>BGZK01000582.1:0-351584 GCA_005406025.1 Eumeta japonica | reverse complement strand
TTGATCGTCTTATAACGCCGCCGTCAAAAAGTCGATGGTGATATGTCCTGTGAGTGGGATGATACGGGAATGCAGTAATAAGGTTGAACAATTGATACTTTAGCATAGATACTTTACCATAGCATATGCGATCAAACATGCATAACAATGCTACGCCTCCTCATAAAGCCCACCGGCCGAGCCGACCGGATAGCAAACGATCGCAAAGTTTGGAGATGCTCTACATCGGATGTGGTCTAGGGGCAGGAGCCGACATTGAGGTGTCGCAGCCCGGAGATGACGACTTTTAACGGTAGATTGAGGAGTATGATAAACTAACGCAAAGGCTGAATATTACAATTTATTGTCGATGAAGTAATGAGGCGTTTTTTAATTATAATTAAATAAAAAAAGCAAAATTATTGCTTTTTTTCATACTTCAATTAAAATATAAACTTTCGTAAAATGTGTGATATAAAGAGTGTATTGAATTTCCCTTAAAATAAATAACATATACTTACATACCAATGAGATTTTAAAAGCATATGACGTTTTACTTACGCAATGAGTAATTTTATTAACTTATTGTGATCATTAATGTACTTATTGTAAAGTTATAAATTGTCCTTATCAGTTTAAAATTGGACGTCGACCTAGGACTACGCAGAAGGCAAACGGGACTCGCTGCAAGGATCTGTATTTTTATTACGAGACTACGATAACTAACTTTCCGGCAAAAAAGTTATTTGGCAATAACTGTAAAACTAAAATTTTTATTACTTTTTCCCTTGAATATTTCTTATTAGTAAAAATTACTTTAAAAATGGAGAGTGATACAGTCACTTAAGAAAATTGATGGATTTGTATCTTTAATGGTGTTCTGGCGCCTCGTATAATAAATCTTGTCTACGAAACTACAGCACACAAGCATTTTTATATTTAACTTGTACGAAAATATCAAGTGGCTCGATATAAAAATGCTCGATGACATTGCGCCAATTCGTTAGGATTTTATCTATTGTTGGGAAACTGATATACTTATTAAAAAAAAAAATTAGGTGCTGAAAATAAAAAAAACGATATAATTAACTAATTTCTTTATTTACTTATCTTATGAAGTGGTTTTTAAAAGAAACGATTGTTGTTAGTTAAAAATTACAAAACTTAATAAAAACTAAGGATGCCACTAGAATTTAATAGTATTACCAAAAACAGTATATAAATAAAGAAAAATAATTCAAGTAATAAGTTGAGCTAAACTACCTACTTCTATTACAACTTTTTAAAACCAGTTTAGTTTAAATTCATTTATTTAACTTAAAAAATATGATCACCTATAGCGAGTGGAATCATTTGGGACTATTCACTATCGTTTTGTTTATCTAACGAATAGTTAGTTGATGCTATTTTAATAAAGAGTTTTTGGTTATGTTCAATGGTATAGTACAATACAATATTGGTTAGTTCATGATTCTTAAATTTCTCCTTTCTAAGTACTCTAAAACGAAATACATATTTCATTACGAATGTATTTTACAGTTTTTACTGAGGTGTAAACATATAATGTTTCTAATAATAATAAACATTTTTGCAAATTAAAAAAACGGTCAAGTACACTCGTACAAGGCGCGTGCCCCGAGCGCTCCGAACAAACATAATTTAGACACGAAAGAAACAAATCACTACTGTTCAATGTAAGGTGTTTACATAATCTCATTGAATTTAAAAGAAAGTATGTTTATTTACTATGGATATCGATTAAGAAGGCAGAGAACCAATAAAAAACTATTGTATTTATCATATATTATGAAAGTGCATAAATATTTTTTTTATATAACTTCGTCAATAACTGTGAACGATTTGGAAAATTATGTTTTTTTTGTAAGGGTATACCACTAGTCACCACGTAAGCATCTGATGATGAAATCCTGGGCAAACCGATCGTTGTCCGCAAATGTATAAATACTCATAGTATGTTAGAGTTTTTAGTAGTTATTTAACGGCCTACGTTTGTGAGTCTGCTGTTTCTTAAGCTGTTTAGATGATATTGAAAACCACAGCATTCCTTAAGGGTTGAGAATCAGTAGATAATACTGCGACTTGTCTACGGAAATTACTCTTCATTTGTTATTAATAAAACCTAATATACACGTAATTAAGATTATTTTTTAATTTACCTTCATATTTTCATAATTTCAATGAGACATATTAAACAGAAACATGTCGGAACTCTTTAGCGATGACAATAGAAATGCGGTGAATTAACTTAGTGTAGAAGTGAATGCAAATGCGGTCTGCATGAATTTGATGAAATGGACTTTTATATTACAAGGAATAGGAATAATTTGCACAGTTTGTATACAAATAGTTTGATTGTTGCTCTCAAACTGAGAATCTACAGAACTTGGAATTATTACCAGCACCACCAGACAATAAATTTGGGATCGAAACTGCTTTTCTACGTTTTCTTTACCAAAGTAAAAAAGACGCCTGGCCAAATATTGTATTGGAACAAAAGTTTTTGCATATTTTATAAGTACAAAGTTGCAGTAAAATATCTTTAGTTGTCTAGTTTAGTATCTGGCTAGTTTTGATACCATTAAATAGATGACATTTTACAATAGCATATAAATCGTCATTCGATAAATTTTCAATTGAGAAGAAATCACTGTTGTATTTTTTTTCACGTACGTGTGACCAGCTGATGTATACTCCACTACTTTATAGTCAGCTAATTTTTTCTTTAGAGATATCGTTAACAAAAATTAGAAAAAAAATCTTTGCCTATTTTCGTTACCAATATCTCTCCAACCAACCGACCTATTTTGGTGCAATGACCGTCAATCGACGTTGTTTAATAAAATAAGCTGATTAGATTTTTGAGTTTATCGGTAGAGTAGTTTAAAGAATATTAAAAAAAAACTATTTGGAATTTTTTTTTCTAAAAATATCGCTTGCTTAAAACAACTTATTTTATGCGATTTATCGACAATCGATGTAACTTTTTGGAGAAAGAAGCAAATTAGGTTTTTTTATCGATCGATGTACTAGTCTAAAAGTTATTTCTAAAAAGTAAAAATGTTATTTTTCAAATTTTCCAAAATCTTTGGGACTGAGTCGAGTCAAATTTTTAGAAAATCAAATTTGTGAATTACTCTTTCTAATACCGCAAAGATTAATCGGTCTTAAATTGTGATAGGTTTACACACACTCGCACGTACGCACACAAATACATACGCACACACGCGGACGTGCACGAACACACTCCCGCACGTACATACTGATACACACACACACATATATATATATGCCTACAGACATCACTGGGAAAATTATCGAATTTGATTTATAGGATTATAAAAGTCAAGATCTGATGAAAACTCAATTTTCAAAAATCAGACCGAAAGCAGTAACGTCCCAATTTTTAAAAATTCTAGTAAGGGAAAGGTTAAAATCCTTCCAAATATCGCTCTGTGTCACAGTCGATACTCCAGCTACAAAGGACAGTTTTTAAGAAAAATTCATGTTTTTGTTATACACGTTAGTATTTAACCTTTTACTTGTACTGTAAAATTTTTCCTTGCTTTATGATTGTAAGTCACCGGTTGTACTTTATAGGTATTGGTAAGTGAACTTCCTAGTATTAAAATATGTAATAAAATAGATTTTAAGAAATCTCAAAAAAAATCAGAATTTTTTTGGAATTATCTTTAGACAACTCTTATCAGCTTTTTATTAGCTACTCTAGATATACAATAGCACTGGGGCACCAATGTTTTTCTTATACTTTTACTAACTAAGTTTACAGCTTTATTCTAATTTCAATAACAAATCTTCAATTGGCATCTAGTAATAATCCATCTCAAACCTCTATATGTTCCCAGTTCCCAAAATTTAAACGTGGACGTGATCATCCCTTTGAGAACTTACATGAAGATCAGCCAAGATTGTAGTTAGCAAAACTAATATAAATGCTGTACCATAACTAATTGAAATTGATAAGAAAGTTACTTCTAAGCAAGTTTTACTGTATTACGTATTGATATGAGTCAAGTACAAACGATTTCGCATGCACCATCTGAAGGTTTGTATGCGTTTGCACTCAAAGGATACCACGCGATTGAACGGACGACTAGAAACGTGTGCATGTCGAGACGCGTCGTAAAATGATAAAAAAGTGAAACGGAGGACAATCATTAGTTGTATGTAACACAGTCACAGGCGATGAGAAATGGGTCTACTGCTTTGAACCTGAAAGAAAAAGCCAATCGACAGAATGAGTTTTCCTATTTGAAGCTTTGCCGGTAATAAATGCCAGCCAAGGAAACCCTACAATATATCTAGCAATAGACACCGACTACAAAAATAACAATATATGTAACTACATTATATTATCATAATAATTTGATTGACTTTTAAGTATCTAATACATTTCATTTTATTTTACTTAGGAGAAATTTTCATTTTACGTAGGAAAACTCTAAAAATATTTTGGTTATTGTTTGATATTCATAGGTATGTGTTGAGTTAAATTTGAAGTGGGTAGGTATCTACCCACCTTCTTGCGTGGTAAACACATACGTCGTACTTACATATTGGTGAATAGAAAAAGAAATTATTAAGTTGTAGAAAAATACGTCATTATTTATTTACTTTTTAATGCATATTTATTTGTTTTGGAATAGTTTTTTTTTGTTAAAATTTTTGATTAGTTTTTGATTTTTATTGTATCTGAAGTACACTAACCAATTTGTCTGAATATGGGTAGACCTAATAAACATGCTGCTCATAGATCACACCTTTACTGTAAGCCGTTAAGGAATTCCATTTATCATCATATTGGACTACGACAATTACTTGACCATAAAGACGTTGCGGTAGGTAACTTAAATATCCAGATAACCTATAAAACATTCGGCCAAGTATCGTTAATTTGCTTCTAAGAATTGAGGAGCTCCGTTAGTTTGTCGTGAATCCCATAATCAGAACTTAACCAAACTCTCATCAAACTACCCTTAAAGTCGACCCTTTCCAATAAAAAAAATCGTCGAAATCAGTTGGCGTGCTATTGAGTTATTCGTTCATTTGTCTCACACATTATTAACGCAAATTTAAAACTTATATGATTTTCTCACGGATGCCATTGTCAGAACTGAACCGAATTGAAATGCGACCGCACGGAAAGCACCAACTTTCAAATTAAAAAGAATCATCGAAATTGGTTCCCCAGTCGAAAGTTCTGAGGTAACAAAGTAAAAAAAATCAGTCGAATTGAGAACGTCTTTTTTTTGAAATCGGTTAAAAATATAAAAAAATACGTCGAATTAGGAATATCTTCTTTCTCTTTTATTTGAAGCAATAAGTGTAGTATGGCTAAACAAATATGCTTATTTAGAATAGCAGATACCTATAGCAGTAAAATGCGTAAGCGTTACTCATGTGGGTCAATGATTGGATTGTTTTTACTAATAACCGCAAATTATGAATATCTAAAAACAGACTTAAATTAAATTTAAAACAGATTTTTATCAAATTCATTTTCCTTGGTTTTATTTATAAAGCTCTATTACTAAAAGTACTTCTCAGATTTTTAATACATAACTACTACCCACAAGTAAGAGAAGGGGACACAAAGTTAACGACTTTGAAAGCCAATAAACCGCAAAATATACGACGCACTTAAGAACCTTTAATTCATTTTTAAATACCTATCCAACGACACTCTATTCAGCAGAGTGCCCCAAAGAAATTTTATCTCTCGATCTTATATGCAGTAAGCTTCCCTTAAAAAAATTAATCCCCTAACTTCTATGCGCTATTTATTGGCGGTCACATGAGTTATCTGTCTGCACAATTTCATCAAATGACAATGAAATAAAAAAATTACAGAGTATGAAATATGGTCGGATGGACAGGACGAGACGTATGGACGGGTTCTTTTTTCCTTCGCCTATAAAACAGTGGAAATGGACGTTAATAAGGCATGACGGATGGTTTGAAATTATCTTGATGCATTTGCTATTATCGTATCCAATTATATATGATTTTAAGAAAAACTGAAATTTATGAATAATTTACCACTAATGTGTGAAATAAACAGACAAAATTTCGTTGAAATAAATTTTCGTGCTATATAGAATTAAAACGTGAATGTTTGTCAACCGTCACTATTTAAAATTAAATCTCAGATTACTCCTTTCAGGTTTACAGTACAAAGACCTTGAAGTCACATATGGAGAATGTAGAAAGTCCACTCACTCGTTCGGTGTTGTCGACCTCATGATTTGAATTTCGTTTCATTTGAGAGCATCACAAGCTGAATTATTATGAACGTTCGGAGAAATTGTCGCAGATTTAAAAAATAATGGCGGCGTGGTAAACGTTACACAACATGAAGTCAATCACGAATCACTAATATTTTTGCAGTCGGTGTCAGCCAAGGAAATACTACAATATACCTAGCAATAGACACCGACTCCAAAAATAGCTATCATTGTAACTACATTATATTATCGTAATAACTTGATTAACTTTTAAGTACATAGTCTAATATTTTTTATTTCATTTTACGTAGGAAAACTCTAAAAATATTTTGATTATTGTTTGTTATTCATATGTTGAATTAAATTATGTGATGAGTTAAATTTGAAGTGGATAGGTACCTAACTATCTACCTTCTTGGGTGGTAAACTTATATATCATACTGTACGGGACCCGGTACACTTTGTGCGCTGGCCGCAACCGTCGATGATGATCTTCAGCCGGCAGAGTTTCAATGAAAAAACCTTTGTAGTTAACTTATTTCGAGGAGCAGAGTTTCGTTTAACTTGTTATTATTACTATATAAGTATATATTGAGCGGAAGAAAGGAAGAGAAGGATATCGGGACCCTATCCTATATTTATACCACTGTTACACGTGTTCCCGATATCCCCACTTTATAACGGTTCTTTAACGGTCAAACGATACCCCGCTCCCCTTTGTTATTTATTTAAATAAATGCCCTTTTTTAACATATTTTGTACAAATTTTTTACAATTTCAGTTACGTAATCCTATTTTCTAAGTAAATATCCGACATGTTATGGTCAGCGACGCGTACAGTCGGAGTGAAGCCGGTTTTCGCTTCAGCGGCTATATATATGACCCTTCCCCCCGCTTCATTACTATATATTGAATTCGCGCGGGAAAGGGGCCGTCATTCTTAATGCACGCGTCGCCGATCATACACCCCTCTATGCAATAATGAAAAAAAACAAAACAATATTTTATTTAGCTATTCTACAAACAAATAATTATTATAATTCGACTTCCGTTATGGTCGTTTCCGAACAGAATTATACAATAAACAATTATAATTCGACTTCCGTTATGGTCGTTTCCGAACAGAATTATACAATAAACAATTATAATTCGACTTCCGTTATGGCCGTTCCGAACACATACCTACATATTGATAAGTAGAAAAAGTAAGGTGATTTTTAAGTTGTAGAGGAATATGCAATATTTTTTTTTTACTTTTTAGTGCATATTAATTTGTTTTAGAATAGTCCCTTTTCTTGAAGAGGGTTTTTTTTATTAAAATTTTTGTTTATTACTCAGTCTATTGGCAGGTGTGAATCTAATAACAAGAATAATTTTAAAGTACTGAAAATCAAATATTCGATATTTATTTTCGTCCTTTACCGATGATCGTTAATATCTTTCACCGTCCTGAAATTTAACCGTTTCGTGAACTCGTAAGCCACCCGTATACTGGGTCATAAATGCTCGGGGACATTTTATTACGAGTACCCGAGTACATAAGCAGTCGGTACAGCCGCGCGGCGGCCGCGCGTTAATTTCACGTCACCTTTATGGTAGTCTTCTTCGACCTCTGTACTCCCACAAAATTACAGTCGTCGATGGACGGGCTCACTCGGTTTTACTAACCGTTTTATCACTCCTGCGCCTCTGCCATCGCCTCATAAAAATGTACTAAACTAAATAATTTAACAAAAAAAACAGGCCATGTCATCTGCACGGCTGCCGTTGTTTTGGACGTGACAGCGCCGGTCTGGGAGGAGACAAATAAAATTGTTTTTATTTCTGGTGTGAGATATTGAGATACATAGGATTTCTTGTTTCGTCTCAGCAGTCCTCTATTTTTAGTGTACGTCTCTTTAAAGAGTGCGACTACAATCGCACCTTCAGACTAAGTTCCGTAGGATAATGTGCCTTGTCAGAACGGCACACGTCGCTCACTAGAGATACTCATTACATTTGCCTCCTCTCGTACTCTTCACATTTCGTAATTCGATTAGCAATTTTTAAGTTATTTTTTTCAATTTAAAAGTCTCTTATTAACAAATTAATACGATTTTACTTGTCTTGAACGGATTGTCTATTTTCAAACAGTACGATATCGAAATTCTTTCGCTAGTTCAACGTAACCGTTTGTGGTGGCGCATGGAAGTGCAGCACCCGCATGTTTTCGTGTCAAAGTGCACCCACTGACGTCGACTCCCCCTTGCGCCCGAAATTTAGAACACTACGCAAAATTCATAAGAGAGGAAAACAATTGATAAAGTGACTACATAATGATATACACACTTTTAATTTATTACTTTCCTTTTGCCACTAAAAGCCTAGTTATTTGTTATTTTCGTAATTCTCGAAAAATGAGACATTATGTCATATCACGAAACATCTAGATTAATGTAGTGAGAAGTACACGGTTGAGACGTTGCACGCATTTCATGCAAATACTTTACTACAGTTGCAGCGAATATAACTTTCTAAATTCCTGGATTAATTACTATTGTAGTTCTTTATGGATGGTAAATACTTTTATTTTTGACTTTTTTAATTTACCTTTTCCTGTTCATGAAATGTATCTTAATTTCTATATTGATATTTTAAAGATTTAAACCAATGTCGAGCTGCCCAAGATACTTATCGTACTCTGACACATAAAAGGAAAATATATCCATAATTAACTATCACATAATTATCGCTAATTTTTGTTTTAGACTCGTATGGATCAAAATAACACTGTGTAAAATCAAGTAAGCCTCAATTAACCACGAAAAAGTCTTATAATTTTTAGTACTCCATATTTATTTATAATAAATTCAAAACTTTTAATGTCGGTGATAGTGTGCGGGCTCTGAGCGCACGAGGACCGTCGTGAGGGCCTATAACGATGGCTCCGGGCAAAGGGCGCAGTTGTGCCAAAGCGCCGTGTGTTTCATGAAATATGAGTTGGACCGCTCGTATACCTTCGTCGATGTAAAAAACAGCCTTGAGAGCTGTCGTAAAGCCTTGTCGGCGCCGATCGGCCGCGGAACATCCATCTCGAGGCCCCACAGAAGTACTCGGACTAATGATGAACATGTACGCAACGATGGTGATGTAAACTCAACGCGAAAATAATTTAAAATGTTAATGTAATCTTTCAGGAGTACTATATTTATCGCTTAGTATATATTGTTGTTAGATTGGCTAGGGAATAATGACCAGGACGAAACTCCCATACCACCATACCATCCAAGTAAAAAAGCACCATACACTTTTTTTACTGCAATTCAAATTCAATATATATTTTTCTTTTTTAGTTTCAGCATAACAGAATGATTATGAAAAACCAGATTGTGCTCGGTTTCATCCGTATATTTGTACTAATAACTAAACTATGAACCTATTGTAAAAACTCTTTCGCTAATATAATTCCACATTGCTTCTAAGTAAATTAGGCTACTAACACTTGTCCTCCGCAATATCTGTATATTTTTTACTACTAAGTCGATTCTATAAATTCTTTAGCTCATAGAAAGCTACATTGTTGTCGCCTAATATAGTTTATATTTTATTTTGATACTAGTATTTATAACCCGGCTGCGTCCCCACCTCTGGTGACCGGTAGTGGGATTGGAATAGAAAACAGAACGGGAAGCAGACGAGAGTAGGCCCAGTAGCAGAATTAGGCGGGACGAACCAGAACCGGAATTGAGAACGGAACTGGACTAGAACCGAATACGAGCCTAGAATGGAATCAATCGTGTGACCGGGATCAGAATCAAGAGCAGTACCGGGATAGGGATATAGAGCTAG
Organism: Eumeta japonica; assembly: GCA_005406025.1. NCBI lineage: Eukaryota > Metazoa > Arthropoda > Insecta > Lepidoptera > Psychidae > Eumeta > Eumeta japonica. The sequence goes on along the minus strand of BGZK01000582.1, from coordinate 341,514 downwards.
ATCGAGGTTGAGACTGACTGTAAGATTGATCTTTGTACATTATATATTTTTGTACTTTGTATATTATGTATCTTAAATGGAATTCCTATAAGTTCCGATCATAATCTAATAATTAAAAGCTATAATTATGAATGTGAAATTCTGTGCGCGCTCTATCTCAAGCGAGTTAAGGTACATGTATGTACTGCATAAGTAATCTTAATCAATTTAATGTTCTAAATGTTAAAACTTGATACGTCGTAAAAATCTGAACTTTTCTATTTGTTCGAGATATTTTTCTATTTTTGTATCTAAACGTACAAGCTTGTGATTGCCGTCGTCAACTTATTACGGAGCTCCAGGAATCTACGATGTGTACACGTTGGAGTCTACAATATTATGTATATTCTGTCGTAGCTATAACAGACGATCCTACTCCAATTCACCGTAAATTTGCCTAGACACGTCCCGGCTGCCAGTCTAAAACTGTCAAAAGTGATAACACTCCGAGTCGGTACAATCAGCCTGTTACAAATTCAGGTGTAAGCTGATAATATTTACACTTCTTACAAAAGGTAATCCATTTGCGCCTACTACGATTTCAAGCGGTGCATTATCAGTACACTGCTCCGGTTACGTTACGTAATTAAATCAAAAATGAATGAAAGTCAATCAAGACTGAAATAGTACAGGTGGATGAGTCTGGGCAATTTAGAATGACCAGTAAGGCGTTCATAAATTTGTAAAACAAAGAAAATCGATCTGTGGCAAGCTCGAGATGCTCAGTAGAACACAACATTACTTCGAGTCGTATCATCACTTTGTTCCACCGCACAGGTTCGACCAAATCAGGCGGATTCTCATCACCTCTGGGCTAATTCCACTCTTGTCCCCAGACCGCATCCAACGTCGATTGTCTCGACCATTTACGACCCAGTAGTATGCGGCCAACTCGACCGGCTAGCTTTGCGAAGAGATGTATATCTTTGTTCGTACCGATAAGATACGAGATAATCTTATCTCAAAATACTCGAAGAAAGCTCTAAACAAATATTCAACTTTATTCATAGACAAATAATGGTCATCGTTTCCATCGCCGGAAATATCAATACCATCATTTTAATGGCGGGCACAATTCCACTTAATGTTTATTGCACAAATTTATGCCAGACAGTAAAATTGAATAATCTATCCTTAGCAGCGTTCTCAGTAATTTCTTACCTAGAGGTAACAAGTCGCTCACTCTAGCCTAATTCTCTTAAACGTAACTAGATAACGGTTAACAACGCGCGAAATTAAAGCTTTTGTACAGAAATATAGTGTCAATGTTCGCTCTATAATTATACTAGTTAAATATCTTTGACTAAAATCAACTCTAAATACGCTTTACGGTCGTCCAAATACGTTTAACACATTGTGCATATCTATCGGCGTGTCTGAGACTCAAGGATGTAGCCGTCGCAGTATTATTTGTATTCAAATTTATTGTCATTAAATTAAAGACGTTATTTTTATATTTACGTATATGACTGCCTGATAGGCTAAGTCGGTAGTAATCTCACGTACTGCGCTAGGGGTGTGAGTTCGATTCCCGCACAAAACAAACATTTTTTTTATTAAATTAATAATTGATATTTGCCTTGAGTGCAGGTTTTTCTATATAATATATATGGTTCCAAACAAAATTATGTATGTATTATACCAACTACCTAATAATGTGAGTCTCGTTGCTTAGTTTGCGACCAGATAATGTTATTTTAATGTCCAAAGATAATAATTACTATTATTGTAAATAGAAAGATCAGTTTCCCTTATCGATACTATTTTCAGCTTAAAAGTCATGTCATTCTCAATTCTGATCTCGATTCAGGTCTCGATCTCAATCCAAACCCTAATTCAGTCCCGCTTTTAATCTCAAACTTGGTGCCGCTTTTGATTCATTTTATTATATTTGTTATATAATAAGAAACTAGCTTAGGCCCCGCAGCTCCGCCCGCGTGGGTATAGAATCAATGCCTACATCTTTCATATCGACTGATCTCGCTGTCAACCATAATCCCGAACTTCTTCCTACTTTTGATTCCAATCCTAGCTTCGTTTTTGATTCCTATTCTGATGGAGATATATACATAATGTGAAAAAATAGCATCAAATCGGTATAAAATACTATCCTATAAGTTACTGCGGGTACTTATACCCCAGAATAACAAAACAGTTTACTATTACTATACCAAATTTAATAATAAATTTATTTTTAGTATTATTTCGCGGAGTTTATGATCAAATTTACAGAGTGACGTGCAAAAATTCTAAAAATTATTTAAATATATTCTGTTAATATCTCTAATATCCCTCAGAGTATTTTTTCTCAACTATCTTTAATGTACACGTTATTTCTATCTCTCTATTGTTTTTTATTACATGTATTATTAAGATAATTCCATTATTAAGTTATTTTATTATGAAACAATTTTAATGTCGTTTTTGATCCCACTCACGAATCCGGTTCTGTTCACAATTCAAATCCCGAACCGCTATTTATCTTGATTCTATAGTCGTAAATCATTTTATCTTTCTTCAACCTTTCTACCTCGCTCCATAGCACTCATGGAAAGCCATATTCTGATTCTAGATGGTCACAACCGCCCATGAACTCGCATTCCCAGAGAAGTCGCCAGTGTTTTTCCGACCTCTTAGGTGGTCGTAGGATATTTGATGGAAAGGGTTTGTGAAGGAAAAGTAGGATTTGTGTAGAGGATGTAGGCCTCCGAAACTCTCACTCACAAAACGAAAAGCAGCAGTGGAAGTTGTTACTTCACGTTTATATTCTGTAAGAGAGTGGTATTTTTAGCCGACCCATTTTTTTGTTATATGAAAAAACAAAACAGTTTATACAAAATGCAACAGTGCTATCTAAAACTCGATAATATAAACCAGTGTTTTTCAATCTGTGTTTTTTGTACTACTTGTTTTTGAATATACTTGGCCATATCTTTATTCTGCGTGAAATAGTATTGTCAGAAAGTGATATATTTTTAATTTATTTGCCTCCTGCTTACTGATCATAATTTCACCCATATCAAGTGCTGCTGGCAAAATGAGATTTTCGGCAATTGCATGTGGTTTCCCTGCTTTAGCAACTCGATATGCTACTTTGTAGCTAGCTAATAATGCTGACTCGTTGATACTGGATGCCTGAAAATAAACCAAACAATATAAAAATGAATAGTCAATAAAAATTAAGGACGCGGAACCTTTGCACACCAAAATTAAGTATAATCAAAACTTGTATGCAAACAACAAAAATAAACATCATAAAACATCAACAGTAAAAATAGCAATAATTAGAATAGACTCGCCTTAAGCTTATCGCTTACATGCATTAGGGTCTTAACAACACTTCGTGAAGACTAGGAAAACATTATTTTATAACTCACCTGAATTATAGTATTTTACTGCGGACTAACAGCCTTCAACTTCCGTTCAAAGAAATCCAACGGTTTATTAGCTTCTTTTTGATGCTTGGTTATGAGACGCCGCATAAGCTTCAAAGCTTATGGGTTTGTCACGTGATAAAACATCGCCGCAAATTACACATTGAGGTTTATTATTTATAACTGTGAACCCGTATTTCAAATAGCTGTTATCATAAGGTCTATTTTTCTTTCGGGTTTGATTCACCACCATCGCTATTGACACGCGTGCCAGATGTTGAAGGTTTCTTCTTTTCTTCTTTTGAGAAATTTATCAATTATCGAAACGCGGAGTAAGCGAAAAAACAAAAGAATGACGTCCGTACTCCTCGGTGCGCTTAACTGAATGAGAGATGAGAGTTGAAACAAACGAACATTGCGGATGGAGCGCGGGGCGCTTACTGACGCCGCAAAGACATCGCCATCGCAGTTTGGCCCGCGTGAATAAATAGATAAATGTACCAAAATTGAAAAAAAAATAATTACCTAACGTATGTAGTCATTTAATTAAATTAAATTTTTGGCTTTTTATGACACAGGGGGTCGCCAGAATATTTCAACCTGTAAAGGGGTCGCGAAATCAAAAAGATTAAAAAACACTGATATAAACCAATAGTTCCCAACGGAGGCAGTTACCGCCCCCTAGTGGGCGCTGGAGCTTCTCGGGGGCGGTAGTGGGCCAAAGGCAAATTGGGGGCGTTATGACCTGGAGGGCGTCAAGGGGTACCTACCTGATTAGAAATTAAATATATTAAAAGAATTAGAAAACATTAATGAAAAAAAAATTTTTGTCTAGCCGTCTACGATGTTTATCTATTATTGTAGCGTAAATAATCATTAAAACATTTCAATAAGAATTAATAAACTAATCAATTGATTCGGTTTATGATTGTCGCTAACAAGTCTATGCAAGTTGGTAAACAACGACGTGATGTAAGAATTCATGCATGTTTCGACAAAAATACAGGAATTTGTAACAACTTGTTTGCAGGGCAAATACACCGGGGCATCGCAAGCAAACAAAAGCATACAAGTTGTGTGCTCGAAATCAAATCTTTAAAAGGCAGGGATAGCTCTTCTAATGTCGCATTGTTTTTGTTTGCTTTGCCAGTCATCCAGACTCGCGCGTGACTGATAAAGTAAAGAAATCATTATAGCCATTAATTTTATGACTTTTTGTGAATCGGTTGAAAAGTGAATTGTGAATATTGAAATTGTGAATTCCAAAATGTCTGAAACTAAGAAGAGATGTCGGCAGTACAACACTGAGTATTTGAAAGATGGATTTACGCAATCTCCCCTAACAAATTATTACCATGAGTTTGATTTGCCAAAAAGTATTTTCAACTGAAACCATGAAGCTTTCTAGAATCCAAGAGGATTTGAATAAATAACATGCTGATGAAAAGGACAAATATTTATCTTATTTTTAAATACTTGAAAAGAAATATTTAAAACAGGCAACTATATCAAACCTTTTTTGCGTCGTGTTCTAAACAAGGGAATGATAGACTTCACATAATATTTCGTTATTAATCGCAAAAGCGGGAAAACCACACGCAGTTGGTGAGGAATTAATTATGCCGGCAGTGAAGAGAAAATTGAAACTGTCCTTCATCATAAGACGCCATCACATATCATCAAAAAAATAGCTTTGTGTAATAATACAGTGCAAAGAAAAATCGATACAATAACTAAAAACGTTGAACTATCACTATGTGATTACTTAAAAACCTCCAAATTTTCCATTCAACTCGATGAATCAACTTTACCAAATAACGAAGCACTACTCTTGGCTTACGTCCGATTCATAAAAGAAGTAAAAAATTGTCAACAATTATGATTTGCATAAAATTTGGAAACTAATACAAAGGGAGAATCCATATTTAATACCATGCACGTTTTTTTTCAAGAGAAAGAAATTCCTATTCAATATATTTTGTCAGTTGTTACAGATGGTGCTCCGGCAACGACGGGGGCGTCACGAGGGTTTCATTGCGCATTTAAAACAAGCTGTACCGAATGTACTCGCCGTACATCGTGTTATTCATTGTCAGCACTCGGTTGCAAAAAAATCATAATGAGCGCCTGCATGCGTCGCTTCATTATGTTATTAGAACAGTCAACAAGATAAAAATCAATTCATTACACGACAGATGAACCACTTTTAATGTAAATGATGTAGACTACAATCGCCCGGCGCGCGCAGAAGTACGACAGCTCTCGGAAGGCGCTTGTCTGAATCGCTTTTTCAATCTACTTGAATCAGTACGAGACTTCTTTGAAAACAGAGACGATGAATTGCGCGGAAACTTGATTGCGTCCAAAAATGACATCGGTTATTTGACAGACCTTTTTAAAATATTTCATTACGTTAACTTACAATTGCAAGGTAATGAGTTGAATTTAGTAAAACCAAAAAACATCATAGCTGCCTTTGTGGGAAAACTTCTTCTATTTAAAATAAATCTAGGAAGAGGTGAATGTAACCACTTTCCATTGTTATTAGCATTATCGGTAAAATAGGAAAATTTACTTAGTTACTGCCAACACCTGGACGCTCTTCAGGCTCATTTTAAAGAGCGATTCCAGGATATTTTAAATATGAATATACCAAGCTGGGTTTTAGACCCTTTGGCAAAAATAGATACAGCAGAATCATCAAATTTAGAAGAACTTATAGAAATCACACCTAATGAAAAATTAAAAGTAAAATTCAGAAATGAATACCAAGTGTTTTGGCTCCAAAAATCAATATCATCTCTCTACCCTGGATTAAGGAAAATAGTACAGAAGTTTTTAATAGCTTTTCCTTCATAATATTTGTCTGATCGTGGGTTTAATGCAGTAGCTAATTTACTTTCTAGGAAAAGGAGTAGACTACAGATCACTGAGCGTGGTGATTTGCGACTGATGTTAACTAAATTGAAACCCGATATTAACAGATTGATAATGTCAGATTAATTGTTAACAAACTCCACCAGTGTCAACCTTCTAATTGATGTTTATGTTTTTTATCAAATATTATTTTTTTATTACTTTTTGCATGCCTTAAGCGTGAGCGTAGGTATGCTTCTACTGTCGCCTGAAAATCCCGTGTAATCACGGTAACTAAAAAACTATTTAACTCCTAATATTAATTTCTTTTTCAATCTCATCACTAATCTATTGGAAATAACTTTATTTAAAATCATAGCTTGATATATTAACAATTAGCTGTAATTGAACTTTTTAACTCGCAGTTATTCATGTTTTGATCTGTCATTTCGTTTTAATATGTGAAATGGAAATTGAAATGAATGTTTTATGTTTTTATAATTGTCAACAGATGGCGATAGTAATATCAAAAATAAAACACCTATTTTCGCCCAAGGATCAGCTTTACGATTTAGTTTAGAATTTGTGTTATTTAATTATTTTTTTTAATTGCTTTCAAACGTTTTAATTAATTCCAAAGTTATTTTTAATGTAATTAGTAGTACGTCTATATTAACAACAATTATTGTATAATAATTTTAATTAGTGACTTCGGGAAAGTTTTCAAGAACTTCAAAAAAGGATTTTTGGTGAAAAGCTCATATATTATCATTAACCTCTGATTTAAATAACATACGCATGTCACGAGCGTTTAAGGTATGCACATTTGGTTGTACCAAATTTCTTAATAATGTGTGCAAAGATCTAACCGACATTTTTTCTAATAGAATTGGCAGAGACCATAAATTTTTGCATATTTTTACTAATTTTCATTAAACGTCTTATCTTTTCCTTTGTACAGTGCCCCAGTGCGGCGTGCTCCAGCTTTGTCTTGCATTTGTTGGTTGTTCTAATTTTATTCATAACATTTTGCATGGTCTTTGTCTGAATTAAATGTTTTTATTATAACATGTTTTACTATTTTTAAATAATTAATAATCACAACCCTCAGCCACGACCACGAGTAGCACAATTACAGAGAGAGCGAGAGAGAGAGAGAGAGAGAATTAATTTTTAATTTGTGAATATTAATAGATAATAGACAGACATATAAAATGGGTTTAATTAAGTATTATGTAAAGAGTCGTCATTTTAGAGTTGCGTACATTCATGCATACATCCCCGCTACGCTCGACAACTCATTACGCGGGGCGGCGGGCCGGCGTGTGCACTCTCCGCAGCGCGTTCTTACAACGCCTGTCGTTCGTTTTTAACTGACTTAGTTTCGGAAATCGGCACGGCGGACCCAAGTTGAGAACATAATTATATTTTGTAGTCGAAGCTAGACGTGCGTATAAAATTTCATAGGTATCTATGTTTTAATTACTGAAAAGTTAAGTCTTCTGGAGTTAGTCCCGAATGCTACTTAAAATTATCAAATTTCAGTCAATAGATTATTGCAAATATGTATGGGAATTCAGTTCGTTCGACCATTACAAAAATATATGAAACTATTTTTCTAAATTTGAATTAAACAAAGTTTCTCATGAAATAAAGCAATTCAAATAATTTTTTATTAGAATTTTTAAATTGGTGCAGCTAAGCGTTGTAGGTTAACGGTTAATGCTTGAATTCGATCAATGACCGATGGATAAGATCCGGCATTAGAAATGTATACCCTCATCTGTTAATCGAATCGAATAATATTTTTATGCTCTCATAAACGGTGAAAGACATTGAGAGCAATGTCTTCCACCGTAGTGCTGCTGCTATTAACATTAATTATTATTATTATTTTTTTTTGTATACTGCGATTATTTTTATGGTAACTACCAACTATAAATATATTTTTTAAAACTTTACATACGTGTTAGTATTTTTTAATTAACAGATGAGGCAAAAAGTTCGGTTCATCTATCTGTTTACTCCTGGCTGCAGGTAGCTGGAGCAGTCATAAAGGTCCTGGTGTAATAACCTGGTGTAACAAGGTGTAGAACATCATATTCAAAAGTTTTATAGTTGTATAATTAATATTAATAGCAGCAGGACTACGATTGCAGACATTGTTCTCGTAAATTAACATAATGTTACCTGCCTTTGTAACATTATTTGATTTAATTAACAGATGAAGGTACGTTTTTCTATTGTCGGATCTTAGACTGTTAGGTAGGGGGCAAGACCTAAAGGGTTAAAGGGGGGCAACACCTTTGTAAGTTTAGTTTCTCAGTATGTCACCTAAACCGTATCCTTGGCATTACCTAACTCTAATGTTCAAACTCTGAGAGAAATTTCCTACTTTGTAAACTTAAGCAATTAGTCTTCTTGTAAGTGTACTTCTTACCTCTACGTGACGAACGCGCCCGCGGCCCAAAAGCCACACAAGGTCGCAGATGATCCCGCTCGTTTTGCTACTCAGTCCTTGAGTGGTGACAGAATTCGTTCGAAAAATTGGAACAAAATGATAATTTAAATGTTATCAATAATTATGATATTTATAACTAATCCAAAATATTATTTAAAAATTCTTGACTGAAACAATCACAGTATACTTCGCAATATGCTTATTTTTAAAACCCTTTTAACAGATTTAGAATTTACTGGGGATGTATTAGTTCGACACAAAGTTGGCTTTGGACAAATTTCAATATGTGTACTTTGAAAGGATATATACCCGTACTACCCGTTAGTAGCTATAATGTAATTCAAAATGAACGTATTAGAATTTATATAAGAAATCATTATTCAGACTAGTTGAGGAGCTACCATTCTTTAAAACAAACTTTCTTCCCCTGAAATGAAGTATAATGTTATTGTAAACTGACACTTATCGCCCATCCTCGTACAAAAATATTTCATCATTTTCAAATGCGTTATTTTATATATACGATTAACCTAATATACCTTTTTCAACAGTGATGTTAACACGAATAAGAATAGTGAAAATACCTGGATACAAAGGTTTGAAGATATCTTGGCTAACAAAGTATCGTGGCCTACTACTAGCACAAATTCTGACTACACGATTAAATAGCTGTGTGATAATAATATTGTAATAGGCAGCGTCAGAGGCACGCGGCCTCCGTGCTGATTGCATCGACGTTAGTTCCTGGACCCCACAATATTATGTTCAAAACAAAATTACAATCCTCCGCTTACGTTGTCTAAACTAGTCTAACTGATCATGAAACCGTTATTCTGCTTCTCAAGTTAAACTGCATAATTATTCATAAGACGAACACGGTCTGTAAAATCGATCATGCGAGCAACTTAGTCTTAAAAATATTATTACGAACTACGCTTACAAATTAAATAATTATAAGTAAAATATGATTTCCTTAAAAAAATAAAAGTCACCCCCCGCGCGCCCCACCTTCGCGTCAGCACAACCACGTGTGTTTACGTGGGAGGACTGCTATTCATGTGTCCGGAATATCAAAAAGAAACAAATACATATCATTTAATATGATTTTTTTGCTTTTCAATATATTCTCTATGATGATCGATGCACTTTTGCATACGCTGAAACTTGTTATAATATTATTATAAATTTTTATAGCACTTTGTCCATTCTGCTCGAGGTATCTCCAAAACGTGCATTTTGAGCGCATTAACGGCCTCTTCGCGGCTCGAAAAACGTAATTTAAATAGAAATCGTTGGGTACCAAATCGGGGCTGTACGGCGGATGATTCGTCAATTTGATCTTTTATCCTTCCAAAAACTGGGTTGTTTCGACCGACGTGTGACAGCTAGCATTGTCATGATGAAGACTTCTGGCAAACAAATGGCCGTGTACCACTCCGAATTAACGTTTTACGATTCTGTGCTTTTGCCACTAATCACTTTTCTTGGATTCGACTCATCTTGGAACACCCACACTGTTGACTGTTGTTTAGTTTCGGGCTCATACGCATAAATCCAAGATTTATCACATATGTAGATATTATAAACAACTTTTGATACACCATGATTCTATTTTTTTATAATTTTTTTGCACCAATCGACACCAATCTGTTTTTGATCAATGTTCAAGTTGTACGTAATCCAACAAGAACATTTTTTTGCAGCCAAATGTCCGTGAAATATCTTATGAATGTTCGTCATACTTATTCCTAGAGACGCCTTTATCTCGCAATATGTAACATGACGATCTTGCATCATTAGTCTCGCACAGTATCGACATTTTGTGTCACAACAAACTATTTAGGGCGACCTTTTATAAATTCGTGCGTTAACATAGACCGTCCACGATTAAATTAACTAAATCAGTGATACAAGGTGGACGTCGATGACGCTTCATCCGCAAAAGTCTAAGACAGTTGATCAATGCACTGTTTTTGAGTTAGCCCCCGTCGAAAATAGTAATAAATCATTGCACGACAATTATCACGAGTTAAATTTATTAAAAAAAACATGCAATTTTCAAAGTGACGCCACAATATTAAAACAATTGACAGTGACATGAAACAAACTGTATTCTTCAGCCAAGGAGTTCCATTTTTAAGTGTTGTAATTGCTTTTTAAATATCATTTTGTACGCGGCAAGTTCTGGATACATAAATAGCAGCCCTCGTAATCGAGGAATACATATATCGAAGTTCAAGTGTTGGCAGTCAGTTTTATTTATCCTATCAATACGTTCGCAAACCAAGTGCGTTTAAATACAAATGTGAAAGTAATTCCATAATGAATAACGACTTATTACAATTTATTGATTGTGAATTTTTCTATATATTCAGAATCAATAAGTAGGTTTAAAAAAGAAGATTATGAATATTTACGGAAAGACGCATGATCGATTCTATACAGTATGTATATATATTTGCACCTTTTGCTTTACTGCGTGTTGTTGTCGTTACCTAACGATATCAAACCATAAACTTCTCCTTTAAATCAATTTGTACTCATTTAGGTAATGGTTGTACTGATCCTTTTTCGCTTTAAACAATGCAAAAGGTTTCTTTACTAAAGCGGAGAAGACATTAGATGAAAACATCGTTAATCCTAGCACTGCGTCTCCAGTAGATGTACTTAATGGATTTAAAACGCTCTCCTTATTCCTAAATAATAAATATGTCTGAGGTTTTGAAAACTATTATGAGGCCGTTATTAAGTTTTTTTAGGTATAATTAAAATTTTTAATTTAAATAAGTTTTTAATGATGATATAATTTCGTTTTCATTCTTTCTGTGGCAGATGATGTCCATGAGCTTACAGATCGTTTTTTCTAAAATTTAAAGAGACGAAATTAAAACACAATAACGTTTTTCAATTTCGGCAAAGCTCCTTCCATCTTCTTAGATCTTTATACCCACATTGTTTAGAAAATTAAAATGAATCGATGTCAGAGGTATCGAGAATGTCAGAAATTAGTTAAGACAGCGAACTTTATAGACACGATAAAAACTGGATATATTTCTTTTACTGACATCGGCCTCTCGTTTAAATTATATTTTTCTATTCATATACACGGCTCCTCGGTTCTGATTATGCCCCAAAATGGAAAATATTCGCAACACCAATACCTGTGACTAATCTATCCGTGTCTGTATATCTTCTTATAACTCGACAATGGCCTTTAATCAATTTTGATGAAATCATGTACTACCTGATAAAACCTATTGTCTCATATAAGACACTGTATATTATGCCAATAAATTGTGCGCAAGTTATAGAAAGAGAATAGTTTACAATACTTTAATTAATTAATTAAATCTTTTATTTTAACATCATAATATTTATTTATTTTTAGTATGGTATATTATGATAGTGGTATATTATATGGTATATTATACTTGGAATATTTTTTTAGTATGGTTAATTATCCTCTTTTGATGTGAACCCTGTTTGAGTGAAGACTTCCTCTTTCTTCTTATAAAATTTTCTATCTTTTGCGAGGGTCATTCAATCTTTTCCTGCTTTTTTAATAAACTCATCCGCCCACCATTTTATTCGTCTGCCAACATTTATTTTTCCTAATGTCCCTTTTCAACATGTCGTTTTTATAGTCCATGTATTGCTCTTAAGCCTCGCGATGTGCACAGTCCATTGCCATTTTAATTTTAAAGCCTGAAGTAAAGCATAGGTTAATGTAGTTTTTCGCCTGATAATTTCTGACCTTGCTTTATATATTTTTCTAATTTTTAGTGCACTTCTCTCCATTGACCTCTGTACTGTCCGTATTTTTTGTTTTACTTTATATATGTAAGTCAATGTTTGACAGCCATAGATAAAGCAGAAGACAGGTATAAATTATAGTTTTTTTTTTCATATTTAATGTATAGTCTCCTTTTGAATTTTCCTTTAGTAACCAGACCTTTTTCCAAGATATTTTACATCTTCTTTCTGCTTCTTCTTCAATATTTGTTGTATTGTAAGATAGCTTCTTACCAAAGTATATGCATTTGTCCACGTATTCTATATTGTTGCCATTTGAAGTCATAGGAAATCATTGTTATTTATGGTTATTTTTAGTTTGAAGGCTAGTCCAACTTTATCTAGTCCAACAACAAATCAACAACAATCTCTAATCTAACACTAGGACCTTCTTTGTAAAACGAATGTATCATTGTTTCTAGTTCTCTAGATGATTCGGTATGTACAAAAATATCGTCTGCGAATTTCAAATGGCTCCGGGAAACGCCACCTATATTCAATCCCTTTTTTTCCAGTCTAGTTTTTGAAATAAGTTCTCTAAAACAGCGATAAATAGTTTTGGTGCCAGAGGGTCACCTTGTCTTACTCCCCTTTCAGTTTTTATTTCTTCTCCTCAGGTTTCGAGTTTCACTCTACTTGTAACGTTGGTATATGTATATGTTAGGTTGTTTACATACTTTTTATTCATTTTCAATTATGATAATGTATTCCAGACATAAATGTGACTTATACTAACAAAGGATTCACTGCAGTCTATAAACGCTATACATAAAAGTTTCCTAAATTCATTGTACTTCTCTATAACTTATGCCAGCAAGTGCAGATGGTTTATTGTACCTTGTAGTTGTATATTGTAGCCTTTGTTGTGCATTGTGACCCAGAGCGAATCCTGTCTGCTCTATTGGTTGCGCTTCGTTAATCTCTGGTGATATTCTTTTTAGGATTACTGATGCAAAAATCATGCGTAAACAAGTTGATAAGCTTATGGGTCTGAAGTTGCCTAAATCAAGAGGATTGTTTTTTTATAAAACAGTATAGTGTTAGATGAGCACCATTATTTCGGTCCAGTTTCTGTTTCCAATGGGAGATTAGGCTATTTTAATTTTTTAACAATTTCTAGGTTTTATGCATCTTTTCTGTTTCTTTTCTGTGCCTTTCACAGATGAACGTGAAGTTAGTATTTCTTCTAAAGTATCGTATCAATCTTAGACATTTAAAGGTTCTTCTACTTCTTTGGTTTGAGGGTGAAATTGATATAGTTGAGATTGATATTTGAGGTTTCTTTAAGGTTCTGCATGCTCTTTCTTTTTCGAAACACGTAACTTGAGTGTAGCTATGTGATCAGAAAAAAAAAATTATGTTATTCAGTATTTCAAAGTTAGTCACCGTTTTGAGAGTACTGATCATAATGAACTCTATTTCGTTCCTGCGTCTGTGGTCTGGTGACTCCAAAGTTAATTTTTTATTAGGTTTCATTTTAAAACATGTGTCAATTATAGCCAATCTGTATTCAAGGGCATATTATATTAGTCTCATGCCTCAAATTAGGGTAGCCCAAAACTGAAGATTACTGGATAATCTTCAGTTTTGAGCTACCCTATTTTGGCATTGAAGTCGTCGGTTACTAGAACTTTTTCGTCGTCTAATTCGTATTCCATTGTAAAATAGTTATAAATTAGTTGAATTTCCTGTCAGAAAGGGTAGAGTCATTACTGAAAGTCAAGTTCTAAAATATTGACTTTATGCAAGTCTATTCATTTAAAATATATTATTGTTACTCTATTTTATTGGTCATGTTAATTTGTCCCTTTATTTGGACAAGAAAGGCATGGCTGAGGACAATAATGATTGAGTGGGCGAGAGAAATTGGAAAGAAAAAGCTATAAAGTGCAAAATAAATTAGAAGGAAAAGTGAGAGTCAGAAAAAAACGAAAGAAAAAGAGATTGAAATCGAGAACAAGATGAAATCAGGGTTAGTGATGGCGTCGGGATTATTAGGCTTAGGGTGAAGATTTAAATAAAGATTAAAATTTCAATCACAATTTTCATATTCATGTAACTGTGAACGTAAGCTGTATAATATTTTAATTTGTAACCCGTAAAAATATGTCACCAAATTAAAGTGGAAAAGAAATGATGTCCGTAGTTTTCGTAATAAGCTTAACTTGTTAAGTTACTAATTCTCTTATTAGTACAATTAATATCTATCAAATAGATTTCATCGTAATTTTTTTGTAATCAATAAGGGTAACGTTAATGAAAATTTTATGAAATTATAAGCAACAAAAGCCCTGGCATTTATACTACCATGTTACTGTACATTCCTTCGGATTTTAAGTGGTATTAGGTGAGAAGGTAGGACCAATTCGATCGAATAGAAAAAAACTTTACGGAAACAACCCAAAGAACAATCCAAACGGAAGCAATGGAGCGCGGCCGGAGCGGCGCGCGACACCTGCCAGTCGCGCGGCTCACCTCAACAACAACGGGGACCCTCTTTCTCCCCGGAGACAGTTCCGATAGCCGCCGTCACTCTCGTGGTTATTGGCGTGTTTGCTATACTTTTAATAAATATTGTCCATTTTTCCTTTCTATAATACGCACATTTCAGACTTGTGTATGAGAAAAATTTCCGTTTTATTGTCTGTGTAGGATTTACATTATTGCCATCTTCATCTTTAAAGTTCCTTCTTTAAACAGCGTTATTCAGAATAATCTGTTTCGTTTTTATTAAATAGAAGAACAATTGACGCCAGACATTACCAAAATAATAGTAGATAAAATACTAAATAGCTAAAATTTAAACAACAGAGCCTGTCGAGATTTAAAAAAGTATTTGGGGTGAGTAAGAACCGCTTTGTACTATTATTGCATTATTGTTAAAGTGGTAGCTATCACGCATCGTCGCATAGTAACTCAAGTATTTGTCTACATACGGCACCGGAAATTTTGATAAAGATGAAGCGATGTTTATCAAAATCATGTGCCCAGACATCGATCGATGGGATAAAAATGAAAAGTGAACTCGTTGACATTTCGTTTACGGACATGTGCCGGAGGACCAGGCGACAGAAGTGTCGACGCTATAACTCTGGCAAGTCCTTTTTCCTTTTTCCGTGAGACTCACCTCACTATTTTCATTTTTTCGAAAGCAACCTCTCTACATGACTACTTCCCACAATCCGAGAGGAACCGAGATCGAGAACAATCTCGACCTCGATCCGTCTCATTTCCGTCAAGTCTTATAATTAACGGAAATATCTGCCGATATAAGAGATGAAGGAATTTATTTTTTATTAACACAAGCGAAGCCGCGTACGAAAACTAATTTCAAATAAAACGCTATATTATATTTTATTGTATGTGTTTCGAATAGTTGTATAAACAAGTATTCCACTCTTATCGCACAAATCGCATTAAAAGCTAAACAAAATTTCTAAATTCCAGACATGTCTTTAAATAATAATGTTAATGACTGCGTAGAAAATAATAATAATATTCGAGCTTTGGCCGCCGCAGGACGCGCCTGCGCTCGTGCTCACCTCGCGGCGGTCGGGATTGCCCTAAATGATTCATTTCATTTTTTTATCTTTTTCTTTTTATTCGTATAGCATTATGTGAATAGTTTAATTTCTAATGTAAACAAAAATTTTCATTGATACAACTATATTTCATTTTCCACTAATTCTGTATAGATGCAGAAAAGAAATTTTAATTTCATATAAGTGACTTTAAAAAATATTACGTAAACTATAAATCTTATTTATTATCTATTAACTTTATAAAACCAATACAAAATTCTAATATCTGTCAACATTATGTCATTCTAAATTCCTTAAAATAAATCATTTGTAAAACAAGTTTTTTATCATTTTATTGGGTATTTTGAGAAATACTTTCTGAGAGTAGCTTCACCATAGATTAATGATCGGTTTTCGCTCGCATTGAACTAACGAGAATCAATCATTAATCTAAATACATCACTTACATTTTTTGACATTCATTTTTATCGAATTTTTTTGAAGATTACCAAAAAAATGATAATTGTATTGCTTCACATTAGTCGAGTGGGCGGAGTCGAATAACTTAATTTGTTTTTGCGTTTTCTTTCTTCTAACGTACTGTTATTGAATTTATTAGACATGATGTTTTGTGATTTCAATAGTAGTTATTAGTCGTTAATTAGCATTTACTTATTAGTTGAAAGATAATTATTTTAACTGTTCGATTATATACCTTATAAATCATGAGCCGTAGATTTTCCATCCGTGATTTAGAACAAAATTAAAAAGCTTAATACTAAAAACGTCCAAAAAAAATATGTGATTTCCTTAGAGGCAAACGCGATGATCACAAGACTGAATTAGATAGCTCATATTTATGGATATTAAATTGAACACTGAATTAGTCGAAATGGACATTAAATGCAGTAAACGAGATGGACGACCGTCGCGGTCGGCACGAGCGATCACTGCTCCAAATACGAGCTCTTCAGGAACAGCGCATAGTAGGAAAACACGCAAAAAGTACAACAACAATAGCTAAAGCTATGATAGTCGTATCAAGTTGTGCGTGCGACTCGATATTGGAAATCGACACGCAGAAAACATGTATTTATTAAACAGTGTTAAGAAAATTTGGAAATATTTTTAAATTTATTATACGTAGTAAAAAATTATAAGTAAATAAATTTCTAGTTAAAAAAACAAAATTTAAAATTACATAAATCTATAAAATTTTATGAAAAAAAAGTAATGGGAGGTATTTTGAGTTTCAAGGTCCGCAGGTACAAGTGTACGTTTCATTGAATTATCCGCTTACTTTTATTATTAAATCTCGTTCATACAAATTGGCGGTAAATCATTCTAAAGCCCCACCACACGCGGCAGCAAACTGTATGTGAAGCGTGTGGGGTAGGGCGCCGGCCGTCAGGTGGTGCCGGTGAAACCTTTTAGACGTCGTCGACTACTGCGTGTGCGCTTTCTGCCCTCATTGCACACTCCACCTCGCTCCCAAACCGTATCGCTCACGGATTGTGGCGTGAGCTCGGACAGGATAAGCCGAAAGGTATGCGAGGGGTTGGAAAGACGGTTGTATTTTCCCCCTCTGAAATGACGTGTTCAAATACGATAAGCAAATTGATATTCAAACAGGGCGCTTAATAGTTATTACAGAAAAGCCATGCACATTGCACTTTTATATAAAATAATTATACATTGACGAAAATAAGTCACGTATAGAAATCAAAGTTGATTAGTATTTGCACAGAGATTTAAACAATACTTCAGAAAATGACAGTACTAAGTCTCACACCGGATTGACAACTATTTAAAGAGTCGGTCGCAGAAATTAATAGTTTTTAATTATTACACACAACTCCGCATAAGACAAAGGGATTTCGACGTTTCCTTATGACTTCAATTATGTTCTTTGGCGGTTACTCGACTTAGATGCTGCGACTTAGCACTATGAAAACTAATATCTAGCGTGTCGTTTGTCGCATGCTCCTAGGTCAGGCGGCACGCGAACCTTCGTAGTGTGCTGCGGGGTGGCGCCGGGCGCCGACCGACCCGCGCGGCCGCACCCGGCGCGCTCCGGCGGCGGCCGGCACGGGCTCAGACGTGAGGCGTCGTCGTCATATTTCTTGACTAAATAAGGGTATCATTGTTAATTACTATACTATTGCTAGGGACTGTAATATAGAAGGCTACACTATACGAAAGGCATCGTTCGGTATGAAGGACCGCTTATTACTGGCTATTGGTCGGATGTTCAGTACGCCTGTATCGTGCTCGACGCACACATGCTAGGTTTGCTGTGATGACGGCTATTTTCGTATTAAGCACGTCAACCGCCCATGTCCGGAGACTATATATTCGTACTTGTTGAACTATATATCACAGCATGTAGCATCACAGAAAAAATGCATCAATAATTATTTACTGTAAATCATTATAATCATTGCATTAATATAAGAAGTTTTAACAAATTGATGATTTCTCGTTGCTCCTCTCTAAGCGGAAACGAAGAATCATCAATTTTTAGGTACGTTACATTAAAAAGGTACGTTAAAACCTTTTTTATAAACCGGTCTATGCACATGTGTAATCAGGTTTCTGACGAAATGCTGGACTTATATTGAATCAACTTAAACCGTACACATAAAATAATTTGTCGAAAAACTCTTATTAATCTACTCGAAATTACTCACATGAAGCAGCATGACGTAGCTAGCACTCACACGCCTGTTGTATTTTGTGCTCGATCATCTACGAAGATTGACTGATTTACATAACTTATCCCGTTATATAAAATTAGATGCGAACTATTTCTTACAAACTTGGCGGGTTTTCACGAATGAATTATCCTCTTAAAGATTTACGTGCTAACAGTAAATTGTTGCATTTCATATCGTTGAGGGAATCCTAAACGGGAGCCAAGTAGGTGCTATATCGTTGCATACGACAGAGAAATTTAAAACCAGAATAGACTTTAATATAGTATAATTTAATATAATAATACTTGATTCGTATGAAAATGGTTGCAAATAAAACGCTCGCAAACGAAAAAACCAGCTCCGGCGCGACGCCGCCCGCCCCCCGTCCCCCGCCCCGGGGTGGGTCGACAGCGGTCGTGCTGAGTTTTTCGCAGTGCGTTAAAGCGTAAAATACGAATGTTTATCGACACATCCGTATCCTGCGGTAAACGCTACCCAAAGGAAGAAGTTCAATCTTGCAAAATTTTTTTATCACTATTTAATATTAAAACCAAGTCTCGTCTGCTCGACGTTTGTGAGGCCAGTTCCATAAAATTCTGCAACGGAATTTAATATAATTTTCATTGTCATTTTGAAAATGTCTTCTGGGAATTTACATGTACAATACGTGCATATTTTATTTATGAGAAATAGAAACGGGGTAACGTTTTATAATTGAGTCTTTTCTTAATAACTTTATTCAACTCATACATTATTAACGCTGGCTATACTTTATGAAATACATTAAATAATACACTACAGAATCATATATCAGAATTGTATCAAAGATGATATTACTTATATAAAGCTACACTATTTTTAAGTAAAGGCTAATAACATTTTCCCGGCTTCATGCAAAACGAGGCCATGACTCGTAGCAAAATCTGAATTGAAAGCGAGACAGAGAGCAGAATCGAGAAAATCAGAACCAAGATAAAATCGATAAAATAGAGATAAAATGAAATTCAAAATGTCTTTATTTCACAGATTATAAAATCCCACTTCAAATGCGTCATAATTTTTTTCGAATTTACCCTTTACCGCTCGTTCGGAAGACGGTTTTCCTTCAAGAAGTATGAGCAAAAAACTTAAAGATTAATTTCATCATGCAGATAAAATTAGAAGAGAGCTATCTTTAATCACGCCAAAATATATACAAAACGTGTTCGTTCGCATTCGTTCAAATATGAACGAACAAACCCGGTGAAGTGCAGCCGCTGACGCCCTGAACATATGTCTTTTAATATTCGAATATTGCCAAGTTTAATAAGTGAATAAAAATTCCGAAAGAATTATCAAGAACTATTACATTCAATCTGTTTAGAACGAAATGTAGGATATGCGCACTGGAAGAGCGGACGTTAAAACAGCGACACGACTGCTTTTACTGATATAGGCCTGTTCAAGCGGAAGAAACTGAAAGCAAAAGTCAAACGTTTAGACTGATGATTGATTCGTGTGTCTAGATCCTAGGATTTTAATAAAATTAAATATTATGGTTTACTGACTGTCTTTAATGATAGGCTATACTGAGAAGAATACACACAAGTAAGCTAAATACACGCGTGTAATTCCAACTGACAAAAACATAGCTCCAACCAACATTACAATGATGATACACTGGGGGCATGTTATGGTCAGTGATTGTATATTTAACATCAAAAGAAAAATAAATAATATCTATGTGTTACTTGTCTTCTATTTAGTATCCCGCTGATCCAATTTCGTTTAAAGTCATCAGGTAGATAATTTTTCATCCTGAAGATGGGCATTAGTTTTGTTAAAAGAAATGTCAAAAACAAAGATTTAAAAAAAGATCAAAAAAGGCTATCGACACTTAATCCACGATCGATACAAATTTTAATCTTAACTCACCAGCAGAGCCGTAGGCAACAACTAGTTTACAATATATTGTCCGTACTGTTTTCCATCCTATTGGAATGGGCACTTAATGAGAGTGGGTCACACTAAAACCACGCCACGGTTACTTCAAGTTCATCCCTGAGGCCCTTTCCACCACCTCCGATGTCTTCACTTTCTCCGTTGTCAAGCCCGGCACGGTCTTGAGTTATATGAATTTAAAGCCCAGTAGTAGATCCTGCGGGGACTACTTCAAATGGGAGCGCACAAAGGCGCGTGTTTAGCTCGACTACGACAGTATCTAAGAACAGGACCAAAATAAATAAAATACACGTTCATTTGTATACATCGCCGCTCTAAAAAAGTGTTTAAAGAAATTTTAATATTATATATCTAGTAATACAACAAAAAGTAGCACAGATACCATAAAAACTACTTAAAATATTATATAATCGATAGTAAAACTGGAAAACACAACTACCGTCATAGTACACCAGTTTCAACTATATCGTCTCTAAAATCATCACCCACTCTCGCTGAATCTTTGTTGAAACGAAACGTCGATGTTTGTGGTATTATTATGTTTGACTTTACTCATGTCAACTACAATGACTTTACTAAAACATTCAAATGCATAAAAATAAAAAAAACTACTGATTTTAATGGATTTTCTGTAAAAATAATAGATATAATAATAAACTGCAATGCTGTATGCTTAGTGGTGATTTTTTTTAATGATTATATTGGTTGTGATGTGTTTTCTGATTTAATGAAGCAAAATAAATTTAATCCATTATTTAAATCCGGTAGCACATCTGACCCTTTAACTTTATACCAATGTCAATACTATCTACACTCAGTGAAATTTTTGAAAAGCTCATTTTCATTCAATTATTGCGGTACTTTGTAACAATAATTTAATGAACGTTAAACAATCTGGATTGACAAAGGGCGACTCAACAATTGTAGCCAGCAATAAGCTTGTTCAACAGATTTTCGATATCTGAGAGGTTTCGATTCGATTCGAGGACCGAGGGACGCGATCGGCGTTTTCTGTGACTTATCTAAAACATTTGACTGCATTTATCATGACGTATTGATCAGGGAATTACATCATTATGGTGTCACTACTCGATCACTTGGACTTATAAAGTCTTATTTAAGTGGTAGAATTCAAAGGATTAATGTTAGTAGTGAGAGGTCGTCAGGATCTGTTGTCAATGGGGGTGTGCTACAGGGTTTAGTTCTTGGACTATTTCTATTCCTAGTTTATATTAATAAACTACCAGATCTTGTTAAATTTAGGCATAGGATCGTACTGGTTTCGAATAATATTCTTTATTTTTTAAGATTAATAGAAAGCCGCCAGCTTTCGACGAAGTAAACAGTACCATCTCTGAAATATTTGAGTGTTTATTATTAATAATTTTCTTCTCAAGAAGAGGAAAATAAAACTTGTTAAATTTTTCTTGACAACTGCTAAACCAGTTGACTCAAACGTAATGGTTAAGAACTAGATAGTGGATATAGTGGACACAACCTTATTCCTTGGTTTTACTTAAGATGCTAAATTGCGTTGGAATTCTCATATTACCAGATCAGAGAATAAGCTTAATTCTGCAGCATATGCAGGGAAAAGAATCCGGCGACTTACTCATGAAAGCGCCGCGAGACCAGTTTATTTCAGTTCCTTTCATAGTCCCATGATCTATGGAATTTTCTTACGGGGCCACGCAGCTGATATTAACACAGTTTTTGTGCTCCAGTAGCGCGCTGTTCGTGGAATTTATAATTTGAAACCAAAAGCGCCATTCACAAATTTTATTAAAGAAATTAATATTTTAACTATAACATCACAATACATATACGAAAGCCTGGTAATGTCAAGAAAAATATAGAATCGTTCCAAAAAAGGAGCGACATCCATAACATTAACGCTAGACATAAGAACGATCTTGCTGCTCACTAAACCCACCTAAGTAAAGTTAGCAAACCATTTAAGGGGCACCGTGTACGCTTTTATAATAATATCTCAGCTAAAATTCAAAACTTTATGATTTTATTATTTTATAAACGTTTCGTTAAACAGAACTAATACGACAAGAGCTATTATACCGTGTTTGAATATCATAATGAAAAAAACCCATGGGATTGAACTTCTCGGCTATCAGGTTGCTTCATATTATTTCTAAATGTTGTACTAAATTATTAATTACTCAATATTTTGAATCAATGTGTAAAAAAAGATCAAACGTTGAGTTTCTTGCCCATTCTCCATAAGGTATATTTGATATTACCACCCACTATTATTTGTAATGGGTGCTAATATTATTGTCGAAGACACTCGTTAATAACGTACTTCAAGTGTAATTTCTATTAACTACGAAACAAAAGCTTTTTTTGATTTTATTTGATAAATGAAGTACTTGTCTAGATAATAACTGTGCTTACTATGTGCTTATAAAGCGTTAAGTGGAGATATTATGTGCCCCATGTTGTTCATGATTATTAGGTGTTAGAGCCTAATAATCAGGAACAGTATAGAGCACGTAGCCAACCTACACGTGTAAATGCACAACGGCACAACCAAAATGACAATAATAAATCAATACATCACCGAACTCACTGACAGTGTTTCGGATTATTAACAGCAGACGTCATTTGTACACAGACGCGCTGGTCCTGCCGGTGGTTGTAGCAATATGTCACCCACTCGCTGGTAAACTGAACGATACATTTATTCGTTTTTCAATATTAAAAGTTATTTCCTACTTGTAAATGAAATAGAAAAAAAAATTAATTACATTCAATTTTTGGAGAGTAATATTCCTTATGCCCATGTCTCTCGTTTAATAAACCGACGCAATATCTTCAGTACCAAATGTATACTGAGACCCTTTCGTCGCTGTCTCACCCTCTACGGGTCAGACTTGGTCAACATCACAATCTGGGACGCATTTCACTGGACGTACAAAAATATAATACTCGGACTACCGATCGTTTGTGTGTAAGACTGTAAAATATACCTTGACAGTTGGTTCTCAAATAGAACCTTTATTACAATCGAAATAGCGCTTACATTCGGGACCCGACACACCTCTCTCATAAAGAGGGCCGCCGTCGCGCGGCGGCGCGCTGATCTAGCCGGTCTGTCATTTCTATTGCCCTGAAAGTGCAAATCATAGAGCGGCCCGCCCGCCCTCGGCGAGGCACTTTCCTGGAGACTTACGATCGCCGACCGTCCGATAATAGAATCGATTTATTTCAGACAAATGTACCCTCCACCGTTCAGAGAGCTATGTAAAAAATAGAGCACCACAAAAGAATAGCCTATGACTGAAAGTGAATTAATACACCCGAGTGCCGCGTCGGCGCGGTGACGACCTCAGCCGGCGGTGTTACATTGATGGGTTTAAGAAAAATGCTAGGGCCGTCTTTAAAGGCACTTAGTCCGGAGTCGTATTCTATTATTTTTTTGGGAGTATTTGTTACAATAAAAATAATTTAATTAATTGTGCTTCTTGTGTCTAGTATATGAAATATAAATAATTTATCTTAGGGAATAATATTGTAGTTCTATAATATCAGTATTTAATTTTGATTTATTTAATGTGTTTCCTCTTTTGTACGACCTCTTCTACAAGTACAATGAGTCAACAATAACTTTTTGACGTGGTTACGTTTACGTTTTTGTTTTCAATAGAGGTTATTTTGTTTACAGGAACTTAAATACATTAACGTCATCCGATAGTGCAATAAGTGATCGAAATCGAAGATAAGTTAATGAAGTTCCCAATTTTGTTTAGTCATGTATCAACAGATGACGGTTTTTAAATCTATATTTTTTTATCTTACAATGATATTGTTTAATATTTTTATAGCCACTACTTTTTTTTCCTTTTATAAGTTGTTTTTTTATTTTTTTAATTACAAATTTACACTTCAATTTATTACTTACATTGAGTTTATAAACCTATTTTGTTGTTATACTTTGATATATGTAGTATACAAATTATGTAAGTTTCCTACAGCGAAATAAAAGGAGAAACATTCTGTTAATTGTGTATTTAGTTTACAGCTAATATTATTATTTAAGTTGTATTAAGTTATAAGCACAGGCGTTCTGTTTGTATGCCCCAGATTCGATTAAAATTTCGACATTTTTAAGCATCCACCATCGCTATTTCGAATAAAAATCAACTTCACTGCGTACAGATATGAACGTCACATCTAATCGGTAAAATCAATTATTAATTGTAGATACCTATGACGATTGTGTTTGTTACAAGCGTTGGAATATCTTCTATTTCGGCAAACGCTAGCGCTCTAACGGGCCGAGGTGTAGTCGCTTAGTAATTACGAGCGTCGACCTTGGGCAACGAAGTACCGGGTACGACCCCGACCACGTAGTCTAAGTGTCAGCCTGTTTCGTCATATTTCATACTTTTTGTATTATCGGCCTGTACTTAATAAACTTAGTCGTGAGCTAAAAGCAGCTTAAGATGGGAAATTCAAATGGATTTAAAATTATTGAATTATTATATAATTGAATTACTATATAATTCAATAATTTATTCAAAAATTTAATTATTCTACAGAATACAAGCTTTATTTACATATATAAATATTTAAACTGTTGTACTATCTAATTAAGAGCTTAACCGATAATCGACGATTAACGACAGAAATAATTAACTTACTAGCGCAAACGAGATTTTCATTTTAGTTCTTTTCAACTTATTTATTTTCTATAATAAAATACTTTTCGGTAACGACTACAAATGAAGTATGTTTTGTAAGTTTGTATTTGCAGTCCCATGTTATTCCAATAAATTTCAAAGTAATGAAATTCAACACTGAAATTTGGCACATCCTAGTATGTTATTTCAAATGAAATTTACTTAACACTTGAACTACTTGGGTTGTTCTAACGTTATATCCCTATACTGGACGAGGGCAAGCGCCCTCGCCGCTTTCGACGATTCTATGTCGTTTATCTTAGGCAGTTCCCAAATGCTTGATATCGTTAGAGGCTGTGCAATATCGAACCATTTCTATTTCTTCACATGTAAACTCATCACCTGAGCTTCCTTCACGGAGTAGCGTCGCAGCTTTAGCGGCTCAGCCTGCGCGTGCGAGCCCCAGAACTCTCGGCGAACGCTGTGCATCTTAATCGATCTCTGTATACTGATTTCGATGCACCTTCTCCTATCCTTTGTTTTATGACAGAATTCGAGTATGTAAATTACATACACTCACATGTGTGTATTATTAAAGAAGAATTACAATGTTAACGTTGACTTACTTGTCTTGAAAATATGCAGTACACTTGCACATTTTTGATTCTACAACTCCACAAATTACATATCTTATTAAAAATGCTATTTAATAATTGTGTATCAAAATTTAATAGACATTATGTTATTACAACACTAACCTCAAAGTTTTTTCAGGAGAGGAGAATGGTAGATGGGGGAAGGAGGTGTCGTTGTCATAAATATTTTTATATTTACCTACTATAATATTAAGAATAATAATAATAGTAATAATAATAATAGTCATTTATTTCTCTTTACAAATAGACAGCATGTTATTAAGGGTAGATTATTACAATTTCGAAAGTTAACGTACATACACCAAGGTTGAGCATTAATTTTTCAAAGTTTACATCACTCAGCTTCAAAATCCCCGTCACCAAACAACCTAACCTATCGGTTTTAATACATTGATTACAACGTGACATCGATGTCTACAACTGTAGTCACGGCAGTTCACGGCTGAGTTTTCACTCCCGTTCATTCGTCGCGTTGCCACCAGACAATGTAGACCGAACCAAATGGGTTCATCGTATTGACTTTATGGACTGAGACCCACAACAGAGACCAAAGCGCGGCGACTTGCCTGTGGACATCTCACTGGCCCCGCTCGTTGGACGTTTGAAGTCGGCCCTGAAAATAATCGTTAAGGCAATATATCCCCAGGAAACAATCGCACCCGGAACATCAGGCTTAGAGCTACAGAGCACTGCACTACCTCCGAATGTACATACACATAAAAGCCCGGCCAAATATAATACCATATGGTCCGAAATTACTGAATACATTTTCAGTGAACAAACACCCTAATATAAATACTAGATACCTACAAACCAACAGTACCAACATAAAAAGTCGAATAAACTCTTATATAATATATTTACTGGAACTCATATGATTATTATTATTTTTTTGTTTTGCATAAAATATAGTTCTAATATTACGTGCGTTCTTAGAAGATTGTATTTCCGGTTCCAATACAATTTTTTTTCGTAATATGCAGTCGTAAACGGTAAAAAACGTGAACTTAAAAAACAAAACCTTCACTGTTTTTCTCCTTTTAATAAGGTAAGCACCTAAGCTTGTATATTAATCAATATCTCTTACACGCAGCATGTGGTAGTGCGTGCGCCGCAGAAGGCCCGTGGGCATTAAGGCTTTACAACCCTCATCAAATAGAAAGCCCCTCCTCTGCTACGCTCTCTTTTGCACTATTTACGTAATTTTCATGCCGAAATCATGAACCTCTTCTCAAAGCGGCCGTGGTTCGACTCGCACTCCGCCGGAACGCAAGTTCGTAACTCGCGCTGCACGCCGCAGTTCGTTGTAAGTTCCTTTTGCCGAAAACATATTCGACATTAAAAAATACCCAACTATTAAAAGGTTCTATTTCACAGTATTTAAATTTCCAAACTGAAAAGAAAATTAAATCACCAAAAACTCACATTGAACAATATTTAGTCTTTTTTTCGGTAAATAAGAAATAATTAACGTTTATTTTTCAAAAAGCTGCCATATCGAGGTTCTCAATGTGAGGTGATAACTTCATTGCTTAAAATTTATGTAACTGTGTAACTAACTGAATATCTGTGTTTCAACATTCAATGCTTCTCTCTAGCACATTTAGAAATACCTTTAATAATTTCTTATTTCTTATTTCTTAATATAATAAAATTGTAGCGAGGCCGATGTCTGTATATTATAGACATTATAAAAAAAACTGATATAGGATCTTTATTAGAGCAACAGAAGCTAAAAGAATTTTCGTCTGTTTGTCTATCTCTCTGTGTGTCTTCATGTTTGTACACGCATCACGCAAAAACTACTGCATGGAACTGAAAACAGTTTTTACCGATGTATTTCTAGAGGTATAACTTAAAATATAAACTCCATTTTACCGCAGGAAAATACTTTATTCTCATACATACAGACTACATACAAAAAATACATACAGACAAATTAAAACCCTCTCCCTTTTTTTAAATTGGTTAAAAATTAGAACGAAACTTCGAATTTTGTAATATGAAAAATATAAATAATTCAAAAATATTATTTTACCATATTTCATAGCAAAATGGAAACGGTCAATGTGCATTAATAAATCTCAAAGAAAGTCGAAGATATGTTTTTTCTTAATTTCGTTATTTTTCCTTGTGTCTGTAAGTTATATCTGTAAAAATTTTAGAAGCCACAAAATCCAATAACACGATCCAATCACATAGACACCAAGTAAATATATCAAATAAATATTGTGACATCAATCATAATATCTTCTTGAACAATACGAACATACGTACCTTCACGATTCCATGGCGCTGTCGTTGTATTTCCCAAAATCATTAAAATACAATGTAACGTAAATTATATAAAAAAATAGTTTCTTTGTGCAAAGACCATCATTGTAATGTATGTCGTGATGTCCTAATAAAATGAAATTAAAGGACATACAATCGGACTTGCGAACAGGAAATGTGACCACAAACGCGATTTAAAAACGAGCCCTCTCAAATTTTCAGATTATATCAGCGTAAATTACTTTACTATATGATAATTCATCGTGTTATCTTGTACTAAAAAAGTGTATTAGTCCATTTTCGTGCTGTAGCAAGTTAATCACCGCATTGTACTACCGCGATTTAATAACTTTTATCTGTGTTAATTTAAATAATCACCTAATGCAGCTATTTTTACAATTATTCAACTATTAATATTATAAATGTGTAAATTTGTATATTTGGATGTTTGTTGTTCAATCACGCTTTAACGGCTTAACAGAATTAGCTGAAACGTTACTTATACAACAGAATAACGTATAAGCCATAACATTTAAAGATGCAAACTTTTGCTCGCGGCATCGCTTTCTTGTTCGTAGAATAACTTTTTTACAGAATCTAAATCAAAACACCGGAATCGAAATCGAGAGTGGTGCCAGGACTGAAATTAAAAAAAAGCGACATTGACCACGGCTGACAGCGCGACCGGTCGATAAAAGAGATGAAAGAATTCATTCGATGTCCCCGCCGACGAGCCGCGGGCAAAAAGCTACTGTTTAATATGACCAATGTATCCTTCATTTGATTTATTTTTTGATTTTACTTATTTCTTTATTTTTACCCAATGTTAACTTGCATGGGAATGAAATAGAGAAAGATAATCAAGCTTAAATGTATTAAAGAATAATGACAATAATGTACAAGCGATTTGTTTATTTCTTTAATTGCGAAGAAGTAGGAAGTGTGTGTGGCGCCTACGTGTGCGTACGCATTTTGCGTGTGCGTGTTGTGTGTGTGTGTGATATTTTGTGAGAAGAATTTTTATATTGAAAATTATGAAATTTTTATGAATGTGTTCAAGATTGATAAGATGTAGAGTATATTATTTTACTATTTTGAAATATTTTCTATTCTGTCAAAATTTAGTTGGAGCAGCCAAACGACTATACAGTTCGTTTTTAGAGGACGTAGTGAAGCTCAACCACCCTTGTCGCCATCTTGAAAATAGGTTGAAATGGTATTTACGATATCTCTTAAACTATTTATTTGATAAAAAAATTTGTTAACATTTTTTGTTACAAATTAAATTCTCAACTTTAGTCCAGTAACTTTTGTCGTATAACTATAAATAAAAAGTTATAAGCGAAAATCTTCAGAAATTCGAGAAAAATTTATTTTTCGATTTTTTTTTTTCATTTTACGAAAAAATGATATCTGACCATTTTGTAGATCGTTTTTGAGGAACAACTTTCATTCGCATCATTTTTCATTAAGTCAATAGTTAAATAGCGTCCGAAGTGAGTACTATTTTTCAGTATTTTACTATACCTATATTATACGTGTACCTATATGTGTCATCAGTTATTGATTGTTTTTATTTTTTACTTTATTATTATAATTTTTAATTCTAAATTTTGCAATATTATTAATTAAATATTGACTCTTTTCCCACCACCCACGAGGTAGAGTCTAGGCGTTTTTACGTGGTATCCCCAATAGGCATAATCCACGGTGATTTTCTAAATTAGAACTATCCGTCCTCAGTTTCGATGGACCAGGCTCAGCATCTGATCGGTTTCTGAATTAAATACCAGTGGGAGAACTGAGAAGGGTTAATGTTGGCGGTTCATCATCAAAGTCATTTTCATTTATTAATTGAAGCTTCTAAAATTGATCTTTGCAAATGCAAAGGAAACTGTGGATGATGTGTGGATGCCGAAAAGCAGGAATGAAATGTTCTGCAGTATGCTTCCATTGTTCTGAGAGACTGCAGCAACGTAATGGAACTCTCAGAATTAATAAATGAAAATGACTTTGATGATGAACCGCCAACATTAACCCCCGTCCTTCTCCAGTTCTCCCACTGGTATTTAATTCAGAAACCCGATCAGATGCTGAGCCGCAGCCTGGTCCATCGAAACGACTGAGGACGGAGTAGTTCTAATTTAGAAAATCACCGGATTATGCCTATTGGGGATACCACGTAAAAACGCGCCTCTAGACTCTACCTCGTGGTTGGTGGGGAAAGAGTCAATATTTAATTATTAATAATATTGCAAAATTTAGAATTAAAAAAATTATAATAATAAAGTAAAAAAATAAAAACAATCAATAACTGATGACATATTATAGGTAATAATAACGTATAATATAGGTATAGTTAAGAGTACTGAAAAATAGTACTCACTGGAGCGCTGTAAAACCTTAACTATTGACTTAATGAAAAATGATGCGATTGAAAGTTGTTCCTCAAAAACGATCTACAAAATGGTCAGATATCATTTTTCGTAAAATGATAAAAAGAAAGTTAAATCGAAAATATAAATTTTTTCTCGAATTTCTGAAGATTTTCGCTTATAACTTTTTATTTATAGTTATACCACAAAAGTTACTGGACCAAAGTTGTAGAGAATTTAATTTGTAACAAAAATGTTAACAATTTTTTTATCAAATAAATAGTTTAAGAGATATATCGTAAATACCATTTCAACCCCTATTTTCAAGATGGCGGCCGTAGGACAAGGGTGGCGACCCCACAAACTTGTTTTTAGCTTTACACTGACCCCCCCCCACACATCACAAAAATAAAATTACGTCCTCTAAAAAACGCAAGGTAAGGCCTAAAAAATGTAACATTTTAATGGACTATAAAGACCACGACGTTAGGGTTCCGTGTCAAATTGACAAAAAGCGCAACCCTTGTAGTTTCGTCTTATCCGTCCGACCGTTCGTATGTCACAGATATTTTATTCAAAAACTACAAAACATATATTGATGAAATTTATAGTGTAGATGTCTTGTATGAGCCGCTACTAAGTTTAGTAGTCAAATATTAAAAATAATTATTTTTAGGGGGGCACTCCATATATGTAACAGAAGCAGAAAAAAATTAAACGCTTTAAGGTTTTTAAGAAATTTTTTTATTTACGATTACGTGAATAATTTCGGAAATAATTGTTTCTAAAGTTTGCTGAAATTGTGTTCCCCCCCTCTATTTTGTAAACAGTATATCGAAAAAATATAAAAAAAATAACAAAAGTAACGCTTAATAAATATTTTCAACAAAAATAATTTTGAACGTGGTGGAATATAGTGTTATTGAGTAATTGCCGAAAAACTGCGCTTCACATCAAAAGGACGTAAGCGCCATGAAGATGCACTCTTTTACTAATGCACCTTAGTTAACACCAGTTTAATAGTAATAGTAAGATACCTACTTGCGTTTCTAGTCATAGGCGACTAAAGTGCATATGTATTTTGTGCGGAAAACATGGAAAAAGTATAACAACGTACTTTTTTCATCGGTGGGGCACATCATTGTAATAATGCCCTTCGGAACCCTATAATGAGCATAGTCTAAGATACTCTTGACCAATTTTCAAAATATTATTTATTCTGGGTACAAATTTCTACACTTTAATAATGAAGTTATATAGGCATTTGTGTAAATTGTTTTGCACATTTTAGTCGTTAATTTGAAATGAGATGTGCGGCTCATGAAAAACTCTTCGCACATTTCTGATTTGAACTTAAGCGGCATTTGAAGCATCTCTCACTTTGGCACCTCTAAATCACAAATATTGAAGAAAATACATTCAATGTACTCGACAAATGCACCTTCGAAGCTCGAATGCCAATTAACTCTCACTAAAGCTTTCATCACATATATTCCGCCCGATGACTTAAAACTTGTCTAATATAAAACAGATTTCGGCATAACAAACACTAAACTTACGGACTTATTATCGATCATTAAAAGAAACAATTTTTCACCTTCAAAGTCTTATAGTCAAGTACAAGATCAGACTATTGCACAGGACTAATCTAGATAAATCAAAAGACACCGATGATGGATTTATAACTCGACTCGTCGGGCCCGGGCGCTCGTGCCGTTACAAGTTCCATTACCCAGTTTCCAGCCGCATCACCATACCCTCGTCACTCGTAAGCCGCGCGGGACTTACTAAAGTAATTCGAATTAAATCAAACGCGAACACTGAAATAATCCATTACTCATTTTTTGTTAAATCCGTCTCTTCACATTGTCATTGCTGTTTGTAATCAAACGAGCT
The DNA here is from genome assembly GCA_005406025.1 of Eumeta japonica. Classification (NCBI taxonomy): domain Eukaryota; kingdom Metazoa; phylum Arthropoda; class Insecta; order Lepidoptera; family Psychidae; genus Eumeta; species Eumeta japonica. The sequence goes on along the minus strand of BGZK01000582.1, from coordinate 308,996 downwards.
CCAACTCGACGTACAAAACTAATAGCTATCTAGTGTGCTACTGATCATCTCCTAACCTTATCATAAAATCTGTTCGTCGATGCCTGATCTGATATACATACACACATACACGTATATAGTCACAATTGTACAGATTGAATTTCGCACTTACTATTAATCTGTTATGTACATCATTATATATAATAAAACTAAGTTGATAAAATGTGCATGCCGATAAAACTTAAAAAGGAGTCCCAGTACGATAAAGGGACTTATATAGTGTGATAGCCCTTTATTCCCCCTTGAACAAGAAAGTTCCCGTTTTAACCTAAAGGGTGTATCTTTAAAGATATAAGGGCTTTTTCAACCCTTCAACTTGGAAAGTAAGTGTAGTGGCGCCATCTGTTGTCGAGTAGTTGAACTTCATTCATTGTCCAAAGTGGCGCCATCTGTTGTCGAATAGTTGAATTTTATTCATTGTACACAATTTGGACTTAAAAGAACGATTAGGGAATTTTCTGGAATATCCTAGCGCCAACTTTCTCGAATATCCTAGAGCCTAGCTTTCTGAATATATAAGAGCCCGGTGTCACCCGCCAAAGTTAGTTTGATTTGAACAGCGAAACAAGCGATTTCGAAACGAAAAAGAAAGAAGTTACCTCCACAGGAATTTCTACATTACATGATCGGGGAAACACCAGAATCTAAACACTTTCTTCAAAATATAAGATCATACAACTCCTGCTTTCAAATGACTTCTTTCGGTGTTACTTCGACTGACACTAATAGAGACAAATTTGATTATGTATTTTCAATTCAAGGGCAAATTTATCACAAAATTGGATCGTTACTACCAATGCTGAACGATGACTATAAATTTCTGCAAGTATATTTCATCGGAAATGAAAAAAACGAAATTGATCAACGATGTACAAATTTTATTGGATTGAAACGCGAAATAATCCAAGATGTACAGAGGTTCTTACACAAATACAATCAACTGATTTATATATTCAAAACAACACTAGACCGCATGATTTCTGATGACTATAAAATTGTAATTCGAGCCGATAAAAGACCACGTGGAGAACACAAACGTAGATTTAATGCACCTCAGATAGATGAAGTCGCCGTCGTAATTGTGGACAATGAAAATACAAGCCGTGATATAATTGTACAACGAAGAAGAAAAGGACTACAACGCATTGCAGAGACACACCGTTCATATGATGCTCTTCAATATCCGTTAATATTTCTGCACGGAGAGGATGGTTATCATTTCAATATAAAACAAATTCATCCTAAAAAACGGCATAGAAACAAACAAAAAAAGTCACTTCCAAGGAGTTCTATGGAATTCTATCTATCACATTCTCAACACTCGCCGTTTATTCCAACAATTTCTGGTAGATATGTACGCAAAAATAGAAGCAGAACGGATGCTTTACATAAGACTGAATCAGAAGAAACTACGCACAGAAGAATACATCCACCTTCGAGATGCGATCGTAAATGACGGCAATATTGACGATATTGGAACAATGGTAATCTTACCCTCATCATACATAGGAAGTCCAAGACATATGCACGAATATACTCAAGATGCCATGACCTACGTAAGAAAATATGGACGACCTGATCTCTTCATAACATTTACATGCAACTCATCATGGCCAGAAATCAAAGAACAACTAAAATACGGACAAACCTCCATGGATCGACACGACATAATAGCCCGAGTTTTTCGACAAAAACAAATAAGATTTATTGAAGTCATCACAAAATACCACATCTTTGGAACCGTTAGATGCTGGATGTATACAATCGAGTGGCAAAAACGAGGATTACCTCACTCACACAATCTCATATGGCTACACGATAAAATTTATCCCACGGATATCGACAAAATCATCCAAGCTGAATTTCCCAATCCACAAAATGATCCGGAACTATACAACATAGTAGTGAAAAACATGATTCACGGACCATGTGGACCATTAAACCTCAATGCGCATGAGTGATGGAAAATGTACAAAAAATATCCAAAACCATACTTGGACGATACAAAACTGAAGATGACGGCTATCCCAAATATAGAAGACGATCACCGAAAAACGGTGGCTTCACAGCAAAAATACGACTACAAGGCAGAGACGAACTGGAAATAGATAATCAATGGGTAGTACCATATAACCCACTACTTTCCAAAATGTTCCAAGCACACATAAACGTTGAATATTGCAATTCAGTAAAATCTATTAAATATATATGTAAGTACGTAAACAAAGGTAGTGATATGGCAGTATTTCAAATAGTCCAAAATAGCGAACAAAATAATAGAAATGATGAAATCCTCATGTACCAAATGGGAAGATATATCAACAGTAACGAAGCAGCGTGGAGGATTTTTAGTTTTCCCATACACGAACGCGAACCAGCTGTGCAACATCTAGCAGTACATTTGGAGAATGGACAGAGAGTTTACTTCACAAAAGACTCGGCTAGAAAAATTGCAAGCGAACCACCTCAGAACACAACATTAACAGCTTTTTTCCAACTTTGCCAAACGGATCCATTCGCAAAGACGTTACTGTATGTCGACGTCCCTATTTATTATACGTGGGACAAAACAAGGAAAATTTTTCAACGACGAAAACAAGGAATGCCAGAAGAGGGTCATCCAGAAATAATGAAAACTAACGCAATAGGTCGAGTATACACTATACATCCAAACAATGCCGAATGTTTCTATCTCCGAATGTTGTTACACGAAATACGGGGACCAACAAATTTCACAGATCTCAGGACTATCGACGGCTACATATGCCACACTTACAGAGAAGCATGTCAACGTTTAGGATTATTGGAAAACGATAACTACTGGGAATTAAAACTACAAGAAGCCACACTCACAGCTTCAGCTGAACAAATTCGAGAGTTATTCGCCATAATTCTAACAACATGTAACCCACCAAACCCAAAACAGCTATGGGACTCTTTCAAACGGAATATGAGTGATGATATATTGTACCAAATCCGACAAGCTAATCCAGAACTGACTATAGAATTCAATGACGACATCTTCAATGAAACACTCATTCGCTTAGAAGATAAATGTTTAGCAATAAATAACCAGACCTTAGTAGAAATTGGAATGCCAGCACCACAAAGAAATACTTTCAGTGTGCTGAACTACGAAATTACAAAGGAAAAAGCTACAACGTCAATGAACTACTTGAATACATTGCTCACAACAAACCACTCCTCAATGATAATCAAAAAATTTACAACGTTATAATGAACCGAATAAATAACAACACTGGTGGAATTATTTACTTGGACGCACCAGGAGGCACCGGTAAAACGTTTCTAATAAATCTAATACTGGCGGAAATACGTGCTGAAAACACATCGCACTGGCACTAGCATCATCCGGCATTGCAGCCACACTTATGGAAGGAGGACGAACTGCCCATTCTGCCTTACAACTACCGTTGAATATAGCCGAACAACAATTCCCGGTATGTAAAATCTCAGGAACATCTGGACGGGGTCAACTTCTAAAACATGCTAAAATTATCTTCTGGGATGAATGCACCATGGCTCATAAAAAATCACTAGAAGCCATGGACAGAACATTACAAGAATTGCGAAAAAATGGGAGGAGCTCTACTCATACTCTCAGGAGATTTTCGACAAACACTTCCAGTTATTCCCAATTCAACACCAGCAGACGAGATCAATGCGTGCTTAAAAAAGTCACATCTCTGGCCAAAAGTACAAATACTGCAATTAACAAAAAACATGAGGGTTGAATTATCAAAAGATGAAACAGCAGCACATTTTGCTAAAATACTTTTACAAATAGGCGAAGGTACATATCCTACTGATCAAACGACCGGCTTTATTGAACTCAATAGTGATTTTTGTAACATAGCCACTACTGAAAACGAACTAATCGACAAAATTTATCCAAATATTATTCAAAACTATACCAACGTAGAGTGGTTATTTCAAAGAGCAATTTTGGCCACTAAAAATAATATTTTTGACGATATCAATTTTAATATTCTAAAGAAAATACCTGGTGAAGAGAAAGTATATAAATCGATCGACACGATGGTATCCATTGAAAAAGTGTCAACTTTCCTACTGAATTTCTAAACTCTTTACAAGTACCAGGAATGCCATTACACTGCCTTCGTCTGAAAATTGGATCTCCAATCATACTACTCAGAAATCTCAACTCCCAAAACTATGTAATGGAACGAGGATGATCGTAAAACAGCTATCGAATAATGTCATTGAAGCTGAACTTATTTCCGGAAAGAACAAAGGACACACAGTATTTATACCTAGAATACCACTGATCTCTTCTGAATTGCCATTTCAATTTAAAAGATTGCAGTTTCCAATTAAATTAGCCTTTAGTTTTACAATTAACAAAGCGCAAGGGCAAACTTTAAAATATTGTGGCATCAACCTCAAAGAATCCTGCTTCTCTCACGGTCAGCTATACGTAGCTTGCTCAAGAGTAGGAAGTTCGAAAAATTTATATATATATACCCCGGACAATAAAATGAAAAATGTTGTTTATAAACAAGTAGTGTAAATAATGAGAAAATGTGAATACATGTAAATATAGAAAATGTTTTCAAAATATATTTTTTTACTTTTTACGTCATAGTATGTTTTTTTATTTCATCTACCACGTAATCTCATATCAACTCCCGAGCGAAGCCGGGTATCATAGCTAGTTTGTTTATAAAAATTGGAAGTTTTTTTGATGTTTCCAAAGTTTATTATAAACAAAATAGTGATTTTTTTTTTCCTTTTATGGCGTAATCTTGTTAAGAATGTTTATAAAAAGAACTCCACGAAGCGAAAAAATTTTATTTTAATTATTAAAATTTTTTTTATAGTAAAATGAAAACGAATGGTGGAGAAAAATTTGTTAATTAACAATTGTCCAAATTGTTATAAAATTAACTTTAAATTTAATTTCCAACGGGAACAAATTTTTTGATATTTCCTAAATAGACCATAATTTATTCATTTTATAATTTATATTTATTATCTTAAAAAATATTTACTGTGACGTATTCGATTTTAACGCCTCGAGCACTACCTTAAAATGGCACGCGAAATTCCATTTTCAGCGTTAAATTAAAATTATAAATAATAGAGGTAGAGCTCCGGGAGTTAGAATTTTTTTTAAAGAAACTTCCTCCTCTTTAAGAATCTTTCCTTTAAATTTCTTAAATATTAATAGTTTATGAGATATTGGTGAGAAACGAAATGTCTTTTTTTTTTCATCTTTAATAGATAATAACTTTTGCATACTTTTATGCGCTAATAAACGCTTCCGATCCATTTTTCTAAACTTTATTCGGGATCGAATGAGCTATTTCATGTATTTTTAGGACTAGTTTCTCTCTATTTTTCACCATTTTCAACTTATTACCTAGACCACAAATTCAGTTTAATTAAGATTTTCGTTTCAATTCCATTCATTAAGAATTTATTGTACATTATTGCATGGGAATTATTTTGGTTTCACAATACAAAATTTATTATGTTGTAAATTCAAAATATTTGAAAACTTTTGGATAACAATACACTTGAAGAATATCTGTAAGACAGCAAATGATGCCTGTTATTTTAATTAACAGTGTTAGTATAAAATATGAAAATTGTGCTAACATTTCTAAGCGAATCCGACATGTCTACAATCTAAGTCTTTTATACAAGAGAGATCTCAGGTGATTTTCTGTGCGGAATTAGAGTGACTACGACGGGAAAACGACGGGGCACCGGGCGAGGACGGAGCTACGGCTGGACATTTAGAGCGGGTGGAAAACCTGTATCAGTCAGCACTTAGCACATGACACCAAACACGAGTACTAAACGGGAGTGAAATCGGTCACGACGCCTAACGTATGTGGACTACGAAGGATCTTTCGATTTTATCGAAACCTTCGCTGGCGGCGCCCCAAGCACTTCAGCGGTGTCATATCAACCACGGCTATGTCGAAATACTGAGATGTTCGTAAGATAACACCGCCGTGTGGTCGACGTACAGGATCAAAGGAGAAACCGATCCCATCTTAGAGAGGTGTGAGGTAAGAACTTGTGACAGACTCGGTACTTCTCACGACGACAATAAAAGACATTTTCAAGCTTAATTGAAGTGGATGCAATACTGTATTCATTGGCGAGTACATCACACACCTTCGATTTAGACAAGATCGTCCTAAGAGTTTAACAGTTAGTTGATTTCAGCGCAACTCTCGTGGACTTCAATGTAGTTTTCGAGTAGAAAGTCCAAAAATCTGTTAGTTTAAAGTCTAAAAATTATTTTAAAGCATATAGTGCACTCACTCTAATGATAAATGAGAAATCTTCAATCGTAGTTGTTATTGAATAAGTATTGCTATTTGGAATTAGGCTTTTGGATCAAATCAAGTGTGTAAAGATGAAAGTTTTTTAACGACGAGTGTCACCATATACGAATGCCAGACGCGGTGTTCTACTTTTAGAAAAATAAACAAAATTAAAAGCACTCAAAGTGCGGTGAAAAGAGTTGTGAATAAACTTTATCGGTGAAAAAACCCGCATCCACTAAATCTGCTGAAGAATTCTTAACATAGTGTTCTGACATAGTTCACAAAATTCTGAAGATGAAGTTGCAATGAGCAAACAAATCGCTCATCTAACTCGATAACTGCTGAAAAGAATAGGTTTTCAAGTGGCGACCACAATTCACACGTGGCAGCGTGAGGCCCTCTCACTGGGTGTACGGCCTATATCAAGTCAATACACCGTTAATTACAGATAGTCAACAAAAGAACTGAATATTAGGACAATTTTTCTTTTGTTTGATGTAATTAGGTCCAGAACTTTTCTCAATAACGGTTTATTGTCAATGTAAAGCAAAAAAACGAGTTTGTAAATTTATATTCAGCGATATAAATTAAAATTCTTTATGTTACTATCATATTAAAAGGATTGTTTTATAGAAATTTTCATATTTGTAGAGGTGCCCCAATTTTGTTGTTCTTTGTGCAAATTTATTGTTATTATAACAGAAGAGCGACACGACAGAGTATTGATTTTAATTTGATTTAGATTAGCTCACGGGCGGAAATTAAACCCGGCGAGTTTACTCCCGCATAATGTGGTCCGCCAATACAAAATTATATTTGCTTCGGGTCTTTTTGTTGGAAACGTGAATTCCTGAGTGTATAGGTTTGTATTTATTTTTGCATAAACCATTACAAAGTATTTTAGAAACTATTTTCAGCTGTTTTATTTATGCACCATTCGAATGAGAATCCTGAAATGAACACCATTTTTCCAAAAAAATACAAGTGTATTATTTTATAAAATGTCCACCATGACCTAGTAAAAACTCATATATCATTGCTAAGGCGTTTATGTAAATGCTTCATAATACTCACTCGTCCGTTTATCTCAAGCCTCGATGATCTCCATTGACCTGAAATATTGAAATTCGTATAGGCGTGGACAAAAAACATAATTGGAAAAGTTTGACTTGCCTCCTTCACCGCAGCCACAAATTGTTACATTTATCTACCATCTTGGAATACATTAAATATAATATTCAACTCGGTAAATTTAAGGAACTATTTACAGATTTATAATTTGAATTTTTTTTTAGGATTGAATAAAGTACATTTTCAAAAAAAAAACAAAAAATTTGAAATAATGAAATAATTAGTCGTTTTTGGCGTTTATACCAAATAAAGATACGCTAGACGTGGTTTTATATATATATTTTTGTAATTTGACATGTTTTTCACTCAGTACATTGTTGATGCACTCATTTGTCGAGTTTGGTTGTGTATTTAGGATATTTTATAACTTGATACCTTAATCACTCCAGGGTCCTTCAATTTTAAGTAGAATTTAATCATCTTGAGACTCAGTTCCGTCAGCCCGTCGATTAAGGCGGTTGTTTTCCAAGACCTCTAAGTTTTTGGATCTTTCCTTACCTGAATAGAAAATAACTTAACAATTTCTATTCGTTTTAGATTTTCTATTTGATTTTACGGAGTTTCCTGGTGTATCCTCGAAGTCCAAAATTCAATTCCAATAAAAATAAAATGAGACCACTTTGGAAATATATTGAAACTAACGCAAATGTAATTATGCAAACCGGTTTATAAATACAGAAGTTACGCCCGAACATATATATATATATATATATATCACCGGTGCGAATTTGTATTAAAGTGAAACTTCTTTGGGCGCGTTGAGAGTGAAATTTCAAAGTCGCGTCACGGCAATACCGTCACGGTATTACCGTCACGGCGTAATAATAACATTAGCGGGGTGACGGGGCCGTCACGACTTTAGATTTTAAAAGACGGAGAGAGCGACCGGATAGATCCCAGAGAGAAAGAGACAGAAATAGTACGCGCGCCGTACTCTATCGCTGTAGAGAGCATTCCGTTTACGAGGCTCCTGAATTAAGTTGAGTGTAAAACGTACATTTCTTATTATAATTTCTACAAATTTTTAATTATTAAATAAATAAAAGTATAATAATTATGTCATTATAAACAAAATTTCCTAATAAATATAATAACAACAACAATGATAATGACAAATTTGAGTATATTATGTGCTTGTACATCTATGTCTATCAATTAAAATGGCTTTTTTTTGAAATGCAAAAAAACGTACATTGCTCAAACATCCTTTATCATAATGGTTTTAAATATAAAAAGTATATATAATTTTTATTTTGTTGCCCGACAACAATATTACATTATTTGTACAACATATTTTTTTATTAGTATTCATTTATTGATTACTGCATTATGCAAAATTTCATCGTAATTTTCAATTTAAATATTTTTTTTATAGAAATCTTTTCAGTACTATGCGTCAATCCTTTAAATACCTACAATATCTCATTTCTTATCTTTCATCAATTTTAATTTTTTAATCTAATTATTTATGGACCATTTTACTGATTTTAATTAATATTCCCAAAGAAGTTTCACGTCTGACACGTGCAATCTGTACACACGCTTTTTTTGATTGTGTTTCTGTCCAAGAAACTAAATTTATGTTGATTGTGAACCCGGTGGGTTGACGTCGCTGTGTGTTTGGCAGTCGACAAATACTACATACCAACTCTATGCAGTCGACCGTGTCGCAATATACGTGTGCAAAACCATCGTTAGTTAAATCCGTTTTGTGTATTGTAAGCGAGCAATATTTCGGAGGAGTGATCTAACCACCTCGTGTTCATATTATTTCTTATCCGCTATCACGAGCATGTCTGAAATGGACAACTCCCGTGAAACGTAACGAACGAGTCATAGAGAACATCGTCTCAATCAATCGACAACCTAACATAATGTATTTTAAATATATTTAAGAAACATAGGTAGGTATATTGACGTATATAAAGGAATTTAAAACCTACTCTTTTTTTAAGTCTGTTAAAAACAAGGTTTTTAATATATAATTTAAATATTCAAGTACTGAGATTGTAAGAAGTAATATTAATAACGTATTCACATATGTACTTACGGTTACCTTCATAACCTTTCGCGATGGCCCGTTCCCTACCCCTATTATGACGCCCATTACACCATAATTTCTAGTTAAATTGAACTGCTGAACTGTTCTACGTCAAATTCGATAATTTACGATTCCGTTAGATATATTAAAAGTAGCTGCGCCGAATCATTGGAGTTCGCAAACTGGAGGCCAGGGAGGATGGAAAATCATTACTTTCTTCAAAAATTGTAAATATTGGAATTTTTATTTTTTCCGTGGCATTTGATATAACATAATCTAGCTTCTGGTGGCACAAATGGTTTTTTACATTTTGGCTTGCAAACTTCATACACAAAACAACTGTATGACCTTGAGACATTTTCGGTTATTTCTATTTAGTGTTGTAGTCAGCATATAAGGTGTATTGTATGAAGGCAGTCTATGAGTAGATAAAGTTTAGGTTGTTTGAGCTATGTGTTGTTTGAGCTATGAGCTATGAAGCAGACTTGACGTTTTCATACATAACACTCGAACACTTTTTTAAATTTCTTACACACCCTTTTCACATAATACGTCATGCGCTGGACAGAACAAAAATGATACGAGCTTGCCCCAAAATGTTTCATTTTCAAAAATCAATTATCCTTTCTTTAAAAACGAATTGTTTTTGCATTCAAGTTTAGTAACCAATGAAGACAAAAAAAAAACCCGGTCAATTCAGGAGTCGGAGTGCGGCGTCCGGTTTTCCGTATTAGGGACCGTCCACGAGCCACGTAGTTCTCTGTGCAGCGAGGGGCGCTCTCCGGTTACGTGCTGTTACAAGGGTGGAGGGCCTGCGCCCCGGTGTCACGTGATGCAGATACATAGTTTTAGTATTTGTACTGAAATATAATACCAGCTAGTGGCGCGTTCCGCTCCGCACTTGTCGCGTGCACTCGATACGTCTAGCGCTCTCGTGCCCTTCCGCTCTCGACGGTCTTTTGTTCTCCCATCTTCCTGCTACGATTCAAATTAAGACCACTTAAGACAAGGACGTAAAGCAAAGGCACGATCGAAACAAAGAGTAACTGTGAACTTTCTAAGATTAGAATTTTGGTGGACACACTAATTGGATTGATGAGGAAGATGTCGATGTAACTGGCTTGTCCATTCCTTGTGATAGAACACAACCAAATCCTTCAATTCCCGTGATACAATTCATCAATGACTGATTGCGTCCCACATGAACAGATGATGCAAGTGTTTAATTTTTTATTATTATATATTTTATTTTTATTATTTTCACTATATAAAAGATATTTAAAGTCTAATTGATTAACAACTGCTATTATTTATTTCAATCGTTCAGCTAACTTCATTATTAATTTATGTATATAAATTCATAGGCGTTTCGAGTAAATACATTGAGCTATAATGATGTTGGTTCAACTTTTATATCGATCAATTTGTTTATCAACCATGATCCCTATGCCGGTCCTCGTTCCGCCGCACATTTACATCCCGCAGCCAACTTAGATTCTTCCAACTGTTGCCCCATTCGCTGTCCGGTGCCAGTGGCGTTCGCAGTTTCGATGATGATGAGGAGGACATTACAGTTTTGATGACTCTAAAACCAAAACTGGTTCTAATTTTTATAAACAGTGAAAATTATGCAATTGGAAGAAACCCTGACACGAAATCAGAATTCTAAAATTGTTAAGCGCGAGGTAATTCTAAAATAAAACTGCATAAAATTATTTTTATGCAGTTTTATTTCATGTTCGAAGTTATAATGACAGTTTTTTTATCTTATCTTTATCTAATGTAAGGTTGATCTGTAATAAATGTTAAAAGTCGAATTTGACCCGCGTACGGACGTCTGATTGTACTAAAATTTTGCACACATACATAAGTCAGACAATAAGTAAAGCAATAATTGTTACATGAGTCTGTTTTGATGATGGAGCCGGAACGTAGCCACAGGAATTTTGAAGTATAACAACAAAACTCCATTGCGTTTGGACTTGTTTCAATCGTCTTGACAAGGATTTTAATTATGGTTGGTCTCCAGGGTCTATGATAATAATAAAAGTGGCCATAGGAACTTTGTGATTTTTTTGGGTGGTGGTATCTATCTAGACGAGTGTGGTATCAGAAGTGGAATGATTATGTAGCACATTTATTATAATACTGGCTGACCCGACAGACTATGTTCTGTCCTTTCTTGTGAGTGGCTTGCCCATAAGGTTAATATCCGCAGCTCCGTCAGCATGGATATAAAATGAATTTCTTTGTCTTTTGTATCGTTCGATGTCAATCTCAAGCCCGGTCTCGCTTTCGATTCCCATCCCAGTCACACTTTTTATTCAAATTCCGCTCCCACACTCGTTGTCAACCCCAGTCCCGTTCCTAATTTCAGTCCCGCTTTCAATTGTGATCCTGTTCCCGTTCTCGATTCTGTTCCCCGTCACACTTTTTATTGAGATTCCGCTCCCACACTCGTTGTCAACCCCAGTCCCGTTCTTAACCCTAGATCACTAACCTTATTTTTCAACGCTTATTACTAACCTTCGTCGTTTCGACTACGCTGTCAAAAAAGTAGGTTTATAAGGTTTTATTGAATAAAATATTAATTTCTTTTACATATTTTTTTATTATATTTATTTACTTAGAAAAATAACATTTTTATTTATTTAAATCACATAATTATTACTTAATCAGACTTTTACTGAGACCATATTTTTCGCTCAAAATAAAGATATTAGTTTTTTAAATGCTTACCAATTAAAACTAAAATATAATTCTTCGAAAAAACTCAAATAATCAAAAGTAACATATGAAATTAACAAAAACATAATTTGGTAAAAGACTATGAACTAAGACATTTGTGGCACACGTCAAGTTTGTGTTCGCCACACAATGATTTATGGCACTTAGCAAGTAGATTTCGTCATCCTTCGTTTTGCTGACGGGCATATGGCACAAATTTTCCTCTTTTTGCGATAGGATGACCTGCAGGTTCTCTTCTTCAGTCTCAAGTGTCAAACTCGATCTACTACTTCCTGGCATATTCAAAATGTGTGTAATAGAATCGCGCAGGCCAGTTTGAAGTGTGGGCACAAGTATTCCATTACCATATCATCTGTAATAAAATACGAAAAGCAACACAAAGGATCTAATTCATTTTTGCACATTCAAGTAGGTCCAGGTCTAACGTGCACAATATTTCTTGCAGCTGTTCGGCTATGTGACCTGGACTTTAGGGATGACCATTTGTGCTTATCTTTTCCGCGAAGTATGTTACGCGATGGTATAATAATCAACTGGTTACGCTCCTGTGCCGAAGTACCAGGTATCTGATCTTCAATTGATGGAGATGCGTGGTCATTTACCTGAACGTCTAGACCTGGAGGTGGATATTGTGTCAAAGAAGAGACCTCATCCTCACTAACTGATTCATAAGCGGGATCACCCTCGATATGGTCTTCCTTCTCACTCTCTGATGAATTTTCTTCGTCACTATTATCTGATAATAATAGCTGAAGAATCGTATCTGTAATAAAAAATAATTACTTTTACATTGTAAAACTAAAAATAAACTTAAAAAAAGAAACACAATAGTACAAAATGTAACGTTAATACTAACCTTCGTCGATGCGACGAGCCATGGTCGCTGGTCTGGTGCTCACAGGCCTCCCCACAAGAAACACTACCATCTGTCGCGGGGCAGCGGGTCAACTGAGATTACACGGGAGCTAAAATAGGTGCGGCCGCGCACTCGAAATTTATGACACTTTTTTCGAATTCGCGTCGTCGATTCGACGAAGCTTAGTGATCTAGGGTTAATTTCAGTCCCGCTTTCAATTGTGATCCTGTTCCCGTTCTCGATTCTGTTCCCCGTCACACTTTTTATTGAGATTCCGCTCCCACACTCGTTGTCAACCCCAGTCCCGTTCTTAATTTCAGTCCCGCTTTCAATTGTGATTCTGTTCCCGTTCTCGATTCTGTTCCCAGTCACGCTTTCAATTGTAATTCCGCTACCAATCACAGTTCTGATTTGGACAAAGCCGATGGCATACAATTCCTTCAACTTTTGCATTTCAATCCCAATCAGGCTCTCGAATCTGAAGCCGATCTCGCAATCAATTTTTGACCCCGGTCTTGTTTTCAATTTCGGACCTCATTATGGCTCTGGTTTCTGTTCCCCGTCCCGTTTTCTATTTCGATTTTTCAAACTTCAATTTCGCTAACAGTATATGTCATAAGTTTAGTAATAACTTTTAAATTTATATTATATAAACTATTTTATGTCTCAAGTTGGACCGAATTACATACAAATGCCAAGTTTCATGAAGATCAGTTGAGTTGCTTTAGAGTTCATCATGGACAAACATCGTGTCACTGGATTTTATACGTAGATATTAATCGAATGAAAATATACGACACACTTGTCAATATAATGGGTGTTATAAAAACAATAGCGGATCGACAGCATAAGTCACTGATAGTGCCAAAAAATAAAACAAAAAAAATGTGTTCATCCGATGGCTACCAAACTTTACAGGATCACCTGCTAGGTCAATCTAAAGACTACCTAAAAATTACATCAAAATCGGTCGAGCCGTTGCGGAGTGCATACGGAACATATACACACACATCAACTTTTATATATACAGATGAGTACCAAGTTTAAAAGGTATTTTACATTTTATTATACAGAATTAAAGTTTTCAATTTCAACAAATGACAATACGCATACGCATAATATAACACGTATCTCTTTCTCTCGCATTGTATCTCATTTTATATTTTATCTCCTCTCGCAAGCATTCTATATCATCTCACATACTATCTCATTCTCTTGCAGGTTAAATCCTACAGATGTATATGTTTGTCTCTTTTTGTTGTCGCTTTTTCCTTTCATCGAGTTTCAAATCACAAGAGTTCTAAAGAAATTTTTACTTTAATAAATATCATAACAATCATTAAAATTATAAAACAAATAAAAATAAAAAAGGGTTCCTGTTCCATAATTACAAAATACTCACTCAAATATTTTTTGTACGATGCGATATTAAAACCAAAAAAATAATTATTTTTAATAATGAAGTTTATACTTAGTTTAAAGATCTAACAAATAAAAATAAAAGTATAACATTCCAACAACATTTGTTGAGTTAAAGAACATGAACTACAAAATAATATTCTTTTAGATAATTAGATTTGCACATTTTTTCTTTTCAATTCGAACCCTTCTACCGACAACTTTGTCAAACTCGTATGACAGCTAGCTAATTTTAATTAAATATTGTGATTTTTTAATAAACCTATACTGTTTATTTAATACCTGTTCATAACTAACAATCCTAAAGTGGAATGTTTTACTTCTACTTTTGTTTGTTATTTTTTAAACAAAATGTAAAACATTTACTCTATAACTATATTCTAAAAAAGCGCCATCTGTGCTTGGATATAATAACTCATATAAATGCATTGCGACCGTACGTCACATATCACAGACCATATTAAATATTTTGATGTACACTAGAGGGCAGTGCATACATTTTCAACTCCGTATAGCTACTGAATTTAATGTTGACGTGCACGATAACGGGCTACATACGTCAAACCTTAAATTTAAAATTATAATGGTAGCACGCGCCGTATAATGCTGCATCAGCAAACACTACGCCCGGCCGCGGTATTCATAGACTTGGAAAAGCCGTTACGTCCACCGCGAAACGGCGGACGACCGGCCGACGGCCACGCGGCTACGGCTCGGAACTGCATACCGACGAGCTTATTTTTAGACAACAACATATATCTGGATTCGCCCGCGACCGACTCGCTCGCGTTCGTCGGATGACCAGCGCCCGGTGCCCGCGACGTCTTCGCGGCTTCCCACAGATCCGATAGGTGGTGTCGGAGCGCTGCGTCGCGGGCCGCTATAATGACGTCGTCTATAAAAACGAGTCTGCCTCTTCAAAACAACTTCGAATCTAGTCAAATGCTTAAAATTTAATTTATTCAATTACCACGAATTGGTACAGCTTGAAGGCAGTATTTTACAATTCATGTGGAACGTTTCAGATATTTTTTATGGGATACTTTAATTTCCGTTAGGAGTAGTCTTCGTCGCCGTTTCCACTGTATCATATTTATTGTGTTATCGAGTTATTGTAATTTCTGTAATTATTTGTATAAAAAAAGAATATGCAATATTTACCTTCTTATCACATATAGAATATTAGAAAGACTCTAATAAAAATAATTTAATTAAATGTGCGAATTTTTAAAGAGTAAGGCAGAAAAGTTTTCATTTTTATCCGACTTCAAAAAAAGGACGAGATTATATGTTCGTTTTTATATATATTTTTTATGTATGCAATATATTTTTTATGCAACGATAAACACGTCAATTGTAGACCTATTTCTATTTTTGTTTTGTTTGGAAAAGTTATCTCCTGACGTGATTCCAACAGTCATCAAGACAGGATCTGATGATGAGATCGTTGGAAAATCGAAGGAAACCCTCGAATCTTATAGTTTTGCGTATGATAGTTTTCATATCATGCTGCTGAGCTGACGATGGAAGCCACAGCACTCCTTGACGGCTTGGAGCTAAGCGATAATACTGCGATTTGTCGCTAGAAACACTATTCTTCAAGGGCTATTAGTAAAACCTAGTATATACAAAATTAAAATTAATTACCTATTAATCTACCCACATATTTTTATTTATTTACATAATTCCAACGTGAAAATCGTGATAAGAACACATCAGAACTCTTAGCGATAACAGTAGAAATAGAGTGAAATAATTTAATGTGGAAGTGAAGGAAAATATAATCTGTATGAATTGTACAACTTCTATATTATAAGTAATAAGTAAAATTTATGTGATTTGTATAAGAATATTTTGATAGTTGTACGTCAACACAGAATCTAAAGTTACTGGAATGATTACCAGTGGACAATAAATTCGGCATCCGAACTGCTTCTCCTCTTGCTCCGTACAAAACTATAGGAGATACTTGGCCGTTTTCCTAATCCACATCTAAAGTAGCTAAATGAACTATAAAGTTATAATTACTCGATAAATAAGATAAGTAAAATAAAGTACGTTTTTCAAAAAGAAAAAAAAATAAAACTGCCTTCAAAAATCGATTTAAATATTTTTTTAAACAGAGTCCAAAAACAACTAATCAGCTGTTTTTGGAGTCGGTTCCAGCTAAAGATAAATTGGACACAATTGTGTCTCCTTAGAAGATTTCTTTTTAACTCAATATTAAACTTGTATATTCATGTTTATATCTATATAACCTATATACTTTTGCTTGCTTTCTTGCTTCAAAAAGAACTAATTAGTTGTTTTTTGAGTCTGTTCCAAGTAAAGTAGTTTTGGAGTCTATTTAAAAAATTATCTAAATAGGTTTTTGAAGGTGGTTTTGTTCTTGTGTTTCATAAATTTTTAAAGCCAATTTATTGAGAAACGTAAAGACTTATTGTTTGTTGCTACGATCGCTACCGATTTGAAATTCAATACAATTATGAGGTCATATTGCCCACAACTACCTACTCATAATCAAATAATGAAAAATGTAGATTTTCACAGAATTTATTATTTTATTTTCATTAAAAAATTAAAATATATATTAAATTCTTAAAATTCTTCACTATTTCGATAAATTAAGAAATAAAAAGAGACTTTTTTACTTTAATAAGATGCCTATTTTAGAAAGGCATGATTTGTCAATTCAAATACTTTTTTGAAATTGAATATTCAACCTCATTTATTTTTGAAAAATTCCAGCAAAAATTTTGAAAAAAATGCTACTCCCTAAATTTAACTCGCTCTAATTTCTAAATTAGAATTTAATAAACGAAGTCCCGACGTATTGTAAAAGTACTCATTATATGACGTTATCGGTGCGAAGATAAAATTCACGCTTGACTTATTTTCAAGAGATGCGCGGTTTTGTTCTTATAAGGAAAACCTGTCACTAGACCGCATCGTAGACTTAATCGATTCAATAGTTTCGAAGCGTATTGGCTGTGAGAGACGGACAGACAGACACCCGAGTGATGTCGTAAGGGTTCCGTTTTTTTATTCGGAAATAGGGGCCTCTAAATACGTATAAATACCAGTAGATATGAGAATAACAAATATCCATTAACCTCCCTTGGTGTTAACTCTTACTAATACCTACACCTGACTAACAGCAATACCCGACGGAAATCAAAAGCTGCATCGACACCGGCGTCGGTAATGACACCGGGAACACCGACGCGATCAGCATCAATTCATTGTTTGTCCGCCAGGTGAAATCACCGGGCGTTTACATCATAAAAGTATGCAATCGTTGCCAATTTTAAATTTACGCCCAGTGAAGTGGGCGGGTAATGGCCACTTTTAAATATTTACTTAGAAGATGCTCCATCTCGCACAGCGGAATATTGTTTTCAAAGGAAAAAAGAATTTGGACAGATGGAAACGTAAGACCAACTTGGTGGAACTCTAGAATTTTAAGCCCCCGGTCACGAAATAAACGAAAACACGGTGCGACAAGAGCGGTTGTCGAAATTGTTTCAAATTGTTTTCAATTCTGAATTGTGTTTTTACGTCTGAAACCAAGTCAATGTCATAAAGCTCTCAGTGTGTATTTAATTGTGAAGAAAGTCAAATAAAGATAGGTTTTAGTATTTGCGGATGACAATTTAATGTACGATTTGGTTTCAAATCTTAAAATGGAATAAACCAAGTATCGTTCAGCTCGTAAGCAGGGTGTCATTATTAATATTGATAATCGAAGCATATCGATACGCGCGCGTTATGGTTGTTATTTACAATTTAAACGTTTAAAACGTCCACAGTTTTATGTAGACTGTTGTTAAACGGCGCTTTAAAAGTGTAACTCACCCGACCTAGCCGTGGGCATGCTATAGTTATTTTAACTAGGACATTTATTACTATAACTGTTGTTTCGCGATGAATTAAATAATGATTTCCCATGCGGTCTACATCACGGTCCATACACCGATTATATATTTTATAATGTTAAGAAGAATTTTTAAGCCCCTAATTAGTCTGAAACCACCCCTTCTCGGGTGAAGGCCTCCTCCAAATATCGCCAACGCTCCCCACCTTGAGCTCCTCTTATCCAAGATGTGCCTTCGGTCCTTCTCATTAGTGCATAGACAGAAGGACTGAAGGGTTATAAATTGTATTCTCGAATCTAATAGAAGCACCGCATCATCTGCGAAGCAGAAATGTCTCAGGTATTTCCCGTCAATATTTAAGCCCCATTCTTCCAATCTAGTTTCCTTGTCGTAGATTCTAAGATGACCTAACAATATTATGGATAATGAGTCACCCTGTCTCACATCCCTCTTGTAGAGAAACTTGGCCGGATTTTTAGGATTTCCAGTCAAAATGGCAAAAACAGAATCATTTTCGTCATGTCCGTCCATCCGTATGTCACAGGCATTTTACTCAAAAACTATAATATGTATATTGATGAAATTCGGAGTATAAGTGACTTGTATACGCTGCTACTTAGTTTCGAAGTTAAAAAACAAAAATAAATATATCTAGGAGGGACACTCCATACAAATAACAGAATTTGAAAAAAAAAATTTTCAGCAAACATCACGTGTGGCACGTATTTCCACAGTCCTTTTAGAAGCACTTTAAGGTTTTTAAGTAATTTTTGTCTAATTGAAAATTTTTGGATATAATCGCTTCGAAAGTAGCAGGAATCGTCCCCTCCCCTCTTTATTTTCTAAACCGCATGTCTAAAAATATAAAAAAATTACCTAGGTAACGCTTAATAAATACTTTCAAAAAAAATATTTTGAACATTATCGAATATACAGGTTTTGAGTTATTGCCGAAAAACTGGTCTTCTCAACAAATAACGTAAGTGCTATGAACATACGCTGTTTTGCGGTTGCACCTTAGTTTACACTAGTTTAAGAGTAATAGTCGACAAAAGTGTAACAACGTAGTTTTTTCATCTGTAGTGCATTTTTTTATAGTAACGGTTTCGGAATCTTACAGTGAGCATGGTCCGACATGCACTTAGCCGGGTTTTTTTTCAATAGAATTTTCTTGTTGCTGTTCATTATGCGCCGCTTGCTCTTCTAATAGCGTATTTCATATATTCGTGTGTGATACGATTTCAAAAGCTTTTTGTAGTCTAAGTAAGTAATGTAGAGTTTTTTTTTTTTTTTGAATTTTTCAATTAGTAGGGCCAGGGTGTGTATGTTACGCATTGTAGAAGACCTCTTTCCTAAATACTGCTCGTTAAATAGATTTTTCATACTCCAATATCAGACTTATTCTTTGGTGGATAAGAGAACAGAAAAGCTTACATAAAATGGCAGTAAGCAAATTAGTCTGTGGTTTGCGATATCGTATGGGTCACCTTTTTTATAAATTAGTATTGTGTTTGAGTCAGACCGTTGTGCATGTATACTAGTTCATTCTAGTATGCAGTTAAGCAAGTGAGATACAGTGGTGTACTAGCTGATTTTATGGCCTCATTTGTGATACGATCATATTACCAGGGTTTTTCTATTTCTAACGTCCTTATTGCTTCAGCCACCTCATTTACATCGAATGGTGTACAACACGTAGTTGTTTTTATATGCATATGACTTGTGTTACCGTAGTGAGTGTTCTTTTGTTTTTGGTTGTTGTAAAGTGTTCTACAGAATTCGGTAGCTAGTTTTCTAACATCTATGCGGTTGTTTAATGTATTATCTGCTTTATTTAAATCTTCTATCCCTTTTTTATTTGTACGTAATTTCTTAAAAGTTCATAATTGGGCTGCCTGTTTATAATAAATATTGTTCTATACAGTTTTTTTACATAATGGGTAATTATATTTTATGCAGTTAATTTTATGACACTGAAAACTTTTGTATGCATCGCGTTTGAATTTCGTTTTTTTATACGATAGCATCTCTCTTCTTATCGTGAGTACTCTAATATTTTCTGATAAGATGTTATGATTTCTGTTTGTGCTATTGGTTGATGACTCTACATTTTGAGGGCTCGGAGTGATGACGTTGACTATTTTATGATAGTATATTTGCATTTAAATGTATTCATGAAAATTTAGTAGATTTGATAACCGGAAGGTGATGCATTTTCAATATTTATTTATTTTATTATCGTTTTTCAAAATTAAACTTTGTTATATGTTCTGTAACCAGCTCTATTCTTTTTTATTTTGTAAGGGTTATTGTTGCTCTCATTGGTCTATGGCCTGAGGAGTGGTTAAGGCATAGTACTACGATATTTTGTATCATATCATATTTAACAAAATAAAATAAATATATTTGATCAATATTTGGCAACCTCCATGTCCGAATATGGTTCGGTTTTTTATTGAAGAAAAATTTGACGTCGCAATTTTGTTTGCGAGAATGAAGTCTTCTGATTCGAACATCTTATTCGAAGTTATTTCTTTCATCATATTCGTGTTATTTCTTTATTAAATGTTCGTCTGTTTACGGTTGGACAACTTTTATGTATAAATCGCCCATTATTACAATACATAAGGCTCGTGTGCTAAGTGGATAGCATTGTATAAATTTGTGAAGGTTTTTTTTCCAGTCACTTCTTCTTTTGCTGATTCAGCAGGTTCTACACTTATGTAAGGATGTTTCTTCTATTTTAGATTTAGATTTAATAATGCTACTCTATCACTGATACCTGTGAAGCGTTCCAGGTTATCGTCGTGACATTTATTTATTGAAAAACTTACCCCATATATTACCTGTCTAAGTACCGAATAGGAAGGTATGACTTTCTAGGATTCTTCTATTTTGATTTACCTACAAGTGCGAAAATTTAAGGTGTAGATGGCTATATTTTAATTGAGTTGACTTCGATGTTTAATTTTATTACAGCTTTAAGAGATCACAGACTTAAGGATTTGTATTAATTTCATCTTCACATATGTACGCATTTCTGAAAAAAGGACAATGAAGTGATTCTATAAGGGTCCCTTTTTATATACGGGCCCCTAAAAAGGCACGAATGAAACATCCAAAAATGAATTACTTCTTCCTTCTTCTTCCATCAAAGGATTGATAAACGTCAGTGAAGCAACAAAGGTTTTGTAAATGCAGTACGATTTAAAAATTTCCCATCTTTGGTCATCCTCGCTCATTTTTCCGTGAAATAGGAATGAGTTTGAAAAGTAAAATATCTTTATTCCTGTGATCCGTAAATGTTGAAAAACCTTTTGCGTCATCTTCTTCCATTCGTGCTCACGCTGTGCAACCGTGAAGCGGTAATCAATAATCGCGTCCATATTCATCGTCACTCCGTTATCGCGCTGTAAGCGCTAGACCTCAGCACGCATTTCTATCAACAGTCCAAAAATCTGGGTTTACTAAAAATAAAGCTATTTATTAATATTTTTAAAACGCGTTATCTGATTTTAATTCCCTTTAAAGCAGTGGTTGCAATATTTTAAACAGACAAATTGTCCGAGCACGCACCGAACACCAATTCCTGAACAATTTCAAAATTATTTTGAAAAAAAAAACCATAGTTCTCGAACGAAACAATTCGATTTGTAGCAGTTTAAAAAGAAATATTGAAAACAGTACCTTACCAATTTTTGAAAATTTTTCATTACTTGTAAGAAAAAATTAAAAGAATGTTTTACTTATAACTTTTAACTATCAAATCAAATAAAATAAGAACTTATTTTTTTAGGTAATAGAATTAATTAGAATTAGGTAATGAAATGCGTCATTAGCGAAACTTTTCGTAATTAACTTTAGCACCTATTCCAAATTCAAATGATTCACCTTGAGAAGAACGAGCAAGAAACTCAAGGTTTGCTCTTGTTTTTAGTAATCGATATAAAGTGTTGAGTAATTAATAATTTAGTACAACCTTTAGAAATAACAGGTAAAATAACAAGCAGGTTGTTTCACCTGATAGCGGAGCTGTTAAACCCACTGGGTTTATTAAGATATTAAGACAGAATATAATATAAAAGGATTAAAAAGAAAGTTAAAAAGAAATTATACAGCCCTCGCCATCTAACTAAATTTTGAATTTCAGCTGGGATATTTTATAAAAGCGCACACATTTCACCTTAAATGGTTTGCTAACTTTGCCTAGCCGCGTTTTATGAACAACAAAATTGGTTATAGTAAATGTGTGCTTAGTACTACTATATTGTATTATTGACTTTTAGTAAGAAATATGAAGCCGCTTATTTTTAATCACGGATTCCTATTTTTCTCGGTTTCAATATTTATTGTTAAGTTACACGAATTTTGAAAACCCAGCTTCATATTTTAAGCTGTATTACAGTACCAAACAACATTCCAATAAGAAATTTACAATATGATTTCACAAAAGATGTTTCTACGAATTTTTCCTTAACGATGTCACTTGAAAAAACCGACCGATTTTAATGCGATTTGCGTCGATCAATATAACTTTTTGCGGAAAAAAGCAGATTAGATTTTAACGTATATTTAAAAATGGATATGCACTAGTATATATATGAAGTTTTATGAACTTTAACTTATTTGAATACCCTCAAATTATTTAGGGTATTTAAATAATAAATAGATATATAAACATCTATTTAATATAACTCAATATCTGCTATGTTTACAATGCATGCTTAATCACTTATTGCATCGAACGACTAGCTGATAGGCGTTTCGTGCTTAAAGACATTGATGGGATTTCTGATGCACCAAAAGAAGTATAACTTGAAAATAGATGAAGAGATACTGCGAGATCGTACCACGTGGAAATATAAAGTCTCTGCCTATCCTTCTGAAAAATTGGCGTGGGTTTATATTATTATTAGTAGATACTGCGAGTAGATGCATATTAAGCGTACGGATATTAAAATGATCGCGGTGATGCCACAACGCGCCGAATGCTCACACGGAGCGGACAAACCGCGATACCAGGCTCGTGCACGCGCGTTGTAAAACTAATTAATACTGAGACTTGACCTCTGACGTAGACGGATCGCCATTTTTATGGCGCGAGCGCAGCGAACATTCGGCGCGTCAACGCTTCGACGCAAGACTTGTTCGCGATATCTGTATACTTTGAAGTTGATGGCCACAAAAAAAAACATAAATTGCAATTAATAATTATTACGTTTCTGGAAATCGAGACAAATAATATTTATTCTATTTCAATTGTATTCAATCAGGATACCACGGTTCTGGTCCCAGTCTCGATCCCGACCCTGACCGCGATCCTGCCCGTCGTCGGTTCATTTCAATCAAATCATCCCAAAAGAACCGACACTCTTACACTGTAAACAGATACAATGCCTTTAAATTGTTTTGTTGTGAAACGATCTAACTCCCGCGATTCCAGTCTTACTCTCCACTTCGCTTTTACTTCAGTTTTGGTTTTGCTTCTATATCGCATCCTCCCTTGGACATCACTGTTATCAGTAAGGAATCAGTAAAGAAATAAGGGATTTGTTCTATATTCTCACCAAGGAAACCGCGGTCAAAAGATATAATTAAGTTTACCAATAAATGCGTTTCTGTATAAGAAAAATATACATAAATGGGACCAGTGGTTCTTAAACTATAAGCGCACATACCCACAAATAAACAGTCGGAGACACGTCGTATTTTTATAATATTTATGGACGCTCTCCCCCTACAGCGTACATTTTCTATGGCGGTGGTGCAGTGAAATTAACTAAACTTTAAAATTGACCCACTGAAACAAAAGATATATTTATCTTTTGGTTCAACGGGTTCAAATTCAAATTCAAAATAAATACTAAAAGCTATTTGGACCGAAGTTTCAAAATTTTCAAATATTTGATTTTGAATTCAATAGGTTATTTATGCATTATGCAAGCCCAAACGAACAATCAGACTTTATAAAAGTTGTTTATTACATTCTGTTATTTAATTTTCACTCTCCAGTTATTTTTAGGGAAAGACTACGATTTTATTATATGTACATATTAAATCAGGAAATTTTTTTTCGTATTTTATAAGTAAAAGTTAAAGTAAAACTTTTTAATTGTGCTGTTACATTTGGTTAGTTTTGATGTCATTAAATTGATAACAATTTTGAAAAAAGAAAAATAAAAAGTAAAAACGGCGTACCGATATTTTTTTATTATTTTTCTGTCCACCAAAATGAGTGAATCTAACGTAGAAAAAAATAAATGCTACATAAGCTGCGAAAAAAAATCTGAAGCTTATGGATCAAATGTAGTGTCCGTAAAAATAGCACAGAACTGGTTCAATTGTTTTCAGTCCGGTAATTTTGATGTCAAAAATCAACCTCTCTCTTTGATCGACCTGCTACGGATAAAGTCGGTACCATTTTGGGAAATGTAGAGCAAGATCAGCATATTAGTTCTTACGACATAGCTGAAGAGCTGAGTACTGATCACAAAACAGTTCATAACTGTTTTGTGGTCAATCGCCATTAAGAAAATATGGATTTGCAATAAAACTCGATATTTGGTTCCCACACAATGTCACTGAAAGAAATCTCATGAATCGTGTTCTCATATACATTCAAACGTAATGAAACCAAGCCATATTAGAAAAAATTGATAACTGGTGATGAAACATTCATTATTTACGAATGAATTTTTCATCACCAAGAACGGACAAGAACGTACGAAAAAGGTCATGGTCAAAAAGCAGGCAAACCCCACAAACTATAGCAAAACCCGGTTTAACTCGCAATAAATTAATGCTACGCGTATTTTGGGATTGAAAGGGAAATAAATTCATTATAACTTTTACCGCCGAGCATAACTATCCATTTGTATCTCTACTGCCAACAGCTGATGAGACTTAAGCAATAAGTAGAGAAAAAACGGCCGAAATAGATTAAAGGAAAGGATATGGTTTTTCACCATGATAACGCCAGACCACACACATCGTTAGCCACTCAGCAAATATTAAAAGAGTTTGGTTTTGAAGAGTTAATGGATCCACCATATAGCCTTGCACTCTTGCATTTCACCCTCAGATTTTCTTCTGTTTTTATCTTTTCAGAATTTTTAGGTAGTGTTAGGTTAACATTAAGAAAGGACTATTAAAACTACTTGTCGCAATTATTTTATCAAAATTCTACAGCATTGACATAATGTCATTAGCCACAAAATGACACGAAATCTATGATATGATATGATGAATGATTATTTGTATATATATATAAATAGAATACAAAAAAAACTTTTCCCGCGACCTTATATTTAGACTCGGATACTCAATACCGAATAAAAACCTCCTTTTCCTCAGACCTCTTCGCTGCACCGCCGCTGAGCATTACTTCACGATGAGAAGATCTATCTGCTGTTCTTCCTTCAGATAATTGTCTAGTTGTTTAATGTTTCAGATAGTAAGTCGCTGCTTCTTTTATTCTAGCGTATATTATTTGTTTGCTCTGTCCCTTCCGTTAGAATTTCGTTCCACCAAAAAATGAATGTGTATTGTTTCTCTCTCTCTCTCTCTCTCTCTCTATTTGTGTATGAGTGTGTGTGTGTTTGTTTTCTTTCAAAAAGCTGTGGATTAAATAGGTTGTTTATTGTTTTTGTCCTTTCTTCTCGATTCTTCAGGTCAATAACATTTCTCTTTTTTTTTTTGAAGCCGGTTAAAAGGCCAATGTATATAGCTTTCAGTCATGTAAAAACCATGGAAGAAATAGAATTGTTGAATTTAAAATCAAATAAACTATAGGGTAGACTATACAATGAACGGAAAGTCAGAAATAACATTATTAGGATATCATTATTTCCAGTAAGTAATCAAATTATCCTCATTCTTTACAACAGTTGTTTATAGAAATTATACAATTCTCACGAACAAATTCACCGTACTTTTATCATTAAATAATTCCGATGTGTTGCCGCTTATTTTTATAGTAAGATTCTAGAGTAATCTTTAGTATTGACATAACATCCACTTTTATTCAATCTTCATATTCGTGCTGTTTGTCTTTAAGGGGTTTCGTTGTACGCGTTCGTACTCCTATGCCTAGTCTAGTTCAGCTGTTATGGACGAGTTAGGTTATGGTCGTGGACCATAGCCTAGCTTTGGGACCATCAAAAACGTAACGATAACCGCTATAGATTTTGAGAATATTTTGGAAGTCTAAAGTTTTAATACCAGTGAAAGTTAAATGTGACTATCATACTGAACCCAAAATCAAATCAATTACATATTTCATAAATAAATAAGTTATACTTGAACACAGGTAAAAAAAATGTACACAGACGAATTGATAACCTTCTCCTTTTTTTTAAAGTCGGTTAAAATAATATATCTACTGCGTAAAAAAACTAAATAAATGGTTATAAACTGGCAAACAGATAAAATATTGTACGGTGACTGCTTCAATTAAAGCTCTGATATGAATACAAGTTTTTAAAAATTAGAATACCTAACAACATTAATTATTATCGTTCAAAAGCTAGATTTAGGTTCCCATAGCGAAAACGCGCAACCATAGACGCCGACGGCGGCCGTGACGGCGACGAGCGACGTCGGCCGGCGGCGGCGCGCGAGCACGGGCGTCGTCGGGCGCGGCGCCCGCGCCGGCGGTCAGTAGGGGAGTAGGTGATCCGCGCGCGGCTGCCTACTTTCGCAATTGCGTCAGAGGCCCTCGCCTTCCGCAGCTCGGAGCGTGCTGCCCGCTTTCTCGATTAACTTAAAGAATTAATACGCTGACATGAGCCCACCACGCACGCCACTTACACGTGTCGCTACAAACAGTTTTTCTTCTGACAAATTAAGTAGGATATGCCAAAAGTAAAATTATTACTAATGTCCGCCTGCGACTTTGACCGCATGAACGCATTGAATTCCTTCATCTTTTATATTAAGCGATGTCTCTTTCAATCATTATCCCGATTCCAGTAGTCCTGTTGTACATTTCCATTCCATGTTCAAAATGACCATATTTTCATTTCGTTCTTAAAATCCATTTCCGTCCCGCTATCGCTCTCTGCCAAGCCCTGTTTTCAATTCCGATCCTATTGCCGTTCTCGCTTCCCATACTGATCAATCATTACATGGATTATCACCCAGCAATTTCACCCGCATTAAAAACAATTCTCATCCTATATCACATTCGTAACTGTTTTGTTCATTCACATAATTGCAATAATTTCTGTAATATATGTTTAAGTACCGATGTCGCTCACGGTTGAATCCTGTTCTTGGTGTCATTCTCATGGTTCTCATGCGATTCCAGTTCCGTTTCGACTCATAATTCCCGTCTCGAACCCAGTCCGTAGAGATGTAGCTATCCCCACCGTTAAACTGCTGAACTGAACTTGCTTCATTATTTTGGTGTTCAACGATTACGCTAGGACTGTGACAGTTCGCGCGCCAGTTCTGCTGACCTGATCAGCACGAGTACGCACTAGACACATAACATTTATGCGCCCTGTCACCGCTGGCCTGCTCTATTTCTTTTAACATTATAAGCAGAATAGTAAACTTATTTAGAGCTTAGATTCGATTTAATGGAGTTGCTGATTCAATTCGCAACAGCTATATCCGATCTGGTGGGAATTCCAATTTTAACGTCGCTTTGTTATATCTTCAGGAAAAAGGAATTCAAAATCTAATCCGGAATGAAATTTTCGTTTCGATGACCAAGGTTTGATTGAGCTGGAGTCAAACCTAAACAAGTGACCAGGGAAATCACCACGCGTAAGTCGAAGTGACCGACGATTCAGCACAGCAGAATCGTAAAGATGTATTGTACTAACTTACAATACAAATGAAAATAACTGAATAATGTATATCTAAATGAACACTTTAATAACAGATTGTACATGTATTATATTAGTAAGTTATAAGAATAACGTTTAATTCATCTTTAAAAATTAAAATCTATAAAAAATAAAAAGACTAGCCAAGAGCATGTCAGACCATGCTCATTATAGGGTTCCGAAGCCATTATTACAAAGAAATGTACTACAGATGAAAAAAGTATATTTTTACATTTTTTCTATGTTTCCGACATAGAATAGTTATAAGCACTTTAGTCGCCTATAATTAGAAAAACAATTAGGTATCTTACTATTATTCTTAAACTAGTGAACTAAAACTCATTAGCAAAAGAGAGTATCATAATGGCACTTAAGTCATTTTGTTGAGAAGCGCAGTTTTTCGGCAATAACTCGATAACACTATATCTCACCACGTTCAAAATAATTTTCGTTGAAAGTATTTATTAAGCGTTACATTCGCTATTTTTTTATATTTTTGGACATACTGCTTACAAAATAGAGGGGGGACAATTTCTGCAAGTTTTGGAACAATTTTTTCCGAGATTATTCACGTAATCAGAAAAATTGCTTAAAAGCCTTAGTGTTTTTAAAAGAACTGTCGAAATGTGTACCCGTTGATATTTGCTGTAAAAAAAATTTTTCAGCTTTTGTTACATGATTAGAGTGCCCCCCTAGAAATATTTATTTTTATATTTAACCATCAAACTAAGTGGCGGCTCATACAAGACTCCTACACTATAAATTTCATCAGTATAGGACTAGTAATTTGTGAATAAAATACCTGTTATATACGGACGAACAGAAATAACGAAACTATAAGGGTTCCGTTCTTTCCATTTTGTGTAACGTAACGCATTAAAAAGTCCCAAAATAGTGTAATTTACATAAAATATTCTGTTGCGATAAAGGTATTCCAAGCTAGACAGACAATACTTTATTTTCACTACACTTCCAACGCAAAAATACACATTATTGTTTAAAAGACGCTCCTTGAAGAAACGTAATCAAAGATTTACTTGTAGCCATTGAATAGTTTGGATTTCCACGTCCCGGCTCCTTTATCGGACTCTAGTTACTAGGGTGTTGGACTTCTCAAAGCAAACAAAATGAGCTGTAACTCGAGGAGCTTAGTAGTAGTCATTGAAGAAAGAGCTCCACTATTCACTCCCTGACTACATTATATCAGATCCTTGATACAAAATTATTGTATTATCATCCAAATTACATGTACTTACAAAATTTTAAATCAATACGACTAATTAGAAGTAGCTAAAAATTGACTTCCTAAATTTTTTTATATACAGATTTTCATTATATATTATAATTAGTTTGTTAGTTACATACAAATCAAATTAATAAAAGGATGTAAAAACTATTGATATATTTAATCCGTGTTAAGATATCGTGTTATTTGTTATTTTAAAAAATGTTATCAATTTAATTTGAGGTTGACATTTGACAATTCATTACAGCAATTGGCGCATGAATTATTTGCTCATTAAGTGTTCGTGCCTAAAAATTTAAAACGAGACCCTTGTAATTAGATAGAGTCGTTTGTTTATCTTTTATGTAGCGATTGTTTGTGTAGGCATCAATTCGCAATCCATCAATGAGATGAACACAAATGGAAAAATCGTTTTTCGCATTTATTTGTGGTGATATAATTTCAGATATTTTTTTTATCTTTAAATCCGCGTTTTTAGGGTTAGGTAGCTAAAATAGCAAATCAAAAATGTCACAGGTATCATACTAAATAATTAGGGGATACATATTAATAAAATTTACAGTATAGGTGTCTTATATAAGCCGGTAGTTTGTTTGGTAGTTGAATAACAAAAATAAATATTTTAAGGGGGCCACTCCATACATTAAATAGAAACTGAAAAATTTTTTTCAAGCAAACATCAAGGCGTAGCACATATTTCGACATTCCTTTTAAAAACACTAAGGCTTTTAAGCAAATTTTTTGATTAAGTGAATAATTTTAGAAGTAATCGCTTCGAAAATAGCAGAAATTATGTTCCCCCCCCATTTATTTTTTAAACCATATGTTAAAAAAATATGAAAGGAATTAAAAATGTAATTTTTAATAAATACTGACAGCGAAAATTATTTTCAACATGATCGCATTTGCCGTTTTTGAACTAATGTTGAAAAATACGCTGCTCAAATAAAAAGCGTAAGCGTCATAAAGATACGTTCTTTTACTGGAGATCTTTTCAGTTCGTATTTTTACATTTTGAGGCTGTAGTAAGTGTTTTAAGCCACGGCTAAGTCAACACTGTTAATTTAAGAGTAATAGTCGACATACCTACTCGTTTCTCTAGTTATAATAATATAATAAACTCACGCCTATTTCTCAGAGGGGTAGGCAGAGACTATAGATTGCCACATGGTTCGATCTTTGCATATCTCTCTTGCTTCACCGACATCCATCAATCTTTTCATGCAAGCTCGTCGGTTTCGGATGCTTAAAAGTTGGCTGTTTTTTTTTAATATATCACCAATATGGTCTGCATAGGATAGTTTCTCTAGTTATATATATATATAACTAGTTATATATATATAACTACTCTGTGCAGGAAACTGGAAAAAACGTAACAGCACAATTGTTTTTATTCTCAGTTTAAATGAAATGAAAGCCGTTGAAGTGGGCGTGCCTTTCAGAGCACGCTACGACAGGCATCGTCGTCGCGATAGCGCCCCCGTCCCGCCCGGCCCGCGCCGGTGCGGGTTGTGCTTCAGCGCTGGAGTGCTGTACGACGAGCGCATCGTCGGACACTTACGCTGTTTTACATCGACGTATCGACGTTGGTTAACTTTCCTTACGATGCTTACGATGCCTTCCAGAACTTCAATTTTCAAGGACATCGCGTCCGTTACTTACTTTATCATGTTCAATTTTCGGGGCTTCCAACATTTATGATCGATTTATTAACTGAAATGATATGCGTTAAATAAATTGAAATGTACGTCGACGTCTCGTCGACGGCCGCGCACCGCTTACCCAACGCGACCGCCGGTGGCTATATCGATATTACGTTCGGTACGATCGTCGCGGGTTATATGGTGATATTTTTGTCACAACATAATATAGCGCAAGAAAACTTCCACAGTTCGTAAATAAGTAAATTCAAGCGGGGCGGCGCGGGGGGCGCGGGCGGCGCGGCGAGCTATGGACGCGCGTTATCGCGCCGATAGCGGCCGCGGTCGGGTCACCGCGCGCCCTCCGCGCGCCCCGCGCCGCACACCCCGCATTCTCGCTCTCGAGGACTACTCGGGAACAACATTCAGAACATTGTCCACTCGCCAACCGTCCGAACCTTCAGAGATTGCGTCTCGCTGCATCGCCGCAATGGACGGTTCCGCCCCAGGCGCGCGCGACCGCGTGTATTGAATGTTCGCGAAGCTCCGTGATATAGTTTCGAGGCCGCGCCGAGTTCACGTCCGAGGCGGGCGCCACACCGCCCTCATACGTAACGAGTCCCCTCGTCCTGACAGAATTCATCTATAGAATAGCGGTTATCAGATTATACTGTGATGGTCGCCATATAGCGGCGTGTTGCTCCCGAAGCGATCTTATAGCTTCCATCGCTGTGGTTCGACGCTAAATAAATACACAGACGGCTCTTTTTAACGTACCGATGGATGATCTACCGACACTTTAACATTTCAGATGAATATTCCTATTTTCCTATTTTATAAATGGAATAATTCTCGCTGTGGATATCGTTTTAATCTTTGTTGTCTTTATAAAATATAGTTAGAAACAAATGAGGTAATTAAATATCTTAAAAAAAATAAAACCTACATAATAACATTGTCTCTGAAAAATTAGTCAGTGTAAATTGTCGAAGCGAGAAACCTTCAACTTACTATTCAATTGCACAGAAAATAATATGAACTGATAAATCAGTTCAATCGTCGATAGCTACTCTCGACACTTCCTGTAGTTTGTATCGTATGCACTCCGCGTTTATCGTTTCAAATCTTGTAAATATCGTATATATAAACATTATAAATGTTTTTCTGTCGCCTCAGTAACCTGGGGCTCCATTTTCAGCGCAAATGCGAATTGTCTGTGGTGTTGTAAGCTCTAAATTTAAATGAGTGACTGAGGTCCCAAAAGACACGTAGGCGTAAGGAACATTATGAAAGTGACAAAAAACTTTATCAAAACTTAAAGGCTTATTGAGAAAATCGCAAGAACTGCTAAATGTGTCTGTTTTTAGGACGTTTCCACGGGGCACTTTTAAATCTGTTTAGACATATCTTATTTTAATTGTCTTATTTATTTATTGGAGATTGACTCAATATGAGCAATAATTTTGCATTTTTTTCTAAATATTGAAAATTTATGGAAGCATGATTTTGTTTTAAGTCCACGTTTTTTGATTTAATTCGACTGTTCAACTTGCGACTTGCGCCGAATATGTCCCTGAGTACGAATATTTGTTTATATTAACTGAAAATGTTAATTTTTACACAACAACTCTTTCTTTTGAAATGATTAAAAAATATGTTTGTTTTTAATTAGGAAGAATTTATGTTGGGTTTTTCTTTTTCTTCTTATTGTTTTATTATTTTCATTAATAACATCATTATTACATTAGGTACATTTTCATGTGCCCTAAGGTCATGTAGAGTAGAAAATATGTATTTTTTTCAATAAATAGAATATAGAAGAATATATTTTGTCAGATGTAAAAAGTAAACAACAAAAGACTGACATGCCACCACAAGTTTGGAAAAGTAATGAGATAAGTAATATTAAATAAAGGCAATTAGATCATTGAAAAATTTCAAACTTTCTAATATATTTTGTCGGGGAAAAAATTATTTCATATTTTATAAGTAAAAAAATGTAGAAAACAGTTGATCCTAAAGGCCAACTCTGCAACTTCCCGCTAATTTTATCCGTTTCGTAGTTATTTAAAAAAAAAACGGTTTGTTTCGATTTTTTTTTACAACGATTTCTCGCAAACGAATCAACCCATTTTGACCCGGTTTGCGGCAATCGACGTGTTTTTAGAGGGTCAAGGGCTATTTAGAATTTGAAATTTATCAGTCAAGCCACTTTAAAGTTATTTTGAAAAAACCACTTTTTAAAAAAAATTTCTTAGTTTTTTGAAAATGTCTCAAAATCTACCGGTCCAAGTCGGCCCAAACTTTCAGGATATCTAAGTTTGGTGAAACTCTTTGGAACGCGTTTAGTGTGCTCGTTTCGATCAAGCCGTTTAAAAGTTATAAGAGGTTTATATACATCCACACACACACACACACACACACACACACACATCCACAGACATACTGATAACATCTCAAGCTTCCCTGATCATCAGGGAAGCTTCCTAGACTCTCAGAACGCCGAGATCCGATGAGAACTCGATTTTTGCAAAATGGGGTGAAACCAATAACTTCCCGAGTAAAATCTCATTGGTTGTGATGTTTGTATCTGATGGTTTGTCGGATAGTTTTGATGCCATTAAATTGATAAGATTTTGAAAAAAGAAAATTACCAAGTAGAATCGGTGTCCCGCCCCTTTTATTGTTTTTCTGTCCACCAAGATGAGTGAATATAACGTAGAAATTTGATACATTTTGAAGTTTTATTACAAAAAAAGGAAAAATGCGACACAAGTCGCGAAAAAAATTTGTGACGATTATGGATCTAATGCATGCAAGAATAAGCACAAAACTGGTTAAAGCGTTTACAGTACGGTAAGTTTGATGTCAAAAATCAACCTCGCTCGGGGGCCTTATTACGTAAAAGTAGAAATCGATTGCGATTCCGAAATCGATTTGTGACTCGAAATCGTTAGGTATAAAAAAATGTTATTCTTATACGCAATTTTGAGTGACTTTAAAGAGTCAGATTAAATTTAAACTTCACGCAATTATCGAGGACCGATAGCTGTACAATAATATGGTATAATTGAACTGATCTGATGAATGAGCCAGAAGGTAGGCACAGGAACACTATAACGGAATAACATATCCTAGTCGTATTTGAGCTTGTTAGAGTTCTCTTGAGATGTACTCTCCACCATGAGTGATTTTCAGGGTCTGATGATGGAGCCGGAAGGTAAGCACTAGTACTCCATAATAGAACAACGTAACTTAGTCGTATGTGTTCTTAATAGAATTTTTTAAGTGGACTTTGACCATAATTGGCTTTCAGGGTCTGATGATGGAGTCCGACGGTTGGTACCGGAATTAACATATCATAACGGAACAATATATCCTAACCATATTTGGGCTTGTTGGAATGGCCCTGAATGGATTTTGACGATTGACTTTCAGGGTCTGACGATGGAGCTTCCAAACTTCCAGCTCCGTTATCAGACCCTGAAAGCCAATCATGGTCAAAGTGTATTCCACGAGAATATCAACAAGTCCAAACATGGCTAGGTTGCGTTGTTTCATTATGAAGTACTAGCGTCTACCTTCCGGTTCCATCATCAGACCCTGGAAACCAATCACGGTAAAAGTGCATTCCAAGACAATTCCAACAACCGCAAATACCGCTTGGATATGTTGTCCTATTATAGAGTACTAGTGCTTACCTTCCAGCTGCATCATCAGACCCTGAAAATCGTTCATGGTCAAAGTACATCCAAGACGATTTCTACAAGACCAAACACGGCCAGGATACGTTGTTTCATTATGGAGTTCCTGTGTTTACCTTCTGGCTCCATCATCAGACCCTGAAAGCCATTATGGTCAAAGTCCATTAAAAAAATTCCATTAAGCCCAAATAAGACTAGACTACATTGTTCTATTATGGAGTGCTAGTGCTTACCTTCCGTCTCCATCATCAGACCCTGAAAATCACTCATGGTGAGAGTACATCTCAAGACAACTCTAACAAGCTCAAACACGTCTAGGATATGTTATTCCATTTTAGAATTCCTGTGCCTACCTTCTGGCTCCATCATCAGATCAGTCCAATTATACCATATTATTGTAAATTTTTAGGTCCTCGATAAATGTGTAAAGATTTTGTTGAATCTAACGATTTACATAAAAAAAATAATTATTCACTTTATATGAAATACGAATGACGGAAAATCGATTGTAAATCGCTTGAGAATCGCTATAGACCAGTCTTCGGTTTGAGAGCGTAATTCTCGAATAATTGCGAAATCTCGATCCCTAACGGTTTTTGAATTCAAATATGCGATTAAATTTCATTATTGTAATTTAGTGATTTCATTGTAGAGGCAACACTGTTAATAGAAAGATAATTACTATTTCGAAATATCAACTTGGGAATTAGTAAAATAAATTTAAAATCCTGCGAAATCAGAAATCGATTTCTTTTAGGTAATAAGGCCCCCGGTCGACCTGTTACGAATAAGGTCGGTACCATTTTGGGAAAAGTAGGGCAAGATCAGCATATTAGTTCTTACGACCTAGCTGAAGAGCTGGGGTTTGACCACAAAACAGTTTTGACCTATTTGCAAAAAGGTGGATTTGCAGAAAAACTCGATATTTGATTCCCACACAAGCTTACTAAACGAAATCTAATGTGCGAAGTCTAAATTTGCGATTTCCTATTGAAACGCAATGAAACCGAACCGTTTTAGAAAAGATTGATCACTGGTGATGAAAAATGAATTGTCTACGACAAAAACGTACGATATCATGATCAAAAAGCAAGCAAACCCCACAAACCATACCGAAACCCAGATTAACTCGCAATAAATTGGTGCCATGTGTATGGTGGGATTGAAAGGGCATAATTCATTATGAGCTTTTATCACCCTCATCATTAATTTTAAATCATTAACTCTTATCTCTACAGCCAGTAGCTGATGAGACTCAAGCAAGAAGTAGAGAAAAAACAGCCGGAATTGATCAATAGATAGTGCATGGTTTTTCACCATGATAACCCCAGAACCACACACATCTTTTAGCCACTCAACAAATACGAGAGAAATAATTAAATCATTCATTACACTCCCCGACTCTTCCTTCTTCTCCCCCGCGTGCCAATTTTACGCCATTGCGACGCTTTCGTGATTAACGTCACAGCGGCAGAGTTCCGTGCGTTGTACTGTATAGCCAGTTTTTTCTTCGACAGTGTGTCCTGGAAGGAACATTGTAACAGTCAATTGTAAAGTGAAAAATAATCGAAACTGTCTTCGTTCGCAAAATCTTGAATCGATACACGACACTTACGAAAAAAACTAGTGAAAATGGAGTTCGGAGATTTCTTTACGAACTTAATTACATGTAAATTATGATACGTCGGTTAAAGATCGAAATTTAATTAAGAGAATGTGCGTTGTTACTTACTTGTAAATATTACTTGGTTTGTCGTTTAATATTTTGTTTGCGTCGGTGTTTGTCATGTCGTTTTTCTCTATAAATCTTTTGTAAAACATGTTTGCATGTCCGTTATCAGCATGTTAATCACAATATCGATATTCATTCAATAATTATTCAGTTTCTTAAATTGTTTCAATTATTAATGATTCAGTAAACATCAAATTTAACGTAGATCCATGTCATAGTAATTTCGACTGCTGTACGTGTACGTCTATTTATACGTAAAAAAAACATCGGACAAGTATGAATAGGACTTGCTCTCCTAGAGTTCCTATCTAGATATATAATTAAGTTTATACTTTATAGTCTATAGTAATTTTATCCATCATAAGTCTCAATGATTTTTCTCTGTTTTCGACACCGATAGTGAGATATGGATTAGGAATTACTGAAATTTTGGTTGTTTTTTTTTATGAAAGTAATTTGGAAAAAAATTACCCTCATAAAAAAAAACAAAATACCTAAATTTTTGTAACGGAAAATTAAAATATGTTCACCAAGATTCACCGATACATTGATCTATATACTTCATTTGCAAATGCAAAATTCTAATCGTAATGTTTTTAAGGATGTGTCTAAAGTTAACGAATTTCAGAATTATGCTCTTTACTTGTGCTGCGAGATTTTGCTCCTTGCCTAATTTCATAAATTTAGTTTAACGGGAAGTATAGTATAGGTATTAATTGATTTGGGAGTATCATAATATATGACGAAAATTGCCGTATTTTTATTGCGATGACTTGGAAGCTTAATTTTTTACAACTTTAAGAGACCGTAGACTTAAGCACTTATTTCTAAAAACAATTTTGATAAACAGACAAACGTCTGTTCCTACAAGGATTCCTTTAGAGATACGGACCCCTTAAAAACCGGCCAGAATGGCTATCAGTCTCCTGCACTCAGGTTTCTTACTATGAAAGAAACGAAACAGAATTTACAATTGCAATAAACTTGAATCAATCGTACCTTAACAGTCCGTGATTGAAAATGAACCTGACACTAGTACGATATACTGTATATAAAATATAATAAACGGCTTCTTTAATCTATCTTCACTTCGCATCTCGGTTTTATTCTCAACATGTATAAATACCACGGTAGGTATTCGTACGTATCGAGAATGAAGTTTACAAACATAAATGTTTTGCATTTCTACCTCATATCGCCGACAGAAGGCATACATGTATGTGTATTCGATGACGTGTTTGTATTTGACAGTATTTTGCGACCAACATTGTAAATCACTGTAAACACTCTTGTAAAAAAAAGATGTTAAGAGAGTATCATTATCATATCCAAGCTGCCGCCCTACACAACTTCATCCCAATCAATTTAGTTGCACAACTGAGAGAAATCTATCGAATAAGCAGATGAAAGTCACTTTAAAATTTATGATGTTATACACGGATAAGAATAGAGCGCGGGCTACCGACAAGATAACCGGCGCCGGCAGCGGACGGGCATTTTTAGGGTTCCGACCCGACATGGCAAAAACGGAACCCTTATAGTTTCGTCATGTCCGTCCGTCCGTATGTCACAGATATTCTATTCAAAATTTCATCAATATATGCCATTGATTAAATTTATAGTGTAGGTGTCTTGTATAAGCCGCTGCTTAGTTTCGTAGTTAAATAACAAAAATAAATATTTCTAGGAGGAGCATTCCATACACGTAACAAAGCTGAAATTTTTTTCAGCAAACATCAACGAGTGGCACATTTTTGAAAGCTTTTTTAAAAACACTTTAAGGCTTTTAAGCTATTTTCGTGATTACGTGAATAATTTTTGAAATAATCGTTCCGAAACTTGCAGAAATTGTCCCCCCCATCCCTTTATTTTCTAAACCGTATGTCTAAAAAAGTATCGAAGTCCGTATGAAGTAAATAACGAAGGTAATGCTTAATAAATCCTTTCAACTGAAACTATTTTGAACATGATCGTATATACTGTTTTTGAATTATTACCGAAAAACTGCGCTTCTAAACAAAAGGACGTAAGTGTTATGAAGATACGCTCTTTTGATGATGCATCTTAGTTTACACTAGTTTAATAGTAATAGTTGACATATCTACTTGTTTTTGTATAATAGTTATAGGCGACTAAAGTGCTTATAACTATTCTGTGCAAGAAACATGGAAAAAGTGTAACAACGTAGTTTTTTATCTGTAGTGCGTTTCTTTGTATGAGAATGGATCGACATGCTCTTGGCCAGTTTTTTATTGTATTACTTACAATAGAAAACGTTTTGCATTTATATGTAATTTTTAAATTCTGGCTACGAAAAATTGAAAAAATAATAAAATTGGGAAATTCAGTCAGATTTTTTAAATCGAGTTTTCATTAGTTCTTAACGTTCTACAGTCCTAGGAAGTGTATGTATGGGTATGGGTGTTTGTTGTATGTGTGTTTGTGCATGCGTTCTTTCGTGCGTTCTTGTGAATTCGTGAGTTCGTATCTCTTAAAAAAATTACGTGATTCGTATCTCTTAAAAAAATTACCAAAAAGTGTTTTTTTTAGAATATTTTTTAAACTACTCTAACGATACATTCCAAAATCTATTGTAACTATTGATAGTTCTTATGCTTAAAAAACAACGTCAATCGTTACAAACTGAACAAAAATTGGTGCGTTAATATAAGAGGTTTTTTTTAAAATAATATCTTAAATTCTTTATAGATTGATATTTGTTACTCGATCATTATTTTATGTTCAAAAAGCTGTTTTGAATGCCGTAAATCAGATCAAAATCAAACTATGTGTTCGAAATATATCGTAGTTGAAAAAAAACCGTTTTTTTTTCTTAAAATATGCATAGGTTTTAGGATTCGATGAGCTCAGAACGTATTAAAACTATGTTTTTGAAGTCCACGAACTTGAAAGACACCAAAATCGATATTTTGAGCGTGATGAGGTCAAAAATTGACTGCTCCTTCATTTTTAAACACTGAGCTCGAAAGTAGTAAGAAGCTTTAGGGATCACCTACAGGGTCAACGGTTTGAGTTCGAAAAGCTCAAAATGTCGCAGACAATATTTATAAGTCAAAGAGCTCATGGACACATCAATAAATATCATAGCGGGAAGTCTTAGGTATAACCTGCAGGATCAGATTTTCTCGTTCTATAGATTTATTTTTATGCAGCTAGATTTGAATTTGAAGCGAGATTACTTTTTACAATGTTTTCTGTGAGCACGAGCATATAAAAGTTTTACGTAGTGCGATGTTCTAATAATGTACAAAACAAACCTAAGTAGTCGAGTACGCAGGTCGCACGGTTCGATCGAAGGCGTATGGTGATCGTTCCATTAAAATTAAATCAGCGTTCACGCAGAGGAGCATCGGAGCGGCGCCGGCGCGAGCCGCGGCCCGGCGACAGCGCGCCCGCGCAGATAGACGTGACGCGGTGTCCGCGCCGGTATCGCGCGGCCGTGACTCGCGACCCGTGCCGATAGCGCGGCCGCGCTTCTCGCTTGTTTGTCGACACCCGCCGGCCCAGATACGGCGATAAGGGCGCGCGACGGACGGGCTCGGCCGCGTTCGGCCGCGATCGTCTCCCGATGGAAAATCACTCTAGGAGGCTCGGGGCGGCGCGGGCGCGGGGGCGGCGCCGGGCCGCGACCCGCGCCGATAGCCGCTATCTCAAGAACGTCCTACTGGAGTGCTGGGGTCGCGCGCCGCGCCCGCTCACGCCGCTCGCGGGTGCATCTCGAGTGACAAACATGTTACTTTGTATAGTTCACGTTGAATCGAAATAGTTCGAGAAGGAACGATATCCTTGGACGGATTGTTGTTGACTACACGCGACACAGGCTCAGAAAGAAATGAGTGTTTTATAAAAATAGTATCGAGTGTTCGGTGTTTTGAGATGCAGCACCGACAACGGCAGGAAAAGACGCTTCTCAAACCGCGTCCACGCCGCTGGCGAACGGACCATGGGCAATGCATCTTAAATCGCGTTATATTTTTAAATGTCAATAACATTAAACTAAAGCCGGTTTAAGAATTTAGATATTTTACTATAATCTTAAATACTGAATAACCTGTTGACCAAAGACATTTTACTTCCTTCTTTTTAGCGTTTCGTAATCGAGTTCAAAAAAAAAAAACTACATAGCGAAATATGTCGTTCCGTGCGTTCGTCTGTTCGTCTGCAACATCTTCGGGTGCGCTATACGATCCGCCACGTATATCGTTATTACGAAAAATACATCGATACATAAAATTAAAAAATGTTAAATTGTTTGACACCCTTGGATAGACATTTAAATATAAACTCATTTAAACCTGATACGAGCCACAAGAGTAGACGATCGTCGCCGCCCATGGACACTCGCAACCCCAGCACTATCATTACATAACGCCAACACCTCTACCCAATTAATAGCACATTGGCGGCCCTTTGGTCAGGGAATGGAAGAGGAAATGAACTGATGGAGAGGGAAATGTTGAAGGGGAAGAAAATAGGAGGGGAAAATAAACGACGGTTAATTAAAAAATAACTTATTAACCGTTTGATATTGATTGTGAATCTCTAGGGTATGTAGGTACAGTGCACGTCTGTTGATGCTTAAGTACGTGAAGATTAAGTTAAAATCCCTGCTGATAAGTGAAAATGTATATTCACAAAGTATTGTAGATTCGACTTTTAAGGTTTTGTAGCCAAAGGCGTAAAAACATAATCTTTATTATACTATAAAAAAACGCGTATTCCACAGTTGAAGCTTCTTTGAATAAATATTTAAAAAGAGGCTAAGAATTCTTAAGAGACTTTTTCTCGCCCATTCTACTACAGGGGTGTCCTTGAATAAATATTCACAATGAACAAAATGTTCTTAATTGACATTTTCACGCAGATATATGCTATTTTTACCGGCTTTCAATTTGGATGGACCGATTTCGATTTTTTTTTTTTTTTGGTTGAAGCGGTGTAATCTCAGGTGGTTTGATAGTCACCAAGTCACGATCTGATAATGGGATCCCAGAAAATCGAGAGATGGCCTCAAATATCATAGGCACGTATAGAATGTTTGAGCTCTATTTTGGTTATTCAAGTTTTTGCGTCTGGTGTAATTATCAAGTCATGCTGCTGAGCTATCACGAACTCAACAACACTTCTTAACGGTTAGGAATTAAAGAATAACAATACGATTGGCTGCCAGAAAGTAATCATAAACGGCTATTAGTAAAATCTAGTATACACATAAGTACAATTAAGGTAATCTCATTATCGCGAGTTCAACATTTAGACGCATGTAAAGTTTTTTCATAATGTAGTAAAAACATTTTTAATTAAACTGATCTTGGAAGAACTTTATTTTAACATGTTCACTTATATTCGCTTAAAAGAATTTCAATATAATATTTAAATAACCAAAGTGCCATCGTGGGTGCAACAAACTTGTTTCCTAACTTTTTAGCTGTGTTACAAGTGTTAGATATAATGACCTATGAAACAAACAATTTGCTAAATACTTCAATCAGTGGCCGATCCAAAAAACTTGATTTTTCCAAGCAATTTGTGAAAAATACAAACATGTATTAGAAAGTAAAAATAGACGCCTCAGAGAATAATACAAACTACAAATGAGAGTAAAAAAATATTGATAATTTCATATAAAATTCTCTGAAAAAAAAAACGATTTAAAGATTTTAAGTCAAAATAACTGAAACTTAAGTTGAGAGATGCAATTATTATTAGACGAGGAGAAAGTAAAAATTCTTGTCGAGGGCAGCTATTTTTCACATTTTTAATTTATTCTACACAATTGGATAAATAAAATAAAATGAAGAAGTAAAGTATGCGCTTTTCATTTCATGCCACGGGACGTCCTAACGCAGATAGCACATTGACGGTAATACTGTGTCAAAGCCCTCAACTCGGCTCAAGCAGTCAATGCGTTTACACATGTTTTTTTATGTCTCTTTTTCTTACATGTATGATTCAAGTATTTCATTGATTTTTATGTGCAAATAAAAAATATATGAAGAAAATATTTTTACCCATTTTAATACCTACTAAAAATATCGGTCTGCAGAATCTGTAAATGATATTTTTCAATTTTCGAATAATATTACATTTACAGCGCTCGCAACACAATGGGTCGTAGTCGACTGACGCCTATTTTATCCTGTCTAAATAAAAAAAAATATTTATTCACTATTTGCAATTTTTGCTGCTGAAAGATATAAGACAAACTGTTTCCGCTGTATCGAAGCGACCTGAGTTATTACCACGTGCCCTTAATCTTAAGGTCGTCGCTTTTTGTAGACATCTTGTATAGCATTTAGTGATAGTGCTGATTAACAATCACGTTTTAATGGCCAGAAGTTACACACGCAAATACTGGAGAATCTTCTTTATCTCTTTGCTAGCTTTTGTAGACCTGACCAAATAATGTATTGCTATAATTACAAGAAAAAGTTAATCGATTCAGTAGTTCGGTAGTTACAAGTACACAAATGTACAGACACCGAGACATGGTCACATCGTAAACAACTTTTATATAGAAAATTATAAGTTAAGAAAAATGCACGCCTTATACAAAATTGTGATAGGTACAGTTAGACTTGAAACACACTTCATTTTGCGACCGCGTGCACAGTGGAGACGCCAGCGGAATGAGGACCGAAGAGGTCGGCCGAGGTCGGGGCCGGCGCTGAAGGCAGAATGAGATCAGAAAGGGCAG
This sequence comes from Eumeta japonica, assembly GCA_005406025.1. Classification (NCBI taxonomy): domain Eukaryota; kingdom Metazoa; phylum Arthropoda; class Insecta; order Lepidoptera; family Psychidae; genus Eumeta; species Eumeta japonica. The sequence goes on along the minus strand of BGZK01000582.1, from coordinate 265,688 downwards.
GTGTGGAGATCGGAATTAAAAAGCAAAATTTAGATGGTATCCGTACTGACCTTAGAAGCGGTAAGACAGCAAAAACCTTGTCTATATCCTCGCATAAAAACTATTATTGAAAAAAAGTATATGTAGCGTTTGAAATACATTAAATAGATATGGGGATTACATTTTTCTATAGTAACTATTTTGCATGTTTTAGATAATAAAAGCATATTTCACTCTAAATTTATTAAAAATTAAATCTACTTATTAATAAACCTTTTTCTTTTTTCCAAAATTATTGAAATAACATTTTTGGTGATTGCAAAAGGGACAGTAGTTTTTCTAAGTATTTATTAATGAATAAATAATTTTATACAAATCATGTACATTTTGAATTCTTTATTTGGCCGCAATCTTCCTGGTCTCTGATTATATGTTAATGGACGTATCCATCACGAGTATTCAGATTAAAATTTACTAACAACTATAGTTGTAAAATTGTGATCTTTTATGTGTACTTTTTAACCTAGAGGTTCGGACAGGAAAACAGACGCTTAAGCGTTCTCATGAGTGACTCGGTCATATGATATGTTGTACTAAAAATATATGTAGATATGAATTTAATACATTTCGCCTGTTTTGCATAGAATACTTCAATGTTCAAGGGGTATGCGCAGGCTTCCACCGCAGATCGGGCACAGCGGGGCGCGGGCGCCGCGCGGCTGCCCCGCGGCGGCGGTAGCTGTCGAAGGGCCCTCGTGATGACTCTAATGATTTTCGGCGGTCCCTGAAGTCGTCTCGTTAGGCGGCGACAGGCGCGTCGGGGCGCTCGTTGTTTGCGCGGGTCGAGAGAGGCCGCCGAGGGCGGGCGCGACACGTGCAGGGCGTGCCCCGCCGCCCGCCGCCCCCGCCGCCCCCGCCGCCACCTGTGGCGCGCCCAGGCCGACCGCGCCCAACACGACTGTCCGCCCTGAATTTACGACCGACCGCCGAGTACGTTCGCCCCCTTGGCGTGCTCTCGTCCAATTAATAATTTCTATGAAAACACTATCAAACACTCCCGTCTCGGGCCGACCGCCGGCGGTAGCGTGCGGGATTCGCGAACGAGCCCACCCTCACCGTCGAAACAAAAAGTGGATGTAGTTGAAATAGAAGTAAATGCAAAATACTCTACGCTCTATCGACAATAGTCTTATGAAGATAGCGATTCACCTACATAAACTTCAGCGTCGGTTAAAGGAGTGTGGTGCGTGAGGGCTCCGCCCGCGCCAACAGGTGGCCGCCGCACCCGCGCCACCCCACGGCCCGGCACAGGACGTGTCCACATGAACGGTCCCTTCACACGCCGTATCGGCTCGAAATCGATTTGCCTAAAGTCGTTTATAAAACCGAAGCCAGTCCACTAATCGAAAACGTTACGATGTTAAAAACAGACGCCCATACAAAAATGCGATACTTATAACGCTTATCACATGACTTATGTCGATATCAAACCGACAAAGAGCTTTAAACACTTTACGGACGACACTTGAACTCTATAAAATTCAGTTTGTAAAAATAAAACGGTACCAGATTAATGTGTAGTGGATGATCAAAACGTTAGATTTAATTCGATAGATTTAAGACTCCTTTTACGATAGATTTATTACGAATTGCAAAAGTGAATATATCGTAAATCGTTTTATTTCGGATTATATAGGCGACATCGTATTTCGCATTACTGTCATTTCATGTATTCGGCCGAGTGTCGCGCGTGCGGTGTGGCCGCGGCGCGCTGCGCGCGGGCCGGAGCGGCCGGCGGCCGGTGGCCACACAATCATGCTGATTGTTTTTACTGCGACATAAACGAAGACGAATGTCATTTTCGACAAAAGTCACTATAAAGTTCACCAATTAACAACCCGGCTAATACAGTATGGACCCGCTCCGGCTTCTGCTTCTGTCGCGTCGAGTCATCGAGCACGGCATATAGTACTTAACATAACTTTTTGGGCGAATTATTTAAAAAAAGTCTTAGGTATCCATGCTGTGTTAGTAATATAGGGACACCGTATAATAGATGAAGGCATACTATTGTGCAAACGCATACACCCATACATTTATGTACAAATCGGTTTCTTAAAAACCCATTTAATTATTTAGATGAAATTTTGATGGAAATAATGTTTTAAGTACCTATTTTTTAAGTTTATTTAGATTATATATATTATTAATAGGTTAATTTGAAAATTCTAATTATAAACTTTAACAACTTCAACTAACTGTACTTAAGTAATGTTTACTATCTATGTGTATCTAGATATTTATAAATATATCTATTATTACAAATAAAAATAAGTAGCTTTTCTCCTGAGAAGATATCAAATTCCCCTAGCAAATAGAAAAGACGCTGAGTGAAGTTCGGCCGCCCAAGTATAATATGTAAGTACACAGATATTTGTTTAAAAACGAAGGAACTTTTTATTCTAATTCCCCAATTTAAAAAAATTGTTTTAAGGTTTTGTTTTAAAAACCTGTCAACAGTTAAAGCGCATCATAAGTCTTAAAATTGTTTATTACGCTTATGTTAGATGTATTCTTGAATATGCAAGTCCCATCGGTCACCATTTTACGCTATCCATGTCGACCGTATCGAGTGCATACAAAAGAAATTCATATCGTACCTCAACTATAAATTTAAAAAGAATGCATCAAATTATTTAGAATATTGTCGTATATTTAACATAATGACTTTGCAAGGAAGACGTGACATGCTCGACGTAGGGCTGCTGCTCGACACAGTCCGTGGGCGCCGGCACGGCCTGAACTCGCAGGCGTCCCGCCCTCTGCTCCTGTAAGACGCACTAGACATACGCCGCTGTTTAGTATCCCTCTACATTAGAATAATTATGGTAAAAACGCTCCTGTTTCTAGGGTTTTAAAATCTCATAATGCAAAATTTCAAAACGTCGATGTGTTTTTAGATTCGAAGAATACATTTAAAAATAAAATTTATTCAACTATATTGGGCACAATACCAGTTATGTATATTGTGTATTGTACACAATGTATATTGAAAGCGATCATAAATTTTATTTATTTTTATTTCTTCCAAAAGGAATTATTTATTGAACAAAAGTTCAATAAATAAAAGCTTCTGACACAGATTGAGCTTGACTGCAATTCTATATATGACAAGTATCTTTTAAACTTAAATATTATATTTATTGATTATTTTTTTTTGTGTGCGTGTGTGTGTGTGTGTGTGCGTGCATGCGTGCATCTCTGTGTGTGTGTATTATGTGTATGTATCCTGCACAGTATGTATACGTATGTATTTTTATGTGACATTATATACTTATTCTTTAAACATGATTTTGTCTTTTCTCAACAACTTGTAATTAGATACTTAATTAACCAGAGAATGATCTGTAATTAGCTTTATATAATTGCATGTGTTGTTTTAGTTTAAGATATGTTGTTGAACTCCCGAATATATTTATAAATAAAAAATGTTTCGGATGAAAGTGTTGCAATTGAAGCCGCGCTCTTAGTGTTAAATTGGACAATGTGTAAATAAATGTTTTTATTGTTTTGTCGTATTTAATCATGAATACGAAATTATTGTGATGCGCATATAAATTGCATACAAAATTGTGCCTTAACCAAAGAGAGGCCGAGAACTCTGTCCATCGTTTTGCCCACACACCGCAAGAATCCGTACTTGGATGCGACTTAAATTAATGAGAATCAACGTTTTTGCTGACATATATAAATTTCATATTTGCTGCGAGATGAATTAATCAGCGGACGCATATCTAACAGAAATTACTTAGATACACACCTATAATAAAGTGTACTCATAGACGCAAGAATGCCAGCCTATGAATTTGATTTGAATGCAAAAAAATATCAAGTTCGCCTCTACAGAGTAGAGTGTGGCCTTCGAGGCGCCGGCGCAGACCTCGAGCTGAATGCCGCATAATGAAAATTGTTTCTCAATAGCATGCAAATTCAGCGTTAAACGATGAGATGGATGGCGCCGGCGTCGGCGCGGGCCGGGGCGGGGGCGGCCGCTTCCGACTCCGCGATGTCGACCACCAGAGGCGCGCCGGCGCACGGCGCCCGTGCCACAGTCGCCGGGCCCACTGAATCTATTGTGCCTAATCTGTGGTCGCCGGCGTTATCGCTAAGGAGTTCCGACGTATTTCTGCTAAAATTCTCACGTTAAAATTATATAGACAAATGAAGAAACATATTAGGTAAATTAACAAGTACCTAATTTTAGCTCTGTGTATTATACGAGGTTTTACTAACAACCATTGAAGAATAGTTTTTGATAATAAATAGCAGTATTATCCCTAACACTAAGGATGTTGAGGCTTGTACCATCACCTCAGCAGCATTAATGATGAGTGTCAGACGCAAAAACTTGAATAACTAAAAAAGGAGCTCAAATACACTATCTTTGCATATATTTGAAGATATCGCTCGATTTTTGTAGTATCCCATCATTAGATGTTTCTTGGTAACTATGGGATAACTTCGAAAGTACACTGTTTCATACAAAAAATAATAATCAAAATTGATCTACAATTACCAGGTTATCGCTGAGCATACTTACGTAAAAATATTGTACATACCGACAAACATAGAACTTTGTCTTAGTTGTTTTTATTATTTAAGAAGCATAATGATATAAGGAAAATCGTGTAGTGCTTTTATCTACATAAATATATTCTAATAAATAACTTTATTCATTAGGTATTTCTTTATTTTCGTCGATATTAAGTTAAATTTCAATATATTTCATTGCAAAAATTTGGTCCCAAATCGATTTTCAAATTTGAGCCAAAAGAACGGTAATTTAAAAACATAGTTGCTTAAGGAAAATAATAATCTGCTTTAGACCATGAATGTAACGTTATTTTGTAAAAGAACGGAATAGAAATCGAATATTATCTGAACGGCTATCGACGTCCGCGTGACCGGCGGGTACCGGCACCCCGACCACCGCGGGCGGCCGACTCGACGCCAACGCCGTGCGGCCGGCCGCCTCTCTACTACCGCATTATGGATGCTGCGTGCAGCCAAACCGCTTTCAAACCGTCGTATAGATAACAACATTGCCGGTCCGCCTGCGCCCGCGCGCGCCTCTGTTCAGAATCGAGATCGCGGCCGTGACTGAAATCGAAAAGGAATTTATCGCATTTCCTAGTAGGCGCTAGGTGTGAACAAGTAAAGTTGCATAATATCGAAATCGTGTTCTTGAAACTTCTCATGCACACGCTGATGAGGTACAATAGACGTATTCTTTTATTCATGAAAATTACGGTTCGTATCTGAGAAACGAGAAGCTCCCCAAACATGTAATATATTTCAGATTTGGAAATTTATGAACTTTGGGAATAAAAAAGTGTAAGCCTTTTATAATATATTTTGTAATTAATATTCTTAAAAAAAACTATATGTGCAAAAGAATTACCAAAGCTAGATACCACGCCGACGGTCTATTTCAAAGGGAGCGCAACGACTACGGACACGACCCGTCACCGAGCGCCGCGAGCGCTATTGTATTACCTACTTTGTCGGATACGTCTTAGAAAATTATCGCGCGGGAGTTTTAAAAAAGTGACGAGTAATCTGACGGCGCCTGCCACTGAGTACATCACGACGAAACGCGTACCGACTGAGCCACGGCAGCCCCGCCGCCACCGGGTAATGTACGACACAAAAGTCGCGCCTCTAGCGCGCTTAGCGACACCGTGCGCCTGCACGTGGACTTGCATCTAGGCGGCGGGCGGGCCGGGCGGGGGGCGGGCGGCGCAAACAGCCGTTAATGTGGCGAGGGCGCGCCGCCACCAAATGAGTTAATTAGTGAAATGACACGGCCGCGCCCGACCACCCGCCGGCCGCGCCCTCGCCGCCGCCCCGCCCGCCCGCCGCCGCCGCCCTACGCGTCGGCACCCTCGACCGCTTCCACCGCTCGCCGGGAATTTTTCTTGGTAATCTCGATGTACGTACAAGTCCGTCAGCTACGGACATGGTACGACCTCGGTCCGTCGCGGCGGCGGCGGCGACTCTCTCCGGCGCCGGTCGAACTCGTACAATTCATCTAAACTAGTTTGGCGACGTCCGGCGGTTTGAGCCGTCCGTAGGAAAAATGGCTAACGTTTCGGTATAAAATATGTGCTGGAGCCGGTCATCGAGAGGTGGGCGCGCCCGCGCCGGCGAACGCGATCATAGTTTGCCGTAACGTCGCCATCGGCCCGAATAAACTTTTTCTGAGCTAAGCGGCAATCAAAAAATCAATATTTCACAAAAAATAATACTTATATGTGATTATGTAGCTTTTTGTTAGTAAAAAATTTGACATATGTTAGTTTTTTTTTAGAAATCGTCCCATTCGTTGTACATCCTAGCACCAAAAGTCAAAGTGATCGGATCGGAAAAAGACCAACAATACTCACACATTTTTTTTATATATTTTACAACCCCACTCGCCCCATTTTAATGTTCAATAACAAGTTTCACCCTTTTTGTAAACTCAACACTTGCACCAAATTCTTTTGTCTTACTCCGCTAAGTGATAATTAAAAACAAACTCAAAATCGAATTCAAACACTAAATAAATATAGTTTAAAAAAAACTAAAAAACACGCTTTTAAAATACATTAAACTAAAAAGTGAAAAATAATCCTTAATATGAATTCAAAAAAATAATGAACAATGACGAAAAATACTAGTATTATTGTGGAAAAAGCGTGGGGCGCTTTGTGCCACATTTTACGTATATGGAGCAACCCACGCTTTTTCCACAATAATACTAGTATTTTTCGTCATTGTTCATTATTTTTTTGAATTCATATTAAGGATTATTTTTCACTTTTTAGTTAAATGTATTTTAAAAGCGTGTTTTTAAGTTTTTTTTAAACTATATTTATTTTTCATTTTTTAGTTCTGTTGATAGGTAAAAATTTGTAATTTTTAACAATACAACAATATTTGAATTATTAATAATGCTTATGACTGTTACTAAATTCTATTACAAAACAGTAATAGAATTTAGTAACAATAATAAGCCACTTGCTCTCACGCAGAGATACTTGACGAAATTACTCGATCCTGGCGACCCTGATCAGGATAAGAGGATAAACTTATCAAATTATCGTATTGTCATTGCTCCTTGATAAGTATGCAAAGTTTCAAATTAATCAGACTTCTTAAAATTGATGAAAATTAAGCTCAAAAATTCCGTTACATACATAGATACATACAACCCAAGATTATATTAATCCTGGCGGTCCTAATAAGGATAATGGGAAACTGTTATCAAATTATTGTATTGTCATCGGTCCTTGAGATGTGTGCAAAGTTTCAAGTTGATCAGACTTCTAGAAACTGATGAAAATCAAGCTCAAAGATTCCGTTACATAGTTAGTTAGTTAGTTAGATACAACCCAAGCTTATAAAAGCGTGTTAAAAAATTAAAAAATACAGATTAAATAATAAATACTTAATGACATATGGATGTCATAATGATATTTTGCATTGAAAATTTCATACATTTATTTATTTTATGGTCGAAGCCATTTCGTTATTTATTTTACGTCACAATATTACTATTATTGAATTTATTTCGAACTGAGACAATGATAGCCAGCAGGCAAATGCTCGCCGTGAGCGAGGGTCGTTCGGGACTGACTGCAGAATAAATAGAGTAAAATTGTTTAATAGAAATAACGTTTTGAATATCGGTATCGGTACGCATCATTCAAGCTGAGCGAGTATTTATGATTACTTATCGATGGATTTATTCCTTCGGCGTATTTTGAACTGAGGTTTCATTTCAATCGATCAGGAGGCGTATTTTATTGTACCTATTACATAAATGGGAAATTTCTAATTTCCATCAATAGATGACAACTTAGTTAACCACCTATTTTGGTATATGATAAACCTAAGAAACGGGGGAACTACACAAATCTACTGGCTTTCATCTGCGACTCCGCTCGCATGGACATAGAATATATTCCTTCGAGTTTTAATCTCTTTCACGATGGTGATTCTGAGTCCGACCCTTTTCTCTATTTCAATTTCAGTTCCCATGACTGTTCCGATCCCAGTTTCGTCTTCGATTCCAATCGCAGTTCGGCTCTCATACTGATTTCGTTCTCGCTTTCGATTTTGTTCCGGATTCTGTACTAAACTCTTTTTCCTCGTTCTGCTCTAAATTAGATTCTGGTCCCGCTCTCTTCTACACAGGCGGTGCCGTCGTAAGTTTTTTCTATTGTCTTTTTGCTTTAAGTCCGATTCTGGTCGATATTATGGATCCAAAGTGGAGCCGCAGTCGACAAAAAGTGAAGATATATTTGAAAAATTTCCGATTACATTTTTTGACGTGTAAATGTGTTGGATTGTAAGTTTAAAAACGCGAGCCTTCGACTTTTTACGCAATCCAATTATTTTATAAACTTTCCTTATCAGCATATCTACAACGCATTAATAATTCCCATACCAAAATTAAAGGCTTAAATAAATTCGAAAATGGAAGCATTTTAAATTTACATTTGTCTCCTTCAGGAGAGAGACAGAGACTATATTAAATAAGGATAGGTAAAATTTATTTACATCGAATTTTAAAGATATTATTTTTTTAAATTTTACTTTCATTTTATATTTTAACTCTAACGATGCTTCCTTAGCGTTTGATTTTTCAAAAATGATGAAACTTTGACTTTAATTTGTAAATAGAAACTAAACTATTAATTTTCATTTTATTAACTTCAACAATGACAAAATTTCATGCAAAGTTCCACCTCTTATTTTAAGAAGTAACTTTCCAAAAATTGTGAAACACATTATTTTTCATTTGTAAATGAAAGCCAAAGTACTAATTTTCGTATTCCAACTTCAACAACGATGGACATCGAAACCAACTTCAAAACAAGATTGGTACTAATACTCCATAATAGAACAGCGTATCTGAACCGTGTTCAAACTTGTTGGGATAATCTTGGAATGCACTTTGACCGTCATTGGCTTTCAGGGTCTGATGTCGGAGCTGGAAATTTAGTACAGGAACTCCGCAATGAAAAAACGTTTCCGAGACAGTTGGACTTGCGGCATTGTTTTGAGATACACTTCGATCATCTTTGCTTTTCAAAATTTAATGACGAAGTTTAAAAAATAACCAGGTTTTGAGAAGTCGCCATTAGAACTTCTTAGCAGAACAACGTATTTTAATCGTGTCTTAACTTATTTTAAATGTTTTGTATACCAGTCGTAAAATAGAGGTTGCATATAATTTGTTTCTTCCGTCATGAAGTTCCAATTTCAATCGTCCGGCTCCATCATCCGACCCTGAAAGCCAATCATGGTCAAAGTACGTATCAGGATAATTCCAACTAGCTCAAATACGGCTAAGATACTTTGTTCCCTTATCGAGTGCGAGCGCCAACCGTCCGGCTCCATCATCAAACCCTGAATGCTAATCATGGCCAAAGTGCATTTGAAGAAAATTACATCAAACCTAAACACGGATAGGGTAGGTTGTTCTATTATGAAGTGCTAATGTTTACCTTCCAGCTTCATCATTAGACCCTGAAAATCACTCGTGGTGAGAGTATGCCTCCCGACAACTCTAAGAAGCTCTAGCACGATTAAGATATGTTATTCCTTTATGGAGTTCCCGTGCCTAACTTCTTGTTCATCAGATCAGTCCAATTAGACCATATTATTGCCTTGTCAGCGGTCCTCGATAAGTGCGCCAAGCTTGATGCGCGTGCTTTTACGTAACAGCCGCCGGTCCTTTTTTCCGGTTCCGGTGCTGCTCTCTTTGCCGACCCCGTTTTAATTCTACTTCAGTCCTGCACTCGCTTTCGATCCCCGATCTCGACTCTCGATCCGACTTGCAATTTCGATTCCGCTTTGCGTTTACTGTTGCTCAAAACAAAATTAAAGAATCAATGTAATTTCTCGAAAAAAGTATGCGTCTTATTATTTTTTATTAGTAATGATTAACTATAATACAAATTTTGACAAAAAAATTTACAACCGTTTAGAGTTTCCCTGCATTTTATCTCTTATTTTACCCCGTTTGGCCTTGTTTCGTAGTTTTACTATCTATCTACCTATTATCTATCTATTATCTATCTATTACTGACTATCTTGAGTCATTTGGAGTTCACAGATTTAGAAGTTTTCACGTGAAAGAATGAAACAAAAACGGACGAATAAAAAGACGAACGCACGAACGGACGAAGTTATAACTTTGTACATTGTGAAGTATATAAATGAATCATAAGCTTTTCTAGTAATCAATTCATAGCGTAATAATATTAAAGTTACTAAGTATGCGCTCCCTAACCCCATTGTTCTGTGCAATAATTAAATAAAAACGTGAACTATATGAGCACGCAGAAGTAGCGACGCGGTGAAGTCGTTCTCACGCACACGCAGAGGGCGCACACGGCCACTACACCGAGCATGACAAGAATAAACCTTCCAAAATTCAATATCACTGATTGTTAATTTATTCTTAGAATTCTTTTTTAAGTTAAAAAATTCAGAGTAAAAAACTTTAAAAATGCGAATTTGATTCGATGCAGAATTTTATAATTTTCTTAAGAGAAGTTTTATTTTTTGTTTTTGATAATCTCTTGAACAACTTAATCGATTTTTAACTGAATTAGCGACAATCAACGCAGGTTTTTAAGTTTTATAAAATAATTCAGAACGTGCATTTAATTAGTTACAAAATTTTGGAGTATTTAAAAAAAACATTTTTTGGGTTTTTTTTCGTTCACAGTATCTCACAAAAAAATCAACCGATTTTGACTGGCCCGGTAGTAATTGACGCAGGTTTTTATATTCTATAAAAGTACTCAGAATATGTTTTTAATTAGGTACAAAATTTTGGAGTATTTTGAAAAAATCACTTTTTACAATTTTTTTCTTTCACGCAAACTTATGAACGAATCAACCGATTTTGACGGGCCTGGAGGCGATCGACGTAGTTTTTTATGTTAAAAGTTATTAGTTTTTGGAATCGATCGGTAAAACAGTTTAAAAGTCATTCCAAAAAAACTACTTTAAAAAAAATATTTCATAGTTTTCTTTTTAATTTTTTGGTGACTATCGATCCGAGTCAGTTGAAATTTTTAAGAAATGTAAGTTTAATGGAACTCTTTGGAATGCCAAAGTTTGGTTCCAATCGGTGAAGCCGTTCAAAGTTACACACACACGGACACGCGCACGCACGTGCGCACGCACGCACACACACACCCACACAAACAGACATTATCGTAAAACCGTCAGGAGAGCTTTCTAGGACGTCAAAACGACAAGATCTGATGAAAACTCGGATTTTCAAAAACCGGGGTACACGATTTTCGAAAATTTTTAATTTTCTTAGCGGAAAGTTAAAAAATAAAAAATACAATAGCCGACTGCACAAAAGTAAATTGAAAACATGGAAATAAAATTATGTAAAACATCATCTAATCAAATATGATAAATATTTACATTCGGAGGTATTAGATTAGTGTTTCTTATGCGTGCTCTTCACCATCGCCCATCATTGCCAATCCTCGACAATTACAATCGTGTAGAGTACACAGTTGCGTGTAGTGGGCCATGGTTGCGAGCGATTGTCGATGATGGCCGAGTTGTCGGTTTTAGAGCAAACATCATTGTGAATTGTGCGTATTTGCGGTTGCGCATCTACACTATTGCCGAAGTCTCGGTGCGTGATTGACCAGTGTATGAATAACATGCCTATCAAGGGGATAGAACTCACGGCAAACAATAAAAATTATACATATATGTATATAGAATAAGTAACAAATATAATAATATAAACTCAGGCCTATTTCCCAGAAAGGTAAGCAGAGACTTCCACATGGTATGAATTTTTGCATATCTTTCTTGTTTCACTGAATTTAAAATATTTTTATACATATTTGTAATATAGATCAAAGTGTGTACTGTTCTTCTACAATGAATAGTAAATATTTACCGCTTTCCTTTTCGCTACTGATTTTTAATTAGTCTACGAGAGTCCAAATTTACATAATATCTATATGCATTCAAAACATTAATAGCAGCTGCCACAACCGATTCGACGGCCATTTTTCATCTAGGTAATGCCGCAACTTCAGTTGTTTGTTGTTTACAGCCACAAAGTTCACTTTGGTAACTATGTAGTCGGTCGCACAATGCTGGTGACAATCATGGGCCATAACGCATTGCCGACGATCGACCACGACGCACGACGGTGAAGAAGGTGCTCTACTTGCACTCGACGACTGCTACATATATACCGATTGCTACGCCATACATATATTTCTTGTATCATACTTACCTATTATTTAAGATAATGTATTCACCCGTTGCAAGATTATCTAGTCTTTTCTCCTTGATGAATGTATTTGAGCATCTTTCACAGACCTGATCGAGTCAAAATTCAGCATATATTATGTCACTTCAATGATATTATAAGAGCAAAGTAACCTTGAACCAATGATGCAGTACCGCTCGTATTTGCATTACACGCAACTCTCTCTAATTAACAGAGGTGTTGTGTTTGTTTTCATTGATATGGTCGTAGTGAGTAATTTTAGATAGATGGTGATCAGAGTCTGGTGATAGAATCGGAAAAAGAGATGACAGTAAATTAGTAAGGGATTCTAAACTAATTTCACGTGTTTAGTCAATATGAAATTTTAATTTAGGACGTAGTACCTTTGTGGCGATCAGGGTACTAATGAAAAAATAAATAAGTGAAGTGGATTAAGTGGACCTATAAACACATTTTCATAAAGTGCGGCGTTGAATATAAGAAGGCACTATCGGGTATGGCGTGGAGTACGGACTATGAATGTGGAAGATTAAAAAGAATAAAGCGAATTAATGATAAGACTTTATATGAGAGTAGGGTATTGAATACACTATGTATCGCATGGATGGTGTAGTGTGTTAGGGGTTACAAAACAAAAACGATAATAATGTTTAATGCATTTTAATTATTGATAGTAGCTTTAAGTCAGAATTTAAAAGTTTTTTTTAAATAAAAGTAATTAAATAATAAAGCTCAAACTTATGCGCTATCATGCACTTAGCCTTATTATACTAAATCCGATCTGTCATGAGGATTATTCAGCTTTCTTCCATTTAGTTCATAAATAACAACACCCTGCAAGCTTTTTATACGACTTAAGGCCACATAAACTTGGCCTTTCACAAAAGCATTTTTCACTGACTTAAATGAACTGAAGCTTTTTTTTTACAAGATCCCTTGCGACTTTATGTTTTGGTGATAATATTGTATCTACTGGTAATATATAAAATTTGAAAAGAAAATTTAAATTGAAATTTTTAAAAATTGCCTGACATAAACAGAACCTTGAAAAACTAAAAAAATAATACGTATTTAACCCTTAAGTTTAGTGTAAGTAGTAGGTAATTCGAATTCGGACAATCGGTCGTTGCGATCAGGGATCCGCTAAGCAGATAAATACAATAACAGAATTCAACTAAAAATGATAAAACATGAAGTTTAAATACATATAAGCTTCATAGGCAACATAAGTAAAAATATAAACATCACATCTGATAGGTGAGTGCAGGTCGTAATTAAATTACTCAGAAAAATCCACAACATAGAAAAAACCGTCAATGACCTCTGCCCTTACGTATCTGCCTGATCGAGTCACCGCATTAGCTCATCCATACGTTGCACATCGCGAGACTCGCACTCGCCATTAATTACAGTAGAAACTCGATTAACCGGACTAAATGTTGTCGTTAGGCATCCGGATAATCGAAAATCCGGATAACCGAATGTATGAAGAAAAGCGGGTTTTTTGCATATGTATGTACATAGTACATATGCAAAAAAAACCCGGTTTCTCCTTTTTTTTTAATGAATCAATAATATTTATTTTATCTTTAAGCGATAACACCACTCTTTTACGCTTTGACATTTATAAATTTGTACACGTGGGACGCACGTCACAACGAAGTAACAGTTGCCGACTAACTAAAACAATACGACACGCGTGGAGCGGCGATCAAGCGGGGCGCGGGCGGGGCGTAATGCAAGTTCCGACACGTTCATGTTAAAATCAATTCGTCGCGGTTGGCAGTCCGGGTAATCGCGAATCCGTATAACTGAGGGCCGGATAATCGAGTTTCTACTGTAATTAGAAATTTGTAGTTGTGGATGCGCCTCGCACAGGTGTAGAAGAGATGACGGCGAACGGACGAAGCTAATGCCCCCCAACAACGAAAGTTTGCTATTTTAGAAACGATAGCTGCTGTTATCTTTCTATTTTCATCTGCGGTCCCCTGACACCGCGACGTTGGGACCAAAATACGTACTATTAAGTCACAATACCTATTACTTAAATTAAACTTAAAACTCCAATAGATTTTTTTTTGCTTTTTAGAGATTTTATTTGTGTTAAGAGCTTTTAAAATTGTAATTTAATTTTTTAAATATTTTCATTTTATTTGAATGATTTTTACTATTATTTTGTAATTATATCATATCAATTTTTTTTTGGGCAGGTGTTATGCACCTATTTATTTGTATTTAATGGAATTAAGTAAATAATAATAAATCAAATTAACGCCTTACGTGGTTAATATTTTATTTTAGAACAGCGACCCACCCCGTTTTCGCACGTGTAGCATTAATTACCTGTAGCCAGATAACTGCTTATGGATGGACGGGGGCAGCCATGTGACGAAGTTTTAGCATATATCTATATACACAGTGCTTACTACACCCAAGAAATAGTATTCTGTTAATCCGATCGCTACCAAACTTCTTTTAATTGTGTTTCTTAAAAAACGAAAATAAATAGAATCAATCTAATTGTCTATAAATTTTTAAGGAAAATGACAGTACATTACTAAAAAAGAAATAAAATAATCTGTTGATGCAATTGCTACCAAACTTCTCAGAATCTCCCGCTGGGATAATGGGAAGATTTCCTGAAAATCTTTCAGAAATCTATGCAGCCGTTTTGGAGTCCACAGAGAACATACACGTACACATTCATTGATTTTTATGTATGTATGGATAGGTTAAGTAATTTTAGTTTTATTACTTTCTTTGTTTACCTGTTCGGTACAAATTGTACAAGTGTTAGATTGATGAATTAGATATATAAGAGAGAGAAAGAGGAAGAGAGAAAAGGAAGGAGGAATACAAATCTAAAAATCATAAAATAATTATTTAAATAAATAGCATAATAATGCAGCTGGTTATTGAAACGGAGTAAAAAGTATATAATGATTTCTCTTAACTCCGTACAAATTCCTAACACCATACAGATTCCTCTGAAAAATTCCAATTTTAAATCAAATCAAAAATATATTTATTTTGCAAATAATATAATTAGGTACCCTTATATTGCGTTAGTGAATTCCTTTCGACATTAGCACCCATTCCAAGTAGGTACTCATTCACTGATTTCGAATTTGTAGCCGTGAAAGTACTAGTGCTGAGTAGAGAGAGTATCGTTATTGTATTGAGTAGGTACGAAAATTTTCAATTACAATTTTTTAGGGCAACGTCTATGGGATTAGAGTTTTCTAGAGGACTAGAATTTATTTTTGTCTATTTTAACACAAAATGCGCATGAAGAGAAAACGTCTATAAAATCTATTACTTGATTTCACCGAGGATTAATACGATGATTTATAGTACGAACCCTTTCAACGCCTAACACTTAACCAAGTTTTTATTCAATGAATATTATTTACGGTGTAACTTGAAAATGTACTTTAACATATGTGAACACCGATTTTATTGCTTGTACTCGTATGAAGGTGGAGTTTGTTTCTGCTATAATAAATATCAGGTGAGTGTTTACTTTCCTTTCAATGTTTACAAACTATTGCATTGCATAGCCATAAGGCGATAAGAATTATTTTGTGTAAACACTACCCTAAATTTTACGAATACACTGTAATCCTTATTTCAGAGCTGTACCGTTAATGCAGTCGTTAGCGCGGCGATTGTAGCGTCGCCGGTTTGCGTCTTGAGGTCGTTGAACTCTTTATTTCAATAATTATTACAAAAGTAAATAACTTGTTTACGTGTTTCAAAATAACCACCATTATATTTTTAATATGATCTACTTCGGGTTAGATTACGTTTAACATTTGCGGAGGGGGTAACGTCATGTGTTTAAATGTTCATCATCGTATGCTGAACTGAACGCCACATACGAATCATTTTAAGGGGCTCGGATAGGCCTAGACTTGGACTTTCTTCGGCGCCATCGGGTCATTGCGGTGTTTCTGCTGAGGATAGCGTCACAGGGGCGAGGGCGGGCGGGGCGGGCGGAGGGCGTGCCGACGTTTGCACAGGTGGCGCCGCCTGCCTAAGTAAAACGACCGACATAATTTCAAACCGTTGAAATCGTGTTACCAATGTCGTTGCCTTGGATAAACACTAGCAATACGTGCGCACGCGCACCCGTGTCCCGCACCCCGCAGTATGCCCGAGTGAATAGTTGATAATTAATTATCTCTATTAATTGTCTTATTACATAAAGTTATAATCTGTCTCGCTTCATAAATTGACACTCTTGGTATTAGACGGTTATTAATATAAAATATTTTGATTTAACAATAGATAACATGCACGTCGTGTCTCGAGACTACTAACATGTCCCAGTTTTCACCCAGAGGTGACCAATGAGCGTTGAGTCAATCGGTGCATGCTGTGCAGGTTTTAAAATAAAATAGTAGTTATTCCCAAATTTAAATTGTAACGACATCTATTCAGGTGCGAGAACATGCTTTTTTAAAAGCTATATTTATTGGAGAAATATATGACCTATAGACAAACAGAGTGCCTGTGTTTCTCATAAGGGAAGAAAAATAACTAATCGAAATTATTTTCAGTTTCTATGTTGTGGTAGCATATGAAATGTGGTAATTGACGGAGCTGCATCCCTGTATTACCTTTTATTATAACGCACTTAGTCTACGTTTTATGAAATTATCGGTACACAAATCGAGCTCGCATTTCATCAGTTCTAAACATGTATCATACGTGGTGTGTATACCGATGTGACTTTAACGGGAGTTAATACTTGACGGCGTGACTGAGACCAAACCAGAAATGTTTCTTAAGCGACAAGTACCTGCCATATAACACAATTACATCCCGAGGCGCGCCGACGCAGACTAGCCTAGCGCCCGTCCCGGTACGTAGCTTACGGGCAGCCGCGCTCCCGAGCGAGAATCCAATGCGGTAACATGCGGACGAGGAGCTTTTAACCGCTACGCTACCGAGGTCAGTATTCTTTTTGTGTATACAAATTAAGTTTTTTTCTTAACGTACGATTCATTATCGGACAAGTTCGTTTGTAGTTTTGAAGAATTCGTTAAGATACTGATGACGTAGTACATATGGTTAAATTCAAATTCAGAAAATGTTTATTTCATAGGTCAAACCAAAACACCTGAACTACGTTATAATATTTAAGAATTCTTCACTTTCGTACTTCTTTGAAGATTAATTCTCCTAAAGAAAATTGCGAAAGAAATTTGATAACTCATAATTTAATTATGAACGCTTACAATCAAATCTAACCCGTAAGAAACCGAGGTGGTTATTTATGTACATGAATATTTATCCCCTAATTGTTCGGAAATTGTATAATGTTAAATTTACAGAAAGTAAATGGTAATTGTATAATACAAGTATGTGCTTAATAAAGACTAAATTTATAAACTCGTGAGGATAGATATTTTATACCTGCAGGGGCCTTAATGAATATGCGCACACAGAGCCCTCTAAACAAATTCTTTTTCGTCGACTAATAAATGAAGAAGCCAAATTTTAGAATCCAATTAGTTAGCCTTAGTTGTAAGATATGCTCTAGGTCCCATAGTTCATCAGTCACCCGAACGCCCCGCTTGCCGCCGACCTGTCGCGGATATTAATAAAATTTGCAACACCAAAATTTTATCAATATCCGCGACATGTCACAAGAGCAAAATTCCATATGACGTTGGCTATGAAGGCTGTGGCCGCCTGAAACTGAAAATTAGAAAGCACGTGTTACATCTGATGTAGACGTGCGAATGTGGACCGGGAGCCGAGGGACACGCCCGATCAGGCGACTACGGCCTCCACACGCAGCATCTTTTTGTATTCTCTTCACACGATAGTAAAAGAGAAATATAAACAGTAGTAACGTCGGCGAGGTGCTTCCTCACATTCGTATGCGAGTATTCCCAGTCCACGGCAGGGAGCAGTGCGCGGGGGAGGGGCGCGGCGGGCCCTGACCTTTGCGCGGAGGCCGAGTCTCCCGCGCCCCGCACTCCGCCGTAGCGCCCACACTTCACCTGCTTACTATTCCTCGTGTGGCGACACCGGCGCGGCGCGCGCGCATTCCGCACCACGCGACCTCCGCGCATGCGGCGCCCACTTACGACGCGGCCGGTGAGAGCGCCTCGTTCGCGGGCAGACCGCGGCGCCCGCGCACCGCTAGCCGTGGCCGACGACGGCGGCTCTGCGCAAGTGGAGGGGATTTTTTATCGATTGCGTTTCGATCGAATCCGGTTCGTAATCGGCGACGCGTCGACGTAGCGGCGAGCGGGGCAGCGCGTAGGCGGGGCGGGACGGCCGCTCGGTGACAAGCGCCGGTATGCGTTTATATTTAGCCGCGGCCGCGGGCGCCCGCTGCACGCGCCGGCGCCGCGCTGCAGCCCTCGGCCGCGGGCGAGAAGAGCCGTCGCCTTCGGAGATGAACGAGCTCATCGTTCGTTCGCGCCGCTCCTCCGCTCGGACGCGATCTCCAGGCAGTCCGGGCCCGCCCTCGACTCGAACACAGCGACTTCGGCTTTCGACCACTGCAACAAATTTAATCGATCCCAACATATTATATATACCTATAATAAAATCGCAAGAAGCCAAATCTGTATATTAAAGACTTTTGAAAAATGTAAGTGGTATGTAATATATACATAATGCCGATCACAAAACAACTTCTTTAAAATTTTTTTTTATATTTATCTGTTTGTTCAAGCATCGCTCAAAAACCTGTGAACCGAAATAAAGAAACCTTTTTGTGTTTTGTTAGCAATCATCTACTGCTTAACTTAAGACACATTTTATTACGCTACATTACTTAAGGACCAGACAGAGATCAAAATCAAAATTTTCCCTTCTTCAACTTAAAGTACCTATTGAATAAATTTCGACAAATGCTATTTACGAACCATTAGATTCTTTACAGTATGAACATCAAATAAAAGAAATGTGTTCAACTATCTATAACTTTCTTATTACTTTAAATCACTAAAATTCATGGAAAGGAAGAAATCACGCTATAAACATTGCGGCTTCGGAGAAAACCGTGACGTGATGTCTAAAATTTTCTACGAGTGATGAGAGACAACGAAGGACAGCTTTCATCTCTTTAGAAAACATTGTTATGTTTTACAACCACTACGCGAACTACGTCGTGGCCAAAAACCAGTTTTTCGAAAATTTTCATGAATTCGCTTTTTTGTCTGTCTATTGGTTCTTTCGGTAAAATTTTATAATTGATTTTAAACTACTGCCCAATGAGATAGAGACTTATAACTTTGAACGGAATCTAGAACTGGATGGTAAAACCATGTCACTGCATGCGGCCTACGTTTTTCATTTTATATATTATAAGTATTCTTGTAGCTACACAAAGTTAACAATGGTAAATTTTTGGATAATCTGTATTTAGTCATTGAAAATGTGGTACGTTATTTGTTTTTTGTTATAAAAATAGTTATTTTTATGGTACATAATTTAATGGTTAGTAAATGTTATTTATGAAAAGAATTATGTGATGGCGTTCCGACATTTGGAACAATCGCTCAAAACATTTATTTAGAAATTGTGTACAAGTAACACACGAGACTTTGTCATATTAAAATGTTAGTATATTGAAAATATTAAATTACAATACACTTACAAAGACCCTTTATTTTCAAAGAGACGTCCGTGCGGTACTATGATTAAACTCTACAAAGCTGAAACAAAGATATAAATAAAAAGCCTCAAAAGTTCGAATACACTTTAAAACATTTATTACTTGACTACATATTTTAGTTACGAAACATTTAATTATACTTTTACAGAGCACTTTATTAAACGATACGATAATTAACTAGTTTTACAAACCTGTCGTATAAAATCATAAACGATCAATTAGCTTCATAAGATTTTAAGGAATTTGAGTTCTGAAACGAAATTCCTCAATCAGTGGCGGACTAAGTTCGTCAGAGGCCCGGGGCGGCAAAGATGAATGAGGCCCCCCCAGCTTTAAAAAAAATGTAGTTTTACAAGCTTTTTATTCAGTTCACATTTGTACGAAATGTAAATGATAAAATGTAACGAAATAAACATAAATAAGTGTTTATGTTTATTTCGTTAAAATCTGGCAATTGACATTTGAATTCGACTTAAATTATTAAGTGGTCAAGAAGTATTGAAGTATAAGCGATATACAGGGTAACGATTCACTGAAGTCCCATTTTATTATAAATTTAAGGATTTCTTGAGTTCTCCATTTGGCAACAACGTCCACACTCGTATCGGTGGCTTTTACATGCCTGCGGTACCTTTTTGGGAAACTTGCTCCTTATCAAATTCACCATAAATTTGTATCAGATTATGAACTATTACAGCCAGAGCGTCATCTGAAGCTTCTAGCATAAACTTTGTTTCAATAATTTGGAAAATATTATTGATTTGTTTTATGGCCTCGTATCGTGTCGACAATTCTTGTATAAATCGGTCTATGCATTCATACATTGACCGACGTATTTCTTCTTGAATTGATAATCCAGCATCATGAGCTGATTCATTCGGCATTGTTCTTTTTACCTTCTTACTTCCTCGTTTCTCGATGTTGATGTCCATGTCATTGCATTTTTTTATACCAAATTTACAGCATTGTCTACAATCGTGGTTCGTTCGGTCACTAAATACTCATTCAAGGCGTTTAGTTTGATGATTCCTGTATCCAGAGTCATTTTTGGAGACTGCAAATATTGTTGAACTAAATTTACTTCCTTCAGTATAGAAAGCCAGAATTGTATATAGGTTAGAAAAGTAAAATCACAAACAGCCCGCAGGAGCAGGTTTGCTCCTGATTTTGTATCTAGATTCGCTTTTGTTGGATCTTGAAAATGTTCCAAACTACTCACAATTGTCTCTATGTTTTCTTTTACAACTTTTACTGACCTATAATGAGCGCTCCAGCGAGTATCCGATGAACGTTTTAAATTTTTTCCAGTTTTCTCTTTCAGCAATGGCCATTTCTTTGTAGATGACGAAAAAAACGAATATAATTTCTCTACTGTTCCAAAACACGTGACGCTGGAAGGAACGCATGCAAATGCATGAACTCCACAAAGATTCAAGGATGATTAGAACAAAAACTGAACAATACCTTTGGATTTACTTCTCGGATTTTTGCATCCCTCCATGTACACCTGACATTGACGCAGCTTTGTCATAATCTTGAGCCCTGCACAACGCAATATCCAGTACATTTTTATCCAGCGGTTGCTGAATGTCTGAACGGATAAGATCGCATTTATTTCTTTACAATTTGAAAAAAGGCTTATCCGTTCGCGAAAATATTAGAACACACCAATAAACTATTAAATATCAACGTAATGAAATTTAATATATTTTAAGAGGCCAATGTTGATTTTTCGCGGTAAATAGAATATAAATGTAGGCGTACAAGAGTGAATAATTTGCACTTCATTCATTCAGGGATTCCTGGGGAAGTACCCGCTAGAAAGACGGGAATTTCCCCAACGTATTGAACGCGTTCAGCAAACTTAAAAGAATATTAGTACCGCGTAAAAAGTCTAGATGGCTGTAGTGTTTTGATATTGATGAAATTATATAGGTACTAAACACATTTTTAAAGTCTTGTTTAGAATTTGATCAGGGGAACGCGGGAAGTTTTTTTAGCCGTGCTTACTCTATCTGAAATCTTAGTGCACGCCCCTGACTGAGGCCTACACATTGAATTTTTATGATTTTTTTATACAATTCCAGGTTATTTTTACCTATAATTATTATTCAGATTACACTTATTTTTATTTTAATCGATTGTTCTAAATAAACTCCATAGACTCACGTAAGGATCCCGCGCTATAACATGTGAGTCATGAGTTATACTAAATAGAATTGAGCGAGAATGCCGGTTTCCTTCATTCTACGCAGTATCCCTCTCCGGCTATCCCGTCGGGCCCTGATGCTAACTCAAGATCAGAACACTT
Organism: Eumeta japonica; assembly: GCA_005406025.1. NCBI lineage: Eukaryota > Metazoa > Arthropoda > Insecta > Lepidoptera > Psychidae > Eumeta > Eumeta japonica. The sequence continues at coordinate 243,419 of BGZK01000582.1, read as the reverse complement.
AGCTGACTATATGACCTTAATAATGACATTAAATTCACGATTTTAAGACTACTAATTTAGTAGTTATTAAGGTAAGACCATATATACCTTTTCGTTACGGACCACTTTTCTGACCTGATACCCGTATGTTTCGTTGTGATTTAAAGACGTACCACGTCAAAAAGGACAAAGGGGAATATTTTAGCCGTACACGTGCATTATTGCGTCTTTCTGTGATTAGATTGGACAAGGTTAAATCTGCCCTATTCCGAGTCTTCCAAAAGGGACGCCTTAGTTTAAAGCACTAGTTGGTTTCGGCAGTTATCGACATGATCTCGAGAAATATTAAATGTGGCCAGAACATATTTCGTCTCCAGTACGAAAGCAAAAGATGTTAACGAGTTTTGGTCGAGGAGTTTACTAATAGCAACTGAAAGGTGAATAATGTAATTCATTTTCTGACTCCATCTCAAATCAGCTCGTTAGCACTAAATTATTGTACTATAATTCGGAATACATGTACTTGCTAAGTTAAAAATAAATGCGACAAATTTAACCACTAAGATATGTTTACGTACATATTTAGAAGCTACATGTTAAGCTAATAAAAGTGTGTTAAAGACAGATTTCAAATTATAGGGTTTGGTGAACATGATCGCGATATTACATGATAATTTAAAGACTTAGCGATCGGGATGTATTTGGAATTCTCGACATCAACTATGATTCGAACGTTTTATAACGTGGCTTCGCTCACTTTATACAAAATACAACTTCCACGTACTGTTTTGATCACTGTCACTAATGATTAAGAGCGCGTAGGAGATCACAATTTATGCTTAGATCTCCCTAAGCTACTCTTGCAATAGTCGCTCGGGACTGAATGCACTAGTCAGCGACTGAATGCATCAATGCATCCATATCCTAAGGGAGCAGTTGCCGTATATCTGTTTAATGGAAGACCGAAAACACGAAGACCAAAATGGTCAAGGATACATCCTACAAGGATACAATGGATACAAGGATACAAGGATACATCCAATCTAGAAATTATTAGGCCGTTTTTTTTATATTTTGATAAGTAACTAAACAGAAAATGCGAAAGAAGATTTTTAAAATATTTCTGGATGTCTATATCTATACTTCAACTCACACAGTTAAGTTTACCATTATAAATATCGTCAGAGTCTACCTCTCACCTGCTATCCGTATCGACTATCCGTGGTCGGCCCGCGTCTGCTGCTACTAGTGACACCTGGTGACGCACGCGCACGGGTCTACCGTCCGCCGCCAGGGCTAGCGACATGTTTCGAGTCGCCGCCTGGTCGCTTTGACTTGCGATAATAATCGCAATTTAAAATCTATATATTCATACATTGTTGAGAACTAGTAGAACCGGCGCGCGGCCCGCAGCCGTTAACGACAGTGGTCAAAAATAGCTCCATGAATTTTATGCCTTAAGTTCATGACCATAATTTAGCTAAATAAACGATCTACTATATGATCTTCACATCGAGCATTAAAACTGAATAATGTAAATCAATTTTATATAATTTAGATTTAATATTTGGTTTGATTGTGAATTTACTATTTTTTTTTTTGGTACTGTCTTATATAACCAAACATTATTGTTTGATACATTACATCATTCATTTCGTTTATTATAACATTTCACCATAAAAACAAGATATTTTTTTTTGAACCTATTCTAATCTTGGTTCTGTTCCTAGTTCTGGTCTCAGTGCCCTACTCGATTTCGGTCCTAGTCCCGCTCTCGATTCTACTCCCCGTCCCGCTTTGAATTCTGACAGCGCTATTGCTCACTGTTACGATTTGTAAGAAGCCGGGGCTAATTCTAGCGTCAAAATAAAATACCATAGACTCGTGGACCTGATAGAATAGAATGAGACCATATTACTCGTGGACCTTTCTATTCATGCAATAATGTTAAGAATCGATTTAGTTGTTTGGTTCAATAGTACCAACCGGGAACGAAGTCTGGGACAAATGCTAAAATAGATTGCATAAATACCTTGTTCATGCAAACAAACATATACGTGTACCAACTTCCATAGGGTTTGATCAAACGACGTCGAAGTTCATTAATGATCAAATTGGATGTTTTGTGAATAATTTAAGTCAAAATTGCAAAACGTTTATTTTAACCGACCTACTTATAACTGAGACAATCACATTTTGTATAGACTGCCATAGGGCAAGTAATAAAACAGAAGTATTAGTTCTTTCAACCGATAGAGACGGTGATGCGTACAGGCAAAATTTTAATTTTGCAAATAATGTCATTCCGCGACGAATAAACGTGTGGCGGTCTAGAGGTTTTTGTTGAACAGACAGTGAATTACACAGGTCCCAAGATTTGAAATCTTTACTGGTTAATCAAACCACAACGTCGACAATAAACACTTTATATCTTTGTATAGCTCTGTCGTTTAAATTTTTATAATTCCTGAAAATCATTTCACTCTTCCAGGCGTCGGTTTTCTAACTCCTTACAGATCCGATTGACATTTCCGTAATTCAAAGTTCTATAGTTTCCCCTTATTTTGTATCCGAAGAGCATTCAGTGATTATGTATTTCAGGAGTTCGATATGCCTTTGAATTGACGTCGCCGCTCCGAGAGGACGCGCCGCCGGCCGTGATCGCGGCCGCGGCGGCGCCCGCGCTCACACCTGTGCGTTCCGGCGGTTCGTTAAACTGGACGGTCCGGTTCGGCCGACGCGAGTCCAGTATAACGGACGTACTCCGGGTCGAACTACAGAAATGTTGTTCATTGCCGTTGCTGTTTTTCGACTTATCGATTTTTGTATCCCATTAATTGATCAGTTTTACTCAGCAATCTACGCATGGGGCTCACCGGCGACGTATTGACATTTCACGTCAACGTCAAGTGGTGTTGTGAAGTCGAAGGAAAGAAACGTCTAAAAATTATATAAAGTCAAAACCCGGAGGCAAATATTGCGATGACGGAGGTTGCAGCCGATAGAAGAACTCGTTGTACCGACGCATCGATCAATTTGCCTATTCGATAAGGGTCATCTCGGTCGCCGGGCGGCGACGTGTCGACATTACCGATGTCTAGTATGCTATTATTGTGGAAGTGCTACTATTAAAATTTAGTCCAATTACTATCGTACTATAATTAATAATACACGAAAAGTAAAACATGATTCCGTGTTCGCGTTTTGAAACTTATCGTGTAAGTGTCCACCGCGACAGGGCGGGGCGGGGGAGTGGGAGGGTGAGGGTGAGGCCCGACGCCGCGCCCGCCCCGCGCCCCGCCCGCCGCAACGAAGACTCGTTCGTTAGCACGTTAAAAACATAGACACATCATATTGAGTTGACTCAATAATGCACAGGTTGTGATATAACAATTGTAAGAAGCGCAGCCACGCAGTCAGACGTCGCACAGTAGGTCACCTGCAGGACGTGCCGCGCCGGCGCCGTGCTCTCCTAGCGGGTGACGTGACGCGCCGTGCGGCCGACGGGCCGTGACGCCGCCGCCCCCGCCCCGCGCGCCGCCCTTATTAATAACATTATTTATGATTATTAAGTAGCGGCCGCCCCCCGGGGGCCTTCGCCGTCCACCAAATACATTACTGCGGACTTTAAATACGAGCTCCGGCACGCGATCGCGCCGCCGCCTTCATACATTATTTCCAATTTGTTTAGTTAACATGCCCATTTGAAATTAGATCTATTGGTTCGGTATTGGCGACACTCGCCAGGTAGACCGCGGCAGCGCCACCGGTTCGTTTGCAACACGAAGAATAAAAGCCGCGAATGTGTAGCAAAATCACCTCAACAATTGAAATATTACTTTATAACTTGGTTCATAACGTGGTCGGCTTTTCATTACATGCTTTAGTCCCATTTATGTTTTTTATTAAAATTTTACACTAAACACGTCAAATAACACATCGATAATCGATGGATTTTACACATTAATGTACTAAACTCAGTGAAACGTGATATGTATTTATAATGAGAATTTAGAAACATCGACGAAGCCGAAATAGCAACATATCAAATATTATTGATCCTGACGTTTAGGTGGTAGATAGTGCATAATCTTAAAAATCGGCTATGTTAAAATAAGTATAAAAAATATAAATTAAAGTTAGATTTAGTAAACCTTTTCCTAAATTTCTAACCGTTATTTATAGTTTTTACATACTTTGCTGCGTTGGACCGTAAAATATTTGTCAATACGCATCTGTATATCAAGCACACAAAAAATTGAAAGCGAGCCATGCTATTAAGTTACAGATTTAAATACACCAAACCATGACACCGCTGTTTTAATAACCATCAATCCCGCTTCTAACAGGATTTCTAACACCGACAAGACAAACTCCACAAGAAATAGACGTAACCAACACAATCAACAAAATAAGCTGATGAGGAATGGTCTTCTTTTGTTTCTCCAGATCCCATGGCCAGTCCAGACCGAGCTACCACGTTACCGAGGATCACCCTAAGCACATTGTCAACGAGAGATTGAAGAAAACAACACGGGACGAGAGCTTGAGCACTTTACTCAGCAGTTTATTTCTCGACAAACTTCTGTAAGACGTAGTTCGAAGACATAAAGACGTAACTCGAAGAAAAGGTTATGAAGGATTTTCAAGAATCTTTATTTAAATATTTTCTTCAGATATTTATAACGTACAAGATAATAATGAAAATCTGAAATTTATACGGTGCAAAAGTTAACTAATCATTTTAACATAATTCTATAAAATATGAGAGAAACAAATATTTAAGCCTAACGGTATTGCAAAAATGAAGGGAGCATACGGTTGATCCTGTAGGCCACCCCTAAAACTTCTCGCTATGTTACTTATTTATGAGTTTTTGAGCTCCACAAGTTCCAAAAAGTAGTATTTTTTACAAATTTTTGAACTTTTAAAGCTCAAAAATTCAAAAGACGGTTGACTCTGCAGGCCATCCCTGATACTACCTGCTGCTTTCGAGTTCAAACCTTCAAAAATATACCTAGCAGTAAATTGTTAAAGTCTTCGAGCTAAAAACAAAGATTGCAGTGTTTTTTCAGACTCTGAGGCAAAAATAGTTTTAATATATATTTTTAGCTCTTCGAGTTGTTAAATACTATTTATTAAAAAAAAAAGATTTTTTTTTTAATTACCAACTACGATATCTTTTGAACAGTTCTTTCGATTTTGATCCACTTTGTAACATTTGACGCAGTTTTAAAGCAAAAAAAACTTGACCGGCTATTAAAATCAAGAATGTATAAATAGAAGATTGTAGGGAAAATAACAATTTACCACAAGAGATATGTTTATAAAATAATAAATTTCACCTTAGATAAAAAGTTTTAAGCTTGAATAGTTAACGTGAAGACAGTCTATGACTGGATCAAAGCGATTAAGTCCCTACTTGATAATCGGGCATGCATGAACATCATATCAGCATATGAAGCAAAAAAAGAAAAGCAAGTCTGGAAGATCTCTGTGAAATGGCCCTATCTATCCTAAATACAGTGTTTAAATACATTTGGGCTGATTTCAATGTAAATGTTTGAAAAAACTACCACCTCATTAAAAAAAAATGGTAACCACAATTATGGAATCGGGAAATCGAATAAGGGAGGATATGTTAAACTTTGCTTCAATACTCAATGGCAATAGTCAAGACTGTTTTACGAAGCCCAAGGAATACTATATTTCGTACAGAATTGATGGAAGATGTTTACAAGTGGACTATATTCTTGTAGATCGATATCTACTCAAGAAATTGAAAAATTGGAAAGTCCAAATACCAAACGAACCATTGACATCGCAACACAGGAATTTGGTTGCTGATTTTATCGTAAAGTCTGTAAATGTGAAAACAGAAACACTCTCTAAGATACAGATAAAGAGATATCCATGTAAACCTGTTGTTCAGTTGCTAATAGACTGTAGCCTGTCTTCAGGCCCGAAGAAGTTAAATTTTCAATCAGAAAAACGACAAATAACAAGACAACTGGACCTGATAATCTGTCAGTTGAATTGTAAACGATGTATGGAGGAAAAGTTACCGAGGCTATTTCATAAAAACAAGGGTTATATCAGACTCTTTGCAAACTACCGTGTTATTAAACTGCTATCAAACAATTTTAAGATCTTAGATCGAATGATAAACCAGAAACTTTGCCAACTAATATCGGCCACAGAAAATCACAGAAAAAAGCCCTAAATAAAATGAAAACCTAGACCCAATGATGACCCGGAACAGATATTTCTAAAGGCAACAAATTAGGAAACTCAACCCCAAATAAAAGTTGATAAGTCCAGAAAAAAAAAACCTAAGTTAAAACTAGTGTTTAAAATGATATGTAAATAAAGGACTACATTTACTAAAATCATGTAAACAAAAAAATTATGCATTTAGAAAAATAAATAGATACATAAAAAATAGTGAAGTAGAAGTAATGTGATAAGATTTACATATGTAAATTAATTATAAAAAATTAAATAAGGAATCTTGCACTCTTCATCATTGTATGAAAATGAACATACATGATTGGACCTTATTCTACAGAATGTTATAGATGAATAAAGGCCGTAGCCACCATGCCAAGGCTAAAAATTTACTAAAAAAAAACCTGAAAAGCGGTTGACACTGCAGGCCATCCCTAAAATTTTCCGCTATGATATTTATCGATCTGTCTTTGAACTCCTTAAGTTATAAATATTCTCTATGACTTTTTGTGCCCAATTTGAAAAGCAGTTGAGCCTGCAGGCCGTCTCTAAAAATTCTTAGTACTCTGAAGCTCAGTCTTTAAAAATAAAGGAGCATTAAATTATTGAGATCAGCAGGTTCAAAAGAACAATTTTATTCCTTCTTAATCTTTCCGAGCTCAAAATATAGTTCTAATACATTTTGAGCTCTTCAAGTTCAAAAATCTACATGTATTAATAGAAATGCTTGTCATATATTCAGAATATATTGTTTGATTTTGATCTGCTTTATGGCATTCGACACAATTTCTTAAACATAAAAAGCTGACCATGAATATCAAACATCAATCCATCAAAAATGTTACCCTTTTTGTTTTTGAATTTTCCATTAACGATATCTCTCGAATGAACCAATCAATTTTGATGCGTCAGCAACAATTGGCCTTGTTTTTAAGTAAAATAGCTCATTAAATCTAAAAACTTATTGATAGAATAATTTAAAAATAAATCAAAAAAACATTTTGTAAAACGTTTTCTCCAACAATATTTCTTCAACAAATCAAATGGTTTTTGACGAATTTAGAAAAGATCATAGTGGATTGTAAGGAGAATAATTGATTGATTTTGGAATGTATTGATAGAGCGATTCACGAAGTATTATAAAAAATCACTTATTGAAAATTTTATTTTTAAAACAAAGTTTTTTGGCAGGTGGAATACGTTAAACGTTTCAGAAAATTTAAGTCGAGCGGAGAACTTAAATTTCCTGACACACACGCACACACACATACTCCATACTCACACACGCTAACGCTCACGCTTACGCACGCACGCACACACTCACGACGCACGCATGCACATACACACACACACACGAATGCAGCACCAAGATTATTCCTAGGTGTCTATGATACATGCTTCAAGAAAGGGACTTTCCCTCGGAACTGCTTCGAAAGGGAAGAAGCCACTGGGATAAACCGTTATCTTACCGCTCTGTATGTTAGATACAGCCGGTAAAATATTTGAACACATAATTCACCAGAGAATAGAAGCAATTGTCGATGCACTCTTGGCAGATACTCAGTGTGGATTTCGGAAAGGATGATCAACCTAGACGTTATCAATTTAGTTGTAGGTACGGCCTAGGAACCAATTGCAGGGACCAAATGGAAGGGTAGTTCGAAGTTAGTTCGAACTACCCTTCCATTCCTTCGAAAGTAGTTCGAACACCTTCAACTTCGCTAATTGGGACTGCATTATGCAGGCTCTCCAGAAGAACGTACGAGGATACCAGCGTAAGATAGTAGCTAGCTACTTTACAGATAGAGTCCTGAAATATGACACGAAGAATGGTCCAAGGGAATATGGTATTACCTGAGGTGTACCACAGGGTTCTGTTCTCGGTCCGCTATGGAATATCATGTATAACAGATTTCTGAAACTGACACACCAAGGAACAACGAACTTGTTGCGTATGCGGACGACGTAGCTGTAGTAATTGTCGCCAAGCACCTTGATGAGATAAACAATATGTTGGATATCACTTTTGAGAGAATACGCCGGAGTATGGATACAGTGAGCCTACAACTGGCTAAACACAAGACAGAGGCAGTGCTTATTACTAGCAGAAAAGTGATCGAGACTATCAAGCTGAAAGTCGGAGAGCAAAAAAAATCATATCAGAACCGTACATTCGGTATCTGGGAGTGATGTTTGATATCCGACTCAATTTTAAGCAGCAAGTCAAACACGTGAATTCCAAACCATCAGTACTGAGAGCTAGCCTATCAAGACTGATGCTTTGGCACGGAGATGTCGGAGGCCCAAAGCAGAGTAGGAGGCTACTGTTATCATCTGTAATAACATTAGTACTCACCTACAGAATATCTATTTGGGCTGACGTGCTAGAGGTATAAGAATCATGAAAGAAAGCCGCTTCAGTTTATAGACTGAGTGCAATAAGAGTAGCCAGCGCCATTCGCACGATATCTGAGGAAGCAGTGTACGTTATCGGCGGCACAATATCTCGCGATGGCAACAACAGTGGGATGCTGCAGAGAAGGGTAGGTGGACACACCGTCTCATACCACGGATTGATGTTTAGCTGAACCGAAATCATGGCGAGGTCATCTACTATCATACACAGATGTTGTCAGGACACAGCTGCGTCCGAGCATATTTTCACCGCTTTAAGCACGATGATTCTTCAGAGTGCCCGCCCTGCCCAGGAGTAGCTGGATAAGATACGGAGCACGTATGTGCCCCTGTTTCAACCCGCAGAGTGATAAACTAGAGAAAATCCTGAACCTGAGAATCCAACTAGAAATATTCAAAACGTTATCTTCAAAAGCTGCCTAGAAAGCTACCAGTAATTTTGCCACAGAAAACCTTACGAACTTGCGTTCCATACAAAGGTAAACAACTAAAGACAACGACTAGAAGAAAGGGAGAAGAGACCTTAGCTACCAGAAGAAAGAACGGCAGCTAGTTCCTCCCCCGCGAAGTATTGTCTAACGGCGGTTTCCACGGGGACCAGAGGCCGCAGGAAAAAGGATGTTTTAGTCGACATTAACACTGTGAGTCCAACATATCCAGGCGAAACACCTAAGCCTGAAATACGTAAACGTATTTCCTCTTGTATAAAAACACACGTACACACACACACACACACACACACACACACACACACACACACACACACACACACATACACACACACCACATATACATAAACAGAGACATCACTAGGAAAATTATCGAAATAGAATCCTATAGGACTCTAAATCGTCAAGATCTGATAAAACTCGATGTTTAAAAACAGAAATTTTCTTATTTTTTAATTTTTTTTCTATTTTCATAGTCAAAGAAAATGTAATTCATGTTACACGAGTAGCAAAATTTAACAAGAGACAAAAATCGAGAGTCAAAATTTGTTAGTAATATTTCTCGCAGTAGTAGTTAAACTGCTTTCACGGCGCCATCGTGACGCTGTCCTACCCGCGATGACGAAACATAATAAAACGCTCAAGAAGACAAATTGGATACAATAGTCAGGGCCTCATGTTGTTAGCTGAAGGTGTTTTATGAAATAAAATAGTGCACACAGCATTGACTCCGAAGGCAAAGGAACTTGGCTATCAGTTTGTTTGGATGCACAATAGAACCATTTTCATGTTTAAAGACGAACTTAGTTGATTAGGGATTTAGATATTTTTAATACTTTTATAATCTACATTTAATATCATTCTATTTTATGTTTTGCCAAAACGTTCGCGGTATCCGTAGAAAAAATACGATGTATTTAAAAATATTCTCTTTAATTGCTCTAAAATAACAGACTACATAAAAGTGGCTAAATATTCCTTTTAGTAAAATTAACGTTCGTTATCATATATTTTATGGTAGGAACCGTGTTTGTTTTGAGGGTACAACGGTGAACAACATTGACGAAAATATACTTTAAGAACTTATTAAGGATTTTGGCAACGTCAAGTGAATATTTTTAGATGAACATTAAAGTAAAGGTAAAATATAATAGCAAATCCGTCTATTTGCAGCCGCCAGACAAATTTGATGTTCAGAAAATATTCTTGGACACCATTGTCACAGTTTTGAACCATATCGAAAATGCTATCATATTGGACGATCTGGATTTCAAAAAGCAAAGTTTGATATAGTTAAATGCTGTCTGAAAGAAACTGATAGACAACCTAAATAATTTTAGTTGTTTAAAATATGATACATATAGCAGCATTTTATAAGATGTTAAATATGATATTATATATAGTCAAACATTATAGAAATTAACGTTTGAGTAAATCCAAAAATATTCTGTAATTATATGAAAAAGAAACGAAGAAGCTCTTTTTTTCTGTGCTACTACGTGTAATAATTCTATTTTTCGAATAATACCCAAATAATTCTATTTTTCGTATAATACCCAAATAATTCTATTTTTCGAATATTACCCAAATTGTAGAATTATTCGCTTTATGTTTCTTTTCTATTAACAACAGAGTTTTTATGAATTTGTATTTTATTGTAGTGTCAAATATTTTTTTTCTGAGCGTAATTATTAAAGTAAAATGTTGTTTAACATAACTTTTTAGAACTATTAAGAGACTCGACGTAGAAAAAGGGTAACATGCTATTGAGTTTCCTTAAAAGTTTTGAAACTACACTCCCTTTGGAAATTAGATATAAATTTTACCCTATAGTGTATCGCGATGATGACACATCATTATCTGATGTCCAGCGCGGTCTACGAAATGGCAGATCTAGTGGCAGTAATCTCGAGTCTTTGTATCACTGTAACTACAGAACTCGATAAAGCCCCACAATTAGATACTATTACACGAACACCTCCAATACATTTGAAAAAGTAAATTACCTCATCCTAATTTGTAAACTAAAAGCAATCAGTATCGAGAGGGTGTTAAGAGACCGCAAGTTGTCGCGGTCAGAGGAACTGAATCTTAGGTATACGTCCATCCATTTACGTTTCAATTTATTTCTAATTTTTATTGTTAACAGCTAGTGATATAAATTGCCTAAAGTTTCTCTTTTACCGGTGATTATAAGACTTACAGAATTGTCAAAAAAAGATATTCAAATTTTCTAAAATAATTTAGTATACATAACCGAATAATGTTCCTCTAATGAAATGGACATAAATGTAGTAAATACTATCATATTTGTTTTAATAAAAAAAAAGCTCTTTATCACACGGACGATGTACTGCTAAGGTTAACGAAATCCGGAACCTAAGAGTGATTATTGACGACAGACTTAAGTTTGCGGCTTACGTTGTTAAAATTGTTACCAAGCCGGCTCGAATGTTAGCCTTTTTTAAAGCGGTTGCGCTTCAAGAAGGCTGTTTTAAACGCGATAGTTATTTTTTACAAACTTTCGACCCACAACTTCGCCCGTGTGGGCATAAAACGCATTGACTAATTTTTTTATATTAATTGATATTGCTGTCGTAATCTCAATCTCCGTTTCGAGTTCTGGTTGCGATACTGTTTCTAATTTAGACCTCGATCTCGTACTTAATTTGGGTTCCGGCCCGGCTCTCGATTATGTTTCCTGCCTCTTTATTACTCAAAGATAATGTAGTTTTATACGAGTGAAAAAGGTTGTAAAGATTGTATTATTTTTTTAAGTAAATATTTTTTGAATCGGTGTATCAGTTCGGTTCAACAGTATCTACAAACACTTATACGAAGTCGAGGACATATGCTAATGGGTACAATAGAAACACGCAAGGATTAAAATGTATCGTTGTTTTAAAATTCAAGTACATCGATTGATTACTTCTTGAGTTTTGTGACAACAACATAACGGAGCTTAGTTTCTGTACATTGCAGTCTTGTCTTTTCTTACCTCGATATTGCCGCTTGTGTTTGGAATGCCGTGCACAATGAACTCCAGCGAACCCTTACAAAGCGCCCTATCTTTGATTCACGTAACATCTTTGACAGAAGTACGTGTGAGCATAAAAAAAGTAGTATATCACAGACTTGTAGCTGTACCTCACAGCCCAAAACGGTTGCATCTTGGACTGTGAGGGACTGCCCTATAGTGCAACTTCATTGTCTGTGCGTATGTCATATATCAGAAATTATTCAAATTTTGATAAAATCATAAAAATTACATAGAACTATTAAGTACAATAATTTACCTGCTTCTATATAAATGGTGAGAGGTTAAGATTTTTTTATTAAAATCTTCTAGTATTTTAAGGACTCAAAAAAAGCTTTTTGTTTTACAGAACTCGTAGGTCATAATTTATATGAAAATTATTATTGAAAAGATTTTTTATTAATTTCGCGGGTATTAATTTCGGCGTACACCCGAAAATGCACTAAAATATACCCTTCTCTCCAAAAAGGTCCTTTGACTTACAAAATGTTTGTTAATACACAAGTACTTTGTAGGTCTTTTTATTCATTTTGTAATACAGTTAAAACAACAATTATGTACGTCAACAGACCTGAGCAATAAGCAATCATAGTAGATTGAATATACGTACATTACAAAAATAAAATGACTTCGAATATACGCAGTTTTCCAAGAAAACTTTATTTTTAAATCAGTCTTAATTCCAAATTAATATAAAAATTATGAAGGCGCGAACTCAACATATTCTAAACGTTACATCGCTGGGACAGCTAAACGATTATCCAAAAAATCATTTTCCACTCCGCAACCTGCTATGGATGTTATAGTAGCAGTGTTTAGTATGAAAAAGCGAAAAAATATTCCTAATGTTTCATTCATATATGGCCAGTACTAATTGAGTACTAAATTATTAGTACTTGACCTTCGTGCTACATTGTGCCCTCATGGAGTTTTAGTTGGGACACTGCTAACTCAATATAAAGCTACCAGTGCTTCAATTTTTTTCCTTGTCTGTAAGAGCACTAAATTTTGGGCAAGATTTTTATCGATTCTGCTCCTTTTACCTTTCTAGCGTCACAAACGTTAGCAAGCCGTTGTCCCAAGCGTAGACTTTTACTTATTTTAAGTCTTGGAACGAACTGGCTGGACTAGCTCTTTAAATTCCACTCAGTGCTACATATAACTTTACCTGTGACGAAGGAAAGGTTTAAACGGAGTATGCAATTCAATTCCTCGTCTAAATTAGCCCTAAATGCTAACTATGACGTAATTACACCGCAAAAAGCAATAATTATTTCGGTTAGTGACGCCTGTTACTTGTCAACCTTGCGACAACCACTACAACATCGGCAGCAAACATCGGTCTGCTGCCGATGTTATTTCTTATTCGTAGAAGTTTAAGCAGAGACGAATACAGATTTACTTTGAAATATTCTTGTTGATGCGATTAATAAAAAAACAGAGTACGGAATAATGACCTTGAATATAAAAAATGTAATTTTTTGGGTGCAGAGGTTTAACTTTTTCAGTTAATGATGAGTAGTAAGGCTGGACTTGAAGCTTGAAATAAAATTTTGAGGCGACCCAAAAAGTGCTATTTCACAGGGAATTAGGAGATTTAGATGATATATTCAACCTAATGAAGCCCGTTACATTATTTGATCGATAAGGAAAGTACGAATTGATGATCCCTGTATTTATTTAATACGATAAGATAATACTCGAATAACAGTCATTAATAAATTCACACATGCGTGCTGACGCCCACGAGTAGGGAGAATGTGACTGTTTTTAACCGATTTTGTTACTGCAATATAGTTAATATTACAGTAACTTATATTTCAAACAAAATTATTAGATATTTCTATCTACACATAAAAATCAACCGTTATAGTTGGTACATTACGGAAATTAATCAAAAACAATCACAGATCTTGTGATCATTACCATTAGGTACATTGAAAACGAACCCAATAGCAAAAGAAATAAAACCAAAAATCAATTATAAATTGTTACTAATTTTCAAATGAAAAAAACATTTTTTAATAAGTCAAAAGAAAACCTACTGATATGTAAAAATTAACGTTTTAGTCATTGTAAACCAATACCCAGTACTCGGCCTTATTACGTATCGATTTGCGCATCAAACTTGTTGGCAAACTTAAAAAAAATTTATTGTTTTGCGCAATTTTAAGCGATTTAAAAGCTTCAGATTTAATTAAAACGTTGCGCACTTATCGAGGACCGATGACAACAGAATAATATGGTATAATTTGACTGATCTGGGACTGAGATTGCTGATGGAGCAAGAAGGTAGCCACAGGAAGTCCATTACGGAACAACATATCCTATTCGCGTTTGAGCCAGTTAAAGTTGTCTTGATACTAGTGTCATCACGAGCAATTTTCAGGGTTTGCTAACGAAGCTAGAAGGTAAGCACCAGCACTCCATAATAGAACGACGGCCTAGCCGTGTTCAGGCTTGATGAAATTATCTTCAAATTCACTTTGGCCATGATTAGCTTTCAGGGTCTAATGATGGAGACAGACGTTTGAAACTCCATAACGGAACAATATATCCTGGACGTTTGGGCTTGTTGGAATTGTCCTGAGATGCACTTTAACCATGATTGTCTTTCAGGGTCTGATGATGGAGCCAGAAGGTAAACACAGGAGCTCCATAATGAAACAACGTATCCTAGCCATGTTTCGACTTGGAGGTATTGTCTTAAGTTGTACTTTGATCATGGACAATATTCAGTTTAAAGAGTTGGTGGAAGATGCTCTAAAGCGAAGTTCAATAATGAGTCATGTCAGATCAAGAAAGAATCGTACACCCGGAATCTCATATCTATTGAATACGATTAAATGTGTATGCCTTAAAAGGAATACTGTCACAGTTAAAACTATGGTTTTAAACTTTTATAAAAACTACAACGTTACACAATGTCAATTTGAATTTCAAATGCGACGTGAAACTGGAAACATACAAAATGACTAGTGTACGTAAACAGCAATTTCATATAAGACCCCTAGTATCACAAAATACATTTGGAAGCCTTTCATATTGAATAAACCAAAGTGAAATACGTTCGATACTGTGTAGCAAATTAAATAATATTTTTAAATGTTATAAAATAAAGACAAATTAAAAGTACTTGAAACCGATAAGCTTGCATGAAACGTTTGATGGATGTCAGTGAAGCAATACAGCGAGTAGAAGTTCCGATGATCCACTCCCACCTCCATCAGCCCACTCCCTCCTCCAACAGTTGTACTATTTCTTCCCAAAAGAGCGACACCGCACTGGTGACTCCTCTAGGGTTGCAATTGCCCATGGACGGCGGTGATCACACGTTCTCCGGTGGCTTCAATGCTCATTTCCCTCTTGAAAATACTATATAAATAAAATACAACGACCGTGCCATGTGGAAATGTGTGGGCTCTGCTTATCCTTCTGGGAGATAGACATGAGTTTATAATAATAAATAACAATAATAATTTATTTAGTCTACATATAAAATTGTTGTATATCCTCATATTTGTCGTAATAATAAGATATTTATTGTAAGCACGCTCCTTTTTAATATATAATTACCTGTATCAAGAAGCGCCGTTCTTTCAACATCTATTTAAATACAAGATTAAATACTTAGTGAAACAGAATCAGACAAGGTATAATTAGTTATTAGATTACAACTGTCACATATAAAATTGACATATTGCGGATGAAATGGTGTATGTCAGCTCGAACGTGCATCCACTGGCGAGGTTGTATATGAGGGTTGTGTGTGTGTGGGTGTGTGTTTTATGCCACACCTTAAATATATAAAACATTAGAAAAAATTTGGTTGCCTGTAAAGTCGGTATACGGGCGAAAGTTTTACGTGACAACGACTTTGAATGGTAAAATCATTTTAATGTGAATATTCATTCGTATAGTAGGAAGAAGGATGAAATAATAGTAACAATTTAAAACATTTATTTATACAAAGAATTATATTTAAAACATTAATTTATACAAAGAATCTCGCACTGAATTTCATATTAACAAAATTTTATTTTTACCTTTACACATACATACGTATTTATATACAAATATACATACAATAACTTGCAATACATTTGCAAGCTATGCACTAATTCTCTAGTGCGCGCGGCAGACCGATCATAGTTGAGTGGGAGAGAGACGGGCATTCGGCGGGCCTCTCTCGTTCGGTGACTCATCGTTACGTTACCGAGCGTTACACTTTTCATAAGTGACTCCCAGCCGCAACCTAATTTAAGACGTTGTCACGTCAAAATATATAAAAGAATATTTATTTATATCATATCACTTCTATAGAAATATTTCTATATTCTGCCCAGTTACATCATTATTGTGTTTTTTTTACCACTCAACTGAATTAATATTTAAAGTATATTACATGTTATACAGATGTATAAGGAAAACTGATACGTGTTTCCGGTGTGTACACTTCAACTTTCATATTGTTTGACCACTTCCATCCACAATCGCATGTAATTTGTAAAAATATTATCGCTAGATTTAACCAAGGGTTAAACAAGAATTTCAATTAGGTGAAAACATTTTAAGGACACAGGTCAACATACTTTAATTTTATAGTCTGAGAAGTGTAAGATTTACCAATTAATTTATAGCGTCTGTCATGTTTAACCATCGCATTGTGAGCCATACCCTCCCACGATCTTTTTGAAACGAAGTTACTTATCGCAGGTTCTAGCAGCAGGCTGTCGATCGACAAAATCGTACGTGACACAAAAGCGTCAAACCTGGTCACTCCCTGTACCCACATTGCATGCGAGAGAGAGAGAGAGAGAGAGAGAGAGAGAGAGAGAAATCAGGGTTATTACGAAAATAAAACAACAATAAGCAAATGCATTTTTTTAATTTCATATCATTATTATATATATATATATATATATAAATCATTGTCAATAAATAAAACTAAGAACTAAATAATATATCTTTAACAAATCTCTATGAAAATTATTTTCTTTTACAAAATATCTTGACTAAAATGTACAATTAATATTTTTTACATCCCATTTAGTCTTCTTTTTGTATCGAAGATCTCGCAGCTCGAGCCCCCCTCCACACGTATCCAGAGCGACTTGGGGACTGCCGACTACCTCGACACTGGCGCGGCGATGACGTCCGGGAAGGCTTAGCGTGCTCTTAAATAAAATAACTCTTCGGGTTATTTCAGCCGTGATCAATCTTAAACTCGGTAATTCTGGTTAGATGGTGACGCTCTTAACTAGTGTGTCACCACCGCTACCTCGTTTATTTTTCAGGAAATTAAATAATTACAGTTGATTGCCAATTTTAACTGAGGCTACAAGTTATTTTATGATTTCTAATTTATGGTGTACACTTAATATTTGCTTGAATCGCTTATAGTCCACATATTTGTGTACAGGTGGATTATATTATGCTTTTTTCGCAAATTTCGCAAATTCTTTTTTAGAACACCTTTGCCAAAGTAACTATAACAAAAATATATCATTGAAAATATACTTAGAAATAATTTCTATAAAACAATATAGATACAATCGTAATAAATGCTCGGCCAGACTGCAAGCGCGTGCGCGATCAGGCGGCCGGCCGCGCAGCGCGCTGTGGCGCAGTCCCTACATGTCAGCTGTTCTATGTCTGTCAGAATGACATTTCAAAGTAGATGTTGTAAGCTATTTTTCTTTAAAACATCGACTTCAATGACTATGGTTTCTTTGGCAAAATCGTTATAGGTTAAGGGGAGGATATTATGAATATTTACAAAAAGATACATGATAAAATCTATTCTGCATACAAAATCAACATATTTAATTTTGGTTTTAATTTACTTTCATACTTCTAAACTACATTTACACTATTGTTGTATTATTTCATATGATATAATATAAACTTTATTTTGTGTATTTGCAGTTTTTATGTATTTATAAAAAGGATGAGAAATATAATCTACAGTATTTTCTTTTTTGTAATCTTACAATTTATACAAAGAAAATAAGGTTTGGTAACATTATAAATCAGTGTATATTAATTCAAAATTATATGATACGAGTAAATTTACGACACATGTGAGGTAAACTACTACAACAAATAGTAATTTACAATCTCTATTTATGAAACAATACGTATTGTAAATTTACAAAAGGGATCGTTAGTTTCAAATGACAAGTGTTCAAGATTTACAAGCATATTTTATGATTTGATTCACGTATATTTCTTTGCGATTTTATGTAAAAACACGCTTTTCCCTACACACTTTTATCACTTTTATTATAAAAATGTGTAGGGAGGTCAGTAGCAGCCTACTTCGGGAGCTGTCAGCTTAAATCTCCTCCAGCCTATATAGAGGGCGCGTCCAATTAAGGTATATACGTCGAAAAATTTATTTTATTTGCATTTAGTTGACAGCTCTCGGATAAATAGGGAGGCAATAACTAAGTCCCATTGTAATCGCATTGTAGGCAAACGGACCGTAGGCTGCTGCGCGCAAGTGATGTGCTATGGGCTACGTACCAAGAACATGTATTACCACCTGGCCGCTTCTTAGATGATGTGTTGATTATAATTGAAGATACACATACATCTAAAAATATTCACAACACTCTAAAAATCTGATGATAGATGTAAGTTTATGTGTATATAAGTTTATATATGAGGTTATGTAACCTCACTTTTACTAAATCCCTAACAATTCTGCTTTCACATTGCCAAAGTCCACAGAATTTATTATGAGCGTTTATTAATATATAAGCTATAAACTGACATAATTCTCATTCTTTTACATTTAGGCCCAAGATTATATATAACCATATCCATCTCCTTTATATCATAATAAATTAATTGAAAGTTTTAAAATCTTTAAATTATTTTTACAACTTTGACCATAAAATAACATAATAAATTACAATTTTTCAAAAAAAAATCATTTTAATGCGGAGTTTAATATTACAAAACTGTCGGCGATTTTAAATTGAAAAGTTTCAATTTCAAGAATTTTGTAGTGCACTTAGCGTTATTTTAATGTGATGAAGAGTACACGAGCAACAAAACGGTCTAGTTTGCCGCGAGGATGCGGTGACTTCCCGCGAGTACATTTATTTACGTTCAGATCCAACAATAAATACATAGATGCGTAATACACAATAAATACAGTAAACTGTATGCGTATTTTAGCTACTACCTGCTCGCGTGTTAATGACGTCATTATTCTCATTAATTTGTCATGTAGTACCAAATTAAGGTAATTAACTAGAGCTGTTCCCGAGAAAATCGGAAAAATTTCAACAAGTTACTGCTTTCAATTCAAGTTTCGAAAATCAAAATTTCACACAACTCGATGTTCTAGTTAGTTATGCTATTTTAACGATAACTTCCTTATGTATGTGTATTCAACACTACACAAATAAAGCACACTGCACTTTTGAACGCATTAATTATATTTAGTTACTGTATAAAATAGTAATTTGATATTTGTTATGTTGCATAGAATAATTTTGATGATGAGTTGGAAGATCAGTAGCTCGATAGACGGATCCCTCCATCCAGTATACTATTCAATTTCATTAAGCTGACCTTCGTCCTTATTATTGGTAGTAGTACCTTACTTACAACACTGATTGAACTAAGGTATGAATCAAAAATATCATTGAAGATAAATGTACATGAAACAGCTAAACGAAATAAACTATTATACACTTTAGCATACACATTTTTACATTTATACAACAAACTTAGAATTCAGTAGATAAATTTTTTACTGTCATTCTTGTCTCTATGTTTTTCATATGTTTTGAAAGTTACTGAATATGAAAAAAGTTCATAAGAAATATTCAGTTATTTTATCAAAGAGGTTACATTCCTAGGGTTCATAAAAAATAGTCGAATGGATTTACAAGCTGGGTGAGAATAAATAATAATTACAAATAAATAAAATAGACGATACATTATGTACAACGCTACAGATTGCCATCCCAAATAAGATGGCGCTCCCTCTGCCAGGGGACCAATGTTAGCCCGTCAAGTCGTTTTCCATTACAGTGGCTAAACTTGGAGGTTTAAGTTTGCGCAGAACGTCGGTAAGTACCACTGCTCGATAGATAATATTGTTGAGGGCACGGTGACGTAAAAACGTAGATAACTCAGTCTGAGATTGTTATTAACCTTTAACATTGCGTAACAAAGATAAATGTGGATTGAAGTTATCGCAGCCCGACCACAGCGCCACAGGCGTTCGGACAATTTGTCGTAATGTCCAGCGCATATAGTCATGCTTCAGACTATGAGGGAAAGGAACGACTTTTAACTTGACTACTAACTGCACCGGGCGCTACCTAATAGTCTAAAATCCGACTGCGTAATTTCTAGGTCCATCTGTTTTTAATCAAAATGCAATTTTTATAGATGATTATTGATAGAGAAATATGTTTCTACCGGGTCGCCAATGACAATATGGCCGCAAGTACTTTCATTTTATTTTTTTAACAATGTTGTTCGGTTGTTTTCTAGATGAATTATAATTTATTTTAAAAAGAAATATTTAAAGAACTTAAAAAAGTTTGGGTTGCCGTTTCTCATTTAGTTGCAACCTCTTCACTTGTTACCACCTGGTGAATGAAATCGTTGAAAAAAGAATTTACTACAAAATTTGAATTAAAAATACTTGTGGCCGTATAGTCATTGGCAACCCAACAGAAAAATATTTTTCTATTAATAATTATCTATAAAGAAAAGGAGCGAAGGACAGCAAGTGGACCAATAACGGATACCCACGCTGCCGTGATGTATTTAGTAGTAATAGCAAACAGCTTGCCAGTTGCCTAGTTGCCATCTAGACCGACGTCGAAAATATTTTCGAGGGATCGCCTCAGTCTTATCAGTCTTAGTAGACTGCCAAGGGAATAACCGCGTGGGACAAATAAAGATATATCAATCTCTAGGAAATCGAGAAACGTAAGCGAAATAGGATTAAAGCCATACGTAACGTAAACTCAAAAAAAACGCTTAAACAAATATGAAAGTGGAATTCTAGGGATTGCATGGCCTATGGGTTGGCATCGGATAAAATTGGAGAAACTAAAAGATGAAATTCTTCCCGAACAAGCTTAATGAAACCAGGTGCTATAGAAAGGAACAAATATAAATTCGAACTGGAACTACCGATGCAAGCAAAGAATTCAAAATTGTCTGTTTTTCCTGAAAGAACATAGCGTAAACAGGATGAGAATATCTCTTTCGATGGGTCTGGATTTCCAGCTATTACCTTATCATTATAGTACCACATATTGAGAGGCGAAATTCTGATATTATATTTTAAGTTGTCAAATGGAAAACAAGAGGTCCCAGAAAATTACCTTGTTGAAACTCTAATTATGATAAGGTAACTTTATCTCGACAGAAGAGATTACTTCATATATATCCTTGAAAAAGAATTGAATACCGAATAGGCAGTTTTTAGTTCAGCTAAAATAAAATGACATTCAATACCATTGAATATTTTTATGTGTTAATGTTATTATCATTAACAATCATAGTGCCGGCTCTGATAATAATTCTATCACCGTTCTCAGGAGCTATGGAGTACGCACAAGTGACATGTATTACCGCTCCGTACCAAAAATGGGTACTGAACCCAAGTTGATGGAGCTGGAGGAAAATTCAATATTAGATCTTTTACGCGCTGACCATAAACCTTAGTCGCCAGTATTTGGAAAGAATTTCCTACCATAATGGGTTTACCGTACTGATTCCAATCCAATCTTCTTTAGATATCACACCAACGAATTTCTAAATATGAAGGGATAGATGACAGAATTTAACTGGCCTCTAAGCAAAAAGTTGATTAACCTGGTGATAGCTCCGCGGCCTTATTACGTAAAAGTAGAAATCGATTGCGATTCCAGAATCGATTTGCGAGTTGAAATTGTTGGGTATAAAAAAAATATTATTTTTATATGTAATTTTAAGCAACTTTAAAGCTTTATATTAAATTAAAACTTTGCACACTTATGGAGGACCGATGACATTACAATAATATGTTATAATTGGACTGAACTGATGATGGAGCCAGAAGATAGGCAAGTGAACTTCATATTGGAATTACATATCCTAGTCGTGTTTGAGCTTGTTAGAGTTGTCTTGAGATGTACTCTCTCACCATGAGTAAATTTCAGAGTTTAATGATGGAGCCGGAAAATAACTAGCACTCCGTAACAGAACAACATAACCTAGTCGTATTTGTTCTTAATAAAAAATTTTAAGTGCACTTTGACCATAATTGGCTTTCAGGGTTTGATA
Organism: Eumeta japonica; assembly: GCA_005406025.1. NCBI lineage: Eukaryota > Metazoa > Arthropoda > Insecta > Lepidoptera > Psychidae > Eumeta > Eumeta japonica. The sequence goes on along the minus strand of BGZK01000582.1, from coordinate 221,003 downwards.
ATAGAGTCCAACGGTTGGCACCGGAATTGACATATCATAATGGAACAATATATTTTAACCATATTTCGGCTGGTTGGAATTGCTCTGAAATGTATTTTGTCCATGATTGGCTTTCAGGGTCTAATGATAGAGCTTCCAAACTTTCAGCTCCATTATCAGACCCTGAAAGCCGATCATGGCCAAAAAGTATTCCACAACAATATCAACAAGTCCAAACACAGCTAGGATGCGTTGTTTCATTATGGAGTACTAGCGCCTACCTTCCATCTCCATCGTCAGACCCTGGAAGTCAATTACGGTTAAATTACATTCCAAGACAATTCCAACAACCGCGAACACCGCTCGGATAGGTTGTTCTATTATAGAGTAGTAGTGTTTACCTTCCAGCTCCATCATCAGACCCTGAAAATCACTCATGGTGAGAGTACATCTCAAGACAACTCTGACAAGCTCAAACACAAATAGGATATGTTATTTCGTTATGGAGTTCCTGTGCCTACCTTCTGACTCCGTCATCAGATCAGTCCAATTATACCATATTATTGTAATGTCATCGGTCCTCGATAAAAGTGCAAAGATTTCATTTAATCTAACGATTTACATAAAAAAATATTTACTTTATACGAAATACGAGTGACGGAAAATCGATTGCAAATGGCTTGAGCATAGAGTTTTTGGTTTGAGACCGTAATTTTGGAACAATTGCGAAATCGCAATCCCTAACGGTTTTTAAATTCAAATATGCGATTAATATTCATTTTGATAATCTAGTGATTTTATCGTAGAGGCAACACGGTTGATAGAAAGACAAATAGCATTTCGAAATATCAACTTGAGAATTACTAAAATAATTTTAAAATCTTGCGAAATCAGAAATCGATTTCTAGATAATAAGGCCACCGAGCTAGCGATTGCTGTTGTCAGTAGATGATGCAGAAAGTTTCCTAATGTGTTGCGGCCTGATGCCGACTGAGCTCAAGATGATCTAATATAAAAAACGACTAAGTGCGAGTCGGACTCGTACACCGAGGGTTCAGTACAAACCTGTAGGTATATAAATAAAAGTTCACCCATCACGACAATTGAGCCATAATTATGGTATTTTTCTTGCAAAATTAAATGCATAACATTACAATGTGGAAAACTGGAGGAGTGTAAATTTGAGACAAAGGTCTCTTTATCGTTTCAGTAATTCTTTATCTTATATTAACGCATACCATTTATTTTATAATATAACTGAAATACCTACACTAGCCTCGTAGCAGTCTTACAAAAGTTCTTTTATAAAGTTATTTATTTACAAAGTTTTATAGTTTCTATTTAGAAATCTGGTTCAAAAATGCTAATTAAGTATTTTTGAGCCAGATATGTAAATGGTGACTGAAAAGGTATGAATAATACCACATTGAACATTGAAATTCGAAAAAATGTTATCTATAGTTGTACTACTTCTTGTAGTGCTAGTGTTCATTAATGAAAACATGTTTATGGATGAAAAATATGCGGAAATTCCATTTTGAGTATTCATTCTAAAATCGATATTGAAGTCTCCCACAACAATCAGACGAGAACATGAAGTATACCTATTGAGATTGCTGCCGTATATTGTTGTATTTATGCATTCTATTGCAACTTTAATTTGAAATTGTGGTGACCTATATACAGTTACATTCACAATGGCCGTTTTCAGTGCCTGGGTTATTTAAATAATATCTTATACATGATCCATCAGTCACGGCATCCTTAAAATTACGACGTACATACGCGATAAAATGTTGTCCTCCCCATACTTAGAAATAAATCGCGGTCAATGCGGTAACTATAATTATGTTTATAATTTTTTTTTACAGCTTAAAGACAATTAGATTAAGTATTTGATATGAATTTCGACTTGATACCTCTACGTGTTCATGAGGAAAAGGGTAGTAAGTTTATAATTATTAAAAAAATATATTATGTGATGTAACTAAAATTTAAGGTTTTCGGAATATTTCCTTTATTTATGCTATAAAACATTGCTACATGCCAAATTTCAAGATTTTAGGTCAACTGGAACCCTTTAGGTTTTGAATCCCTTGCAAGTAGTGTCAAAATATACGGCTTACATTGCTTTTTCTTTTGATCGTGTTGACATAGAAGTTTGATTTTGTTACAACTTAAAGGTATTATAGACCAGAGATAAGAATTTCAATTTAATACCTTTACGCGTTCATGAGGAAAGGTGTTGTAAGTTTAGAATTTAAAAAAACTTTTAAATTATATGAATTAACTAAAAATGTATGGTTTTCGCAATTTTTTCATCATTTGTACTTTAAGACGTTGCATCGTACCAAATTTTAAGATTCTGAGTTGATGGGAAGTACCCTGTAGATTTTGATTCCCTTGCGAAAGTCGAAAATTTGCGGCATAATCCTGATAATTGTGTTGGGTCATATTGCTTCTGCTACTTACGTCCAGAACCTGAATCCCGCTCAGATCCGTCCGTAAACCTGCCTATTTAAAATCATGTATTTTAAACGTCGATGAGAATTTAGTTATGGAACTTAGAATAACATAGTTTCAAAACGTTTTCAAAACGGCATAACATAAACCTGTCTTATAAATAAAATAAATATAATTCCGCTTAATAGAACCATAATCTAATTATCATGGGTATAATAGTTAATATTTTCTTTTACCATGATATCGGAATCGTACTGAGCACTCACAATCACAACTATACTGTTGCGTGAAATATTCTTTCAATCTCTAACGACAAACCTTAAAAGCTGGTCTGACAGTTTTTCAAGTTAGCCTATTATAAATCAGTCACATAAATATAATAAATAATATTGCGCGGAAAAAAAGATCTAGAACTAATTAAAATGTAAATGATATTAATTATAATATAATATTAAATGACATTATAATTAAAATAATACTAGAATAAATATAGATAGTGTTTCAGTCTCTAATTGAGTAGTTATTGTAAGATATAAATACGTATTAAAATCGTACTCAATGCAAATGTATACAGCGATGGAGGAGGTCGAAGGAGGTTTCGGCGCTCGCGCTGTGCAGACAACGTGCACATGAACAATAAAAACCAACAAAAACTGTGACTTGTTCAGTCCGATGCTAACAATTCGGTGATTGTTCGCTTCGACTGATATTACTAATTATTTGTAAGTAGTTGTCAATACTCAAAACAATGGTTTCTTAACTGTGTTTAGACGGCGTTGAACATTTTAGTGGTTTATTAGTCATGACTGACAATACGATCCAAAGATTTCATAAACGCCCTGTAAATAAATATTTTTACTTCAATATAATGTTTGTGTACATACGTAATGTCTTTGAATACAATTAAATTTACAATTATTTACGAAATAATACTTTTCCTCGTGTCATTTACGTTATAATATCATTAAGTGAAATAAATTAATTAATATTCTAGCATTTAAACTAAATTTTTAAAGTTCAAAAGGACATACTTTCGTAGAAATAATCTAAGTTCTACCGATAATATTGAGAGTATTTGCCTTCTAGCTGATAACTCATGTATTTTATTTTCTTTCAGTTATTTTCCTTTTAATATATTAATTACAAGTTCTCCTTGAAGATGTGTAAAAAGAGAAGATGCACAGTCGCATACTGCATTCGCGGTGAAAAATGACTCAGTGCGTCTGACGTCTCTGTTTCACATTTTATGATACTATTTTGCAGTGCCAAAGAAAAAGAAATGAAGGTACATTATGTTTTTTGGTTGAAAGTATGAAAATAATTATAATATATATTTTTTTCATAATAAAGCTTGATATAGTAATCACCTAAGATTAAAATTAATATGAACCTTTAATTTCATAATGTCGGCCAAAATATATGTTATACATGAAAGAACTTGATAATTTCTAAAGTGTATAGAGTATAGTAATATACAACGTTCTAATTATTCATAAAATAAAATAAGATGACGATTAAATAAACATTAACATATTTTGATAAACATAATATTTTTATATAATTTGCTAAAAAACGAATTTAAATATAATAAATAAATTTTTTTAATAAGTTTAATCTACTGCTGATTTCCCTTTAGAGGTAATTTTAAGTTTTGTATAAATATAAAACAAATAATAAATAAAAAATTAAAGAAACGATTCCATTAGTATAAGAACAGTATCTATAGTTAAGCGATCGAATAATGCGAGAACGCAAGAAATACGAGCACGGTGTTGCGTAGGTCTATTTCTTTTAATCGGTTTATATTTCGTCTTTTGATACTACTTTAAATGAGTAATACACAAAATACTCATTATTATACATAATTAAATACCTATTATGAACAAACTAAATTTTGCTTATCGAAAATAAAAAATACTATCCTTTTTCATAAGTTTTACGTGTTATTTTTGCATTTTTTAACAGAGCACTTCGGCATCGTAACGGAAGGTGCGACGAAACTACACTTAATGCAATGAGTGCTAAACTGTCTGTCTTAGCGCTCATTTGCTGCGGCTGTTTTTGAGCGCGGGACTTTGCATCTTCTCTTTTATACAGATCAATGGTTCTCCATTACATTTTATATTGTTCCTTATCAGTACCTTTACAAAATAGTAGGCACTTATGCCTCTGCTAGACTAGGACTAAAAGGTGCCTGCGCCGTCGCCCTGACAGGTAACCTGACCGAATAGTCGCCTCAATGAACAATTTATAAACATTCCTGCGTATCACAATTTTTTTCTCAGATTTCAGATTTAAATTAATATCGATCTTTTGCGGTCCATAGATAGGCGCTAAATATCTATCCAAATCAGTACCTTAAGTGTCGAAAGTGAGGTCATTCACATCTGTACATTGATGAATCAGATCACTGAATATGCTTTATCCCTTTAGCGTAAATTTGGACGATAAAGAAAGCACCAACTTAATTAAAGCTTTCCAAGCATGCCATTTTAAATGACCTCCCAACTTTATATATACCTAACTTTCGCGGAAGCCATGATCAATGAACCGAATTTTTAATCTTTTTTGGGTCATGCGCATCGAGATTTGACATCGAGTCAAAAGGCAGCTTATCTATTGTCGGTGATGAATATAGAGACTAGGACTCTTGTTTAACATTTAGTTGTAACTGATGTAAATTTTGCCATAACCAGAGACCGGAGTCCGGTTGTATCCTCTTTATTAAGAATGTCACCCGCTGACTTATGTTCACGTAGTCCAAATCTAATTTTACTCAGAACTTGTCAATATTTATGCTGAAGGTGTAGCTACTCATCTCGTTCTTGAATATAAAGTAATTTATTTAAAACAAGATGTGAGAGTAACACTGTGACCATAATTTTAAAAATAAATGACTGAATAAATGTGTGGCGATGACAGTACTGACGTTAGGCATTTATCGTCCTTTTATTGAAATCTCTCGTGGAGGACTGTCGTTGGCCAATAATTTAAAAATGGCCTTTAAAATGAAATGCATTATTATTTGAAGACAAAATTTAATGCGGAGTATTATAATTTAACGTGTAACAATGGATATACAATATCAAATGGAAATGCAATTTCATTGCATTGTTTTTTTACGTTTTTGTCAAATTTCCACTAAATTCTATATTTATGGAAAAATGGATTATGGCACCTCGAAGAATCTCTTAAGCATCTACAAAAATCTTAAAATATCGTCATTATATTTTGACATTTCTATAATTATGAAGAAAATAGAATTTAAAAATTAAAAAATTATATTATTCCAGTAAACATATGTTCGTGTTAGGATCTCATGAATAATTTGTAAAAAATATTGAATCAATTTGTTACAATAGGCATTTAGAGATTTGTTTAGATAATACGTTTTCAATATCAAGAATAAAATTTTCAAATTTGATTTTAATAGTTTATTATAGATTCACTAGTCATCTTTCAATGAACCTGATTTTGATTTATTGAGAAGAAAAATAGCAAATGACACTTTTTAGAAGATAAAATCACAAATATTCCTTAAATGTGATTGCAGTGAATATTCATTTTCTTATGAACGAATATTTCGGTTACCAGTTCCGATTGAGATATCAAATATTATTATATAATACATTGTACGTGTCTGGAAAAGTTAATTTAAAATAGTATGAGCACTCACATAATATGTTTGAATGGTAGGTATACACCTAGTGAATTAAAATTCACGTGTTGGCTACTAGATCCTTACTATTGACAACGGAAAATTGTGCATGTTTAAAAACTTACAAAAAATAATTATACGGCTTCTAAAACTGCGTGATCTGATTTAAAAAATGCCTGGTTCAAATAAAGAGTTGAACTAAAACTTAAAGTAAGGAGTTAACGATTTTCAAAATAATGAACTGAAAAATAACGACCTCAAATGAAAACTCTCTAAGAATCTTAGTGCATTTTTAAGTACCTATCCGACGACACCCCACAAAAGAAATGTGCGATACAAAATTACATCCCTTCATGCTTTACATAGAAACTACCCCAACCAGTATTCCTTTTGATTCTTTTACAGGTTGAATGGCAATTCATATTAGAAATCTGCGAGTGTATTTTAATCGGAAACGATGAACAACAGGCATAGTAATAAGAGAGTGACATTCAAACGAACAGACAGAGGGACGAGACGAGGAAAGAAAAAGAAACTATAAGGTTTCTTTTTCTTTCCTTTTTACTAAGAAATACTAAAAAATTAAAATAAAATAAGGCCTATGTTATTCAGGGATACATAGATCAATCTGAAAGTCCTTAGAAAATCAGAAAGTCAATAATAGTTGAGATCAATAATACATTGCTGCATTGTCAGTGTTCCAGTCTGCAATTTTTTTTCTTCATTTTCATAATGATTGTTGCATAATGATATATCATTCCGAAGAAAGAAGCCTCGTATCTTTTTTCCGACGCTTCGACCTCGTTTTACTTTAGTAGGCAACTCCTCGAAAGGAAACACCCACTGAGCGGGCCGTCTTTTGGTTTCGGGGTCGTATTAGTAAATCCAGTTCTCGTCACCTGCAACCGTGCCACAGTGATTTCAGTTACCACTAAAATCTTTGCATTGTTTCGCGGCACCATTTAACACGGCCAAGTTTTGGAGCTTCGGTCAATTTATAAAAGTATCCACTGAGTGCAAAGGTACCTGACCGCTAAATGTTCAGGAACAATGTTAATCATTTGACTCATACTGATGGCCAAGCTTGTCCGAATGTGCTGGTAAGTCACTCTTGCGCCAGTCCCTACCATGAGCACAGCACCGGCGTTGTCTTGGATCGTCGACGTAGAAGGACGTCCCTCACGCAGATCGTCAGTCAGATTAGTGGGACCACGTTTGAACTCGTTAAACCAGTTATAAACAGTAGCAAGAGGTGGAGCTTCATCATGAAAGGTCAACCAAAATCTGTAATAACTTTTTTATCGGCGTAAGTGGCATTCAGTCATACAAAATCATTGAACGAAAATTTTCTCCCGTTAAATTCATGTTGACGTTAGATAATCAATTTTGTTTTTGCCGCCAATTTATAAAAACAAATGACAGATGAATACAACACATAATACATAATAATATACGTAATATACGACATATATATACATAATAAGGTTGGCAGTTTCCTGTTTTTTTCATTTAAATATGGTTTTTTTTTCTGTTTCTAAGTGGCCAGTTTTATAAATTTTAAGTATCACCTACATAGTATAGTTTTTGTTGCTAAAATAATTTTAGGAATCGGTTCAATGATTCCATATACAAAAGATATATCTCTATATTTTAACAAAATAACTAATATTTATTTTACTTTCCACAGGCGATCATACTGCCTATTTCTAGATTAAAAGATATATCGTAGTTTCATATTTAGAACTCGAATTTATAATTCGACTTTATGGTACTAACCAAAAAGTTGAATTATAAACTCGAGTTAACGGTTACGGATATGGATACGAGTGCAATCAATTTTATCAATTTTGTTGGAATTATAATTAACTATTTCGTATACCTACTAACTAGTTTTCGTGTTAGCGAAAACTCAAAAATTCTTAGTCATTAATTAATCAAACATTTAATTTGATAATTGTCAACAATTCACTATTGGTAATAAGTCGTTTTGCTCGAACACGCGCATCTTTCTTATAATCTTTAAAGTGGGAATAAGACAGGCGAGAATTGAAATGTCATCTTTACGAGTAAAAATTTAAACTGACTGACCGGTCTATCGACGCGGTCTACCACCGCATAGCCAAACTAATGGGTCGAGAGACTTGAAATTTTAAGGTTCTTGTTATAACTTAGAGAAGCGCTAAGAAAGGGTTTTTTTTGGAAATTCAACCCTTAAGAGAGTGAAAAGAGTGAAATCCATTTTACGGTAAATCGATATCACTGAACCTACAGATTTCGAACTAACATTTTTTATTCATAAATAAAAAAATATTTACACGGAGTAAAATAAACGGAGAAAAGTTGTATGAAAAATTTAACAATTTTCTACAAGACGCGACCTCAGCTTAAGAAGTCGGAACTTCATGATCGATCACAGACATACACTGACGCTAAACGCACTCACAATTCTCGTGAGTGAGTTGAAGTCGGAGCGAGTAAGGCGATTATTTTTGGCTCTATTGATTGCAATCTTGTTAAATCAGAAACGGGTAAGTTTTTTTGAAGTGAAACTTCTAATGCCATTTCCAACAAGGTTGCGTTAAAAGTTTAACGCTACCATGGAGGGGGTATGAAAGCACTGTTGCGTTAAACATTCAACGCTCCTGGGAAGGGGGAATAGAAAGAGACAGAGCGAGAGTGAATACGTGGCACTTGAACGCATTCGCGTAGTATACCTGTTACAGGCCAGCGCGAACGTTTGCATCGACTAGCGTCCAATATTCCAACGCAAGAGGGAGAGAGAAAGAAAGATACACAAAGCTAGAAAGTAGGAGAAAGAAAGAGAGTGAGTCAGTAGATTTCGTCTCGCAATTGTAACGTGCGACGCAAAACACAATTTCTACCCCTTCCTATTTTCATTTCTACACTAAGAAATTTCATTTCTTCCGCGCGGAGGGACGCCACGCACTATTTTTTTATACAAAACAATTCATATAATTAATTTCGATTACTAAAAGTTATAACTTAATTCACCAAGAATCGGAAAAATTTTATGAATTTGCAGTATCTCTTGAATTACGTGTTACTTTTTAATAAAAAATAGTTTTTGATTACAGTTCTGAACTATTTCAAAATGGCTGTTACTTCAAAACCGAAAGAGAACTCAGAATTGCTAAAGATGCTCAAAGTTGTTGGATTTAATGAATAACATTGACTGTCTATTACAACAAGCATGAAAAACTTATGAAATACTGTACGGTAATAATACATTCCAGAGCGAAAATCATAATATAAAGTAGGTTTTTTAACGTTTTGTTTAGTTATCATTATTATAATCTGAAATATATTTCTTTTGGCATAGTTACATAAACAAAAATCCGAAGCAGAAAAGGGCCGATCGAAATAAAAAATTACGAGACATAATGTATGTTTTATTTCAGAAATAAGCCTAACTTAATTTTATATTTTTTGAAAATGCAATGTTTTAACAAAATAATTTTTCTCTTTTCTTAGCTTCTGGAAAGGACAATGCTTAAAGGCGATAAGAGATAATAAATACGAGACCAAGTGTATGTATTTGAATAATTCACAGACAGACCTTTTTTGTTTAATTTGTCTAACTACCCGCGATATCCGTCACACAATACAGTTATAAATATTCATGTGATGAAAATAAATTTCCGGGTTAATAGATATACCTGGTGTTTATTTTTTCTATTCTTTCTAGTTATTATTGATATTTTTCTTTGCTTCAGCATCCCAAATAATCTATTGAAACATTAAGAGTTATGTCTACTTTCTCCATAACATTTTTCGAATTATTGTTCCGATGCGAGAAACAGCTTTTTCTCTAATTTAAAAGTGACATACAGACATGGGTTATTTAAATGAAAGGCTAGATATTGAATTATGAAAGTGACAGAATATACGCAGAAATGCAATTAACAAAAATCGAAATTTTATCTATTTTCATATCGAAATTAACTCTAATCAATCAAGTAAGTCATATGCCTGTGAGAATCACAATTTATATTTTTTTCTTTCTGTCTAGATTGTAACTGTAACGATAATGTTCCAAAATTACTAGACGCTGTGTTCAGAGTAAAACTTTTCCCTTTGTGGTATGTAAGTAAGCCAAGTGTCATGGATACCTATTGAATTTATTACTTTTCCGACTCGATCAGAAAGCGCCTAACGAGGTTACGAGTGTGATATCTTCGCGTCCTCTAATAGATGGCGCTACTTTTTAACGCGTGGCGCGGATTAAAATATTCAAATGATTACTTAAATTGATTCTTAAATGTAAAGTTTGAAATGGTAGTTTTAGTTGAAACTGTCAGAAATTCTTCAGTTGATTAATCAATATTTAATTTTGTTATTATCATTATTACAAAAAAAAGGAAAGTTAAGTTTATGACTAATACAAAAGGGTATTGTAGTCAAGTCCTGGTAAATCATAGAGTGGTTGAGTGATTCCAAAAACACGTGGTGACCCCATGACATGTGGGACTTTTGAGAAAAAGCATTAAAAAACACGTGTGGGAAACTTAAGGGCCCCTTGCTGTTAAAAGAATAATTAAGATAACAAATTGCGCAACAAAAATAAGTAAGATTAATATTATTTTCATTGTTAATATTACATAAATTTATAATATTTTAATACTTTAGTATTAAGGATATTTAATAAATATGGAATTATTTATAATTGAGAATATAATAATAATATTAATAATAATAATAATTTGTTTTTACTTTTGTTTCACATCATATAAGAAAACATATGCAATGGCGAATTCTTATGTTTTCTCTTTATTTTTGGAAACTGAATTTTTATGAAATTGCACGAAAAAAAAAATTCCTCGAGTTTATATTGTTTTACATAAACTATAAACTTATTTTTTAGATAAAATTGTTCTTAACAAAAACCAATGAAATCCCACAAAAAACAGTTTCAACGTTATAATATCGCGTTAGTATGCGTTAATTAGCAAATAATAATGATAATTATAGAAAACATCAAAATAAATCTCGATTTTTAAAAAATCATCAGATCCAACAAAAACAACACAACTATAAAATACCTCGTCAAATATGTATCCAGACGTCGTATTTAGTGACAGTATTATGTGTATCATTCCAACGACAAATTAATAGTAATAGTCGAGCCGAGTACTGACTATAAAAAAAATCATACTACTAGAAAAAAAAAATCATAGTATGCCAAGTATTGTTTTCAATTACTCAAATGTAGCACTTGAAACAAATAATGAATTCAATAAAATGGCTCGTTGATTTGAACTAGAAATATATCGAATCGTTTATATACATCGTATTTCTTTGATAAAATAGTTTTCAAAAGGAATAGGTAAACATTAACAAAAGCAAAAAAAATTGGTCGAAAATTAGGAAAAAATGTACCTGGCGAGTCACTTTTACATTAAATTAAACATCAAAGTGTTTCGCGCGTTCTCATCACTTTCGAAATTTCCCGCTTTTGCTTTGCACAACCAATTATTAACCTGTTAAAAAGATCACAGTAATAGGTGTGTCTAGCCGAAATAAGTATTTGCTGAATTCAATAAGTACTTACTTTAATTTAGTAAGACTATATACAGTAAGTAATTCTTTCACTGTCCTCATGCTCACTGAGTTTTAGTAAGTACTCACAAAGTATAACACGTGCTAATAGAACTTAGTGAGTACTTACTTCAGTCAAACACGCCTAATGACGTAAACTTTCGATAATCAAATTTCTACAAAAGATAGACTCGTCACCCATTAGCCAAGAATGTACAAATTATTGCAAAATATTACATATTTTCCTGTCAGTACGTACATGATTTTAGTCACGAATATTTTTTTCGTTTATAAAGTCTTATTTTTATATATATAAATAAATAGATGAAGAAGAAAAAGTAAGGAGTTATATTATAGCATTATAATGATGCATTCATCGAGTAGATAAAGAATATTACCCGAAAGTGACGCGCCAAATACATTTTTTCCTAATTTTCGAGCATTTTTTTTTCTTTTGTTAAGTTTTACCTATTTTTTGAAAACCATTTTATCAAAGAATTACGATGTATTTAAACGATGCGATATATTTCTAGTTCAAATCAATGAGCCATTTTATTGAATTCATTATTTATTTCAAGTGCTACATTTGAGTAATTGAAAACAATACTATGATTTTTTTTCTAGTAGTATGATTTTTTTTTATAGTCAGTACTCAGCTCGATTATTACTGTTAATTTGTCGTTGGAATGATACACATAATACTGTCACTAAATACGACGTCTGGATACATATTTGAGAAGGTATTTTATAGTTGTGTTGTTTTTGTTGGATCTGATGATTTTTTTTGTAAAAATCAGAGATTTATTTTGATGTTTTGTTTTCACAGAAATAAAAATAATTTTATCATTATTTGTAACAATAATTTAACGCATACTTAGCGCGATATTATAACGTTGAAACTGTTTTTTGTGGATTTGTTTTCTTTGCGAACCTAAGCCTATTCATCCGATTGCTATGTGAGTACGCGCGATCGGAAAGGCTTCTGTAAAAAAAACGAAGACTTTGTAACTGACGTTGTCTGTAAATTTGTATTATGAAACCGATCTACTAAGCCGATTCTAAAAATTCCTTTACTACTAAGATGCTACCTTGTAAAATTACTTTGTAAAATTGCTATTACCGTTTCCCCTTAACTTCATCTTCATATTTGTGCTACTATAGATTTCAAAAATTCTTTCGTCCAAAGAAAAATACACTATCCCTTAATTAATATAGCCTAAATTTTATTTTGACATCAGCATTTCCTGTGACTTCGTCCAAATCGATACTTTGATCGGTAGTGAAATCAAAAATGTTCGAACATTTTCGATTTCGAGATCCAACGTGTTCTCTCTGTCTCCCGCGGAAGAGCCTTCGAGTAAACCACGTCTGTAGCAAACAATAACATTTGAGTGTAAAACGCAAGAGCGCTTACGAAACAAAATCGCTTAGCTACGTATTTTTTATAAAAAGCGCTCCACGTGAAACTATCTTAAGAAAATAAACGCATTGCATATGAAGAGATTCGCATGTACTGCACTTTGAATCGGGAAGCACATGCGAGATTCTACACGGGCACCTCCGCGTGAAGAGGATAGTTTCACGTCGGATTCCGCACCATTTAACGCAGGCTTGGAAACAGCGCGTTTACGCCACAGTTACGTCCGATGGATCATGGATTTATGAGTATGATCCAGAAACAAAGCTGGAGTCGGCCGTGTGGATATTTCAAAATAAACTGACGCCTACCAAACTGAAGCGAGCGCGAAGTGCAAGCAAAATTTTTTCTTAAGTTTTTTTCGACGGATTTTCCTGCATCGACACCGAACACGCGATTAAAGAAGCATCGATGCCGAATTATACGTTACCAAATGTTTGCCAGTCCTTACTGCGGTGAGCAGCGAGTGACCGGCCCCCGGCCGCCGTGGCTACTGCTCCACTGGCGAGCGCGTCTGCGAATTCGGCGCTCCAGACGTGGGCCTTCCTTAACGGCGCACCGGTTAGAGGTCACCCACTTTACAATCTCGATTTAACGCGGTGCAACTTGTTATTTTATTGTTATTATTACATAAAAATGTAAGAGAAGAATAAAACACTTACAGCTCAGAAAAGAACGCATGGTACGTCATTAATTCTCCATTAAAAGCGATAGTCAGCAATAGTCGTGGAACATTGATAATGAACGCGTTTTGACAGTAATTTATATTATGTAGATATATAAAACAACGTAAGAATTACAAATGTTGAGATGATGAGGTTGTAGCATTTGTACTGACACAATAAGGCTCGTAGAAAAAGAATGAATATACATTGTGGATGTGCTCACTGGCAGTTGTCTCAGTAATGGTGCAGTTAATTGTTATTGTGTTACAGTGTTTTGCCTCAATAATTAAATGCTTTCGATGTCTGGGTTTTTGTATAGCATCTATTTTTGTATATGATTTTGAATTATAAATTTTCTGTATGATTTCGGTATCGTTTCGTCAACTATACTCAGTACTATTTTCAGTGTAAGGATCAGCCCACGCCCTACACTCTTGAAAAATAATGTCACAACCAAGGTTGTAGTACTACACAGAGCTGCAGCTGGTTCCGCATCTTACTTTTAATTTTAGACTACGTGATTGCTATTTTTAATCGCTTTTTCGTTCTGGAGCCGAATTTTTTTTTTTCTAAAAATTTTAAATTTTTCGTTCTGTCGCTATGTTGGGAAAAACATGGCTAGCTATAAAAACAAAAACTTTGTTTCTCCCTCTGTCTTTTACATGCAAACAATCCAACCAACCAATCTTATACTTTTGGCTGAAATAATAAAATAACTATAAAATGCAGTTATTTTATTATTATATATATTGCAGAGCCTTTGTTTTATTTAACTCGACGAGAGGTAAGTCTCTTAAGAAGACCAAAGATTCTAGTATTCGACATTAAAGAGTACTTTCCTTCGAGATCGATATGTTTATTGATCAGTTCTTCAATCTTCCCTTCTATTATTTCTAAACTTTTACTTATTAACTTATTATAACAATTCACTCTTTATCACTATAAAACTTGTAAACTCGGGCATCAGCCCTCGTCCCCTTTCTCTGTACTTCTCTCTAGTTCTACTCAATTGTTATAATAAGTTAATAAGTAAAAGTTTAGAAATAATAGAAGGGAAGATTGAAGAACTGATCAATAAACATATCGATCTCGAAGGAAAATACTCTTTAATGTCGAATACTAGAATCTTTGGTCTTCTTAAGAGACTTACCTCTCGTCGAGTTAAATAAAACAAAGGCTCTACAATATATATATATATATAATAGCAGTTTATATATCGCACCTAATGAACAATATTCGATAAAAAAATTGATCTTTTCATTAATACCTAAGACAACCGATTTAAGTTTGTATCAATATGCGCTAGATGGCCTAGGTAGTTGTTTAAGAAAAATTAATTACAACTGTTTTTAGTTACTACAAGTACAATCAATAAATGCTTTTTTGATACGACTTCTCTTTGAATCCAAATTCTAAAATATCGTTGTTTCATAGGCCATCATCACTTTTATATATTTTTGCATATATGTACGGATCTATGATATATGTATGTATGTATATACATATGTATGTATATATATATATATGCATATATATATATGTATGTTCATCTGTACCCGCATAACTTCTAAACTACCTACTTATCGTAATTTAACAGAGTATCGTTATGAGCGTCTTATCATCCGCTGGTTATAGGTTTCGTGACGTCACATTAAATTCAATATGGCGCCCCCCGAAGGCATACGGGCGCCACACCGAAATGATCGAGAATAAAAAGAACAAGATGCAGGACATAAATAAATTATTTCATAACTGTTTTTCGAAATATTCCCCATTACGATTATGCTATTTTTCATTCAATAAGATCAAGCATTAAACAGAAATTCAAGTCGAAGTTGATATTGGCTAATGGTCGATTTGTAAGCTGCTGCTACTGCTTCTGGATCTTCAAGCCGCTGACTGCGTAATAAATTCTTCATTATAGAAAATGTAAAGAAATCATAATGTCTCAGGTCAGGACTGTACGGACGGTGGGTCAACAATTCTACATTTTCCTGCCTCAAAATGTTTTTTTAATAAACATTGTGGGATTTCGCGTTATCGTGATGTAAGATGATGCGACGTTTAAGGTTATCTGTACGAAATTCAGATTTTATTTCTAGCAAACAAACCATGGTGTATCGATCAGCGGTTCTGTATTTCTGTATTCGATACAAAGCAGAAACGTGTCCTGTATTCGATACAAACGAAGCGTCCATTTTCTCTGATACGCTGCAGGAACGCACCACTGTTATCGGCTTAAGATCGTCTTCGAAGACCCAAATTACCGATTCGTATTTTCTATCAGACTCGTATGAATTACTCCAGAATTTGTTCCTGACACGATGTTACAAAAATTTTGAATTGAACTCCATAGAAGCGTTGCAAAGTAGCCCGGAACCAATCAACACGAGGTGCCTTTTGCTCTTCAGACAAATTATGGGGTACCCAATAGGAAACTAATTTTCTGACACCCAATCGATTGTATAAAACAATATGAATTGTGGTAATTTCGTTACTCGTAGTTGTCTGAATCTGCCATGCCGCAGGTCGGACATCTTGTATCATTTTTGGCACAGCAGCGACGTTTTCAGACGGCATCGGTGTTTTTGGTCGACCTGTAGGATGTACGGCGCTGAAACAGGCACAACCTCTTCGGAACTCTGCATATCGGCTGAAGAAACTGAAATATAGTTTTTTTTTTTTATTTTCTTATCAATTGTTTAAGCGTCATCACGATTTCAAGTGGCCGGTATTCACGTAATAAAAAAAGAATTATTCCTAACTCGGTTCTCGATTCCCGATAATTTCGGTGTAGTCCTCGTGCTCGAAGATTAAACATGTCTGAACGGTGCCATGTGGCCTATCAAAAGAAAGGGCTTAATTAGTACATTTCAAATATATGTATAATACTAACTGTTGCTATCTGCATTGCTTCAATTCGTTCGAAAATTTGCGTATGATGATATGATACTAACACTCAGGTATTATGATTTGATAAATGAGATATCGTTAGAAGCGACTTGATTGTCCGCTGATTATAGGCTGTGTGACGTCACACTAAATTTAATAGGGTACCCTCTAGAGGGCATTGTCAAAAACTTTTGTTGTTAAAATAGTATGTTGGGTATGAAATGAAAGAGTTCTAATTTGTACGCTAAAAAAAGCCCAAAACCTAAAACCTCATCACAAAAAACAGCGCTCTAAAAAGTATGAAACAAGAAAATATTCTTTTTTAACATTCTTATTTACAATTTATTGAATAAGTAGAAAACTTACACATACATTTTACTTTAACACGTAGACAGCAGAGTTCAGAGGATGGCCGCGGTTGTGCGCCACAACACTCTACGTATTGCTTACAGAACAGTACATTTTATGATCTTACTATACAATAAAACAGCAAGCAATAAGTGACCCGTAGATCAAGGTGGAAGGCACGGGGTCCAAGACAGACCAGACAACTTTCAATCGAATTGACCTCTTTACGCGACGGTTTCTGGTAATTGCCTTTACTTAACCACCGATTTTTCAAATTCGGATTTTAAATAGATCCATTTTTTATCGGAAGTAAATTTGGTAAAACAATCATCTTTCGGCAAGGACAGAAATATTTGTACATTTCTACTCGAAGTTTTGTTTGAATCTCGTTTAATTCGCGGTCATTGTTTAACAACTTTTGTAGGTTTTACTCAATGACTTTAAGTGATTATGTAGTGTCTTTCGAAGATATAAGGGAGTCCTTAAATCGGTGAGTGCCGCTATTAGGATGGTTTTCTACCGCTTCCTTTGTAACCATAATATCCCATACCGGTGGTTGATCAGAGCGCAAATGATCTACCAGTGTCAAATCTCCACTATTAAAACGATTGAGCCAACGCTGTGTACGCTCACGACTGTACCTTCTCCTTTGTTTTCACAATTTCCCTGGTTACCGCGGTTGCTTTAAACCTTTTTTCCAATAATATCTTAACAATATCCAATTTTAATGTTTATCGTACTCCCCTATCGTACTTTTTATTATCAAAACGTCTTGCCCCGTCAACTACACAAACTGTATCATCAAATAAATTAAAACAATTGTACTTTTCATAGAACTAGAGCCTTGTAACAAATTGTGACATGAATAAAACGAAATGTATGAATTTCAGTTAAGAAAACCGATATTACTTATGAGATACCTTTATGAGTATATGTATGCGTGTATGTTCATCTGTTCTCATGGTACTCCTAAGCCACTTATTATAATTTGGCAAATGAAAAATCATTGGAAGCGATCTGATCCTTCATTGGTGATAGTCTATGCGATACTGAATTCAATATGGCTCAATACGGCTCTCTCTAAAGAAGATAAAATCCTGTATTATTTTTTAATTAAATGTCCTGTTATGTATAAATGAAGGGGTATAATCGGTACATTTAAAAAACATATATTACAGCTGCCACTCGCTTCTTTGTTGGCATTAACTCGCTACTTGCATATAATTATATATAATTTATAAAATCACATCTGAGATATTCGTATAGGCTATTTATTAAACGTGTCATATAGTCAGTTTACTGTTTTTTCCTTGGCCTTAGGTTCCTTAGCCGATATGACTTGTTTAGTACCCTAAGCAATTTCCAATCAGTTTTTAAGTCCTTGGAATTGCTTTATGATCATATATATTTATCATTAGAAACATTTAAATAAAACAAACGTTAAAAAAAATATAACTGAATTATGAAATAAACAAAAAAAAAATTATAAACAATATAGGTGTTTTATTGAGAGGTAATTAGTATTGAACTACAAAAACGTAGGTGGTGTTTAGTTTCGGGTGAACATTAATGAATAAATACTTAACAAAATTGTAACATCTCACAAATCAACACCGACCACGGCTTTACGTAGTCGTGTTTTAGCTTTTTATCTTGTGTTTTTAAAATATTGTATTGTACAGGACGCTCGGTGTGCGAGTTTCACATACACTAGCAAACCGATTCTCTTGGGATGTGTAGTAAAAATCCCAAGAGATGTAGTCATCCACATTTCAAACAAATTACAGTGCACATGCAACGCCAATTTTCACGTTAATGTTAACTTCCTAATAGTATAGCCACATATTTCTTAGTAAATAAAACTTTGACCAATATTTACGTATACTTAAATAATCAAACATTTAATTACACTAAATAAAGTACGATATCTATTAGGAAGATGTACAAAGCCTTATCCACACTAAAGACATTGTACCTACAATTTAAGTATTTCGTGTTTATTTTTATATTCTTCTTTTTAATATTGCTTAAGTAAATGAAAATAGTAAAGCATAACAATATACAATGGCATATGTAACAAAAGGTAAGGCACAGCGGGCAATCAGGTCAAACAAGGACGGAACTTTTTAGTGCCCTCTCACGCGAGGCCACTTCGAGTTGAACCGATTTTTAAGAGATGGAATAATCATTAGAGTGTAGGTAGATACCGGCGCACAAACCTAACAGACATCATTTTCTGGTTCAGAGGTCGTACTTCCTCGGTAGACCATTCCCTAATGCCTAGGTTGTTCGTCACCAAATGTGACGTGCCGCAGGTCTGCCGCCGGCTCGCGACTGCTTCGGCTCGCGTGGCCGGAAACAAGGTCCTGCGATAACGCGCTGTAACAGCAGCGGCGTCACGGCGGTAAATTATATTTTATGTAACAATGTCAGTACTGAAAATATAAAGGCATTTTATGGGCTCAGCCGGGTTACTTTTATTTTAAACCACCTGCTATCGAGAGCAGGCCCGATCGAGAGGTTTCGTTCCTATTCTACTACCGGTGACGTGAAATATCTAACTCGTTAAAAAACTTCATTCCAACCTAAACCGGATGGATACTTAGCATACATAGTACCGTAATCTGGGCAATAGGGCGTTTCCGAAATACTCCAATTAGTGGAGGTGATGAAATTTCGGATGGGTAGGGCGGCAGGTATCTTCTGCACGTGAGTCGCGGAGCGATCGACCGGCTGTATAAAACTCGATTACATTAATCGCCAGTATCGGCACGGGCGCCTGCGCCGCACCGTTACATAATTTTACATATCGTAATGACTTGCACTAAACAATTTCAACTTTGAACGCGTGTTCGTACGAAGGATCGCTCCGAGCTCGTGTCATTAGTTCGCAGCTTATCTGCGGACGAGGTCTATAATTCTTTAATATGGATATCTAGAATATCTAGCATTTTATTATTTAAAACTTTAGTTATGCCGCGTTCACGAGACGTATTCAATAATTGATCGGTAGGTACCTTCAAAAATCGATTAAAGCGCCGTCCGTGGAGAAACTGAGAAATGAAAAACCAATTCATACTTTTTGCATGCGATTAATGCATTTCACCAGGAGCATTTCGAGATTCTAAAAAGGTAAGCTTGCACGAGCGGACTCACCATCGTCGCTTGAAGATCGACGGCCTCGTCTCTGGATGCTAAGGCGCAAATTCCGAGTGGTAAGTTCATGCGGTGCCTTCCTAAGACGAACGTCATGGTGTTCGGCCGCGAGGCGGGCGGTCCGGTGCGTGACGCGCGGCTGCAGCGAGCGAGACCGGCCGTAACGGGCCGCGCCGCCACATCGACACCTCACGAAAGCGGCCGCATCGCATTATGCTAATCCCGTACGAGAACGACCGAAATCGGGGTTAACCGGCCCGGCGAACGCCGCCCGTAGCGCCACGCGGCCGCCCGCCGCCACGGCGCTTATCGCGCCGCCCGCCGCCCGCCGCCCGCCATATGTGGTCTCCGGCGATACCGGCCGCCGATAAGCAGATCCGCTCCGTTACCTGGTCCGAAACCGCCACCGCATGTCTTCCTTATCCTCGTCGAATTGGGAGCGCGGAGGACATCTTTACCTGACAGTATTAGAAAATAATGAAAAGACTCTAATGCTGCCCGGTAAGATGCGAACCGCCACTCCCGCACGCCGACGCCGACGTCGCCACGTGGCCCGCCGCACGCGCATGCACCCGCGCCGCCGCGCCTCGCGGAAGCGAGCGAAAATACGCGGCGCGATCTACGGCCTCTCGCGGACCGGACCGTCGACGCTAAAATTAGTCCGAGCGCGCCGACGCCACCTACACGTGTGAACACGACCGCCGCGCGCATTCGACTGTCCGCGACCGGCCGCCCGCGCCCGCGCCTGGCGCCTGCGGGCGGCGCGCCGGCCGGCCTGCCCTCGCCGACCCTGGCCTGCTGGCCCAGCGCCCTCGCCGCCGATTGCATGAGCTCGACGACCGGCTGCCGCGGAGTCCGAAGCGCCCATCCATGATTTTCATCCTTACCATTAGAAATAGGCTATATTGATTACATATAGGCTCAAATTGATTACATCGGTATTTACGATAAAAATAAAATTAGAGTCTAAGAGTTAGACTTTAAAATAATATAAATTAGAGTCCGTATTTTACACATGATTTAATAAATATTATAGGCATTTAGATCAAATAGAAAAGAAACAAAATGAATCAACGAAAACGAATATATTATGCAAAATCCACATAATTATGGTATACCATGCTTGCTTGTCAAGTTTACAAAAACACGTTTTGTTGATGAGAGTGGACGCTGCTCCTTTCTCTTGTGGCTACTCAAAATCAAGTTCGTCCTGAGACGTCTAGTATTCTAGAAACGACACGTCAATCTCGCAGCATTGAAACATCGAAATGGAAAAAATCTTTAGATATAGATGAATTTTGTGTTTCTAGATCGGTAAGCATTCGGCATACCGATAAAGAACATCTCAACGGATAGGCGATGGACCATGATCGTGCTGCGGTGGAGGCGAATAAGGAGGCAGTCTCTGAGAGACGTAAACATTATGACTGGCCTTTTACTAACCCTGCAAACCGATCACAATAAGTTTTTTAATTTTTCCAAGTAAATTGACTTTCAAAAAAAATGTTGCATTGACCGAACAGTTGAATACATTCATACTAAAATCGTTAATTAATTCCATTTTTTTTCTGGTTTTGGCCTAGATGATGATTAAGATGAATTTTGATATTTTACAACAAAACATAGGTAAAGGAAGAATTGTATACATATTTCTTCGTTAGCAACGTTTTCATTGAATTTTTATTTAAGTATTCAAAACGACTAAGCAAATGTAGACGAAATTGTGAATTATTCGTTTTTACAATGCAAGTACGAAAAAGTAAATTGTAATAATAAAATAAAAGCCGGCCAAAGCCGAAGTCGAAGTGCTCCTATCCGAGTGCCGCACCGACTATGGAAATGACGCGAATTTGAAATTACACAAGTTGAAATCAAACGGAAGAATTGTGGCTATTGAAAACGAGTGTTAGTCAGAGTTACGCACCGAAGGTTTCGTACTACAATACATTATAAATATTAAAAAAAATATTTTATACGGTCATTTGCGGATTCTTAGTTCGGACCCCGTTCACATTTAGCCGATTTTTATTTATTATTTTCCTTAAGTTCGCACTACGATCACGCCAAGTTTAACGCTTGTATCTGTTACTGCTTTTAGAACAGAGCAAAAATAAACTGATACGCAATAAGAGTGCAGTCACGTACTTAATGAGTGTCAGTTTATACTGGGCTTTGAAACGAACCCAAAGGAAGTAACTAAAGACTCCTTATAGATTTTCCTGTAATCTATAAAATAACAACTATCTTTGGTTTTTTCCAAAATCTTAGGCGCAGTAGATTCGGAGATAAGGGGAATAGTCAACCTTTATCCATTTTCTTAAATAACGTTAAAACCTTCAAATTATCAACTTTAAATCTTTAAAATTAAAAAAATATGTATATTCGAGATCCTTACAATAAGCGCTTCTTTATTTAATGTCACTTGATCTCATTTGTAAAACTTTTTTTTTTAATTTTCTAAATTACCCCCAAAAGTGGCTCTCATATTTAAAATTAATTTATTTGGGTTACACGTTCGTATATAACGCGTAAGATCCGACATTACAAAAATGTACCCTCATCTGTTGATTAAATTAAATAATGTTTTAAAGGCAGATAACAATATTATAAATTTATGAGGTCAATGTCTTCCACCGTAGTGCTGCTGCTATTAACATTAATTTATTTTTTTTATTTTTTTTGTAGACTGCAATTAATTTTATGGCAACTACCAATTATAAATATATTTTTTTAAACTTTACGTACGTATTAGTATTTTTTAATTAACAGATGAGAGAAATAAGTTCAGTTCATCTATCAGTTTATTCCTGGCTGCAGATAGCTGTAGCAGTCGTAAAGGTGCTACCTGTTGTAACAAGGTGTAAAACATCATATTCCAAAGTGTTGTAGTTGCGACGAGCAATTAACATAAGAAGCGAAAAAATTGGTTGCCTGTAAAGTCGGTTCACGGGCGATAATTTTACGTGATAGTGTTATAAGAAACCATTGATGAAACATTGCATTTTTTTATGAGTGGAATTAAATTATTATTCCTGAATTATCATTATTTTGTATAATACAAAGGAGTTAATTGAAAATGACAATGTTTTCGATAAATTAACATTTATTTGCACTCGTTAATTCAAATGTTTTTCTACTTAAATTATACAGTAAAGAGATAGATGCGTTACAAGCCGAATGCTAAGGGCGATCGTGCCTCTCTATTGTTCCGCGCTCTCGCTCGCACGCTCGTCTCAGGCGGAACGCGACAATAAGTCATGCTTTTTCGTGCGTGCAACCGGCATTCATCGATTTATAAAACGTTATCACGTCAAAAATAATTATCAATTAATTAATCAATGTTAATAGCAGCAGCACAACGGTGGCAGAAATTGTTCTTATAAATTTATAATATTTGTTATCTGCCTGTAAAACATTATTTGATTCAATTAACAGATGAGAGTACATTTTTCTAATACCGGATCTTAGATTATTAGGGTACAGACATACATTTGTATACCAATTGTCAAATTAATCGGTCAAATGAATGCAGAGCAAATTGACTGTGGCAAACGGACAGAGTGAAAGTTCCATTTTTTCAGTTGGAAGCACGGAACCCTATAAACTTATAAAGAGATTTTATTAAAATTGTTATTGTAAAGTCACGCCTATTTGCCAGAAGGATAGGCAGGGACTACAGATTTCTGCATAATACAATCTTTACACATCTTTCTTGTTTCACTGACATCTATCAATCTTTTGATACAGGCTTGTCGGTTTTGAGTGCTTAAAATTTAGCCTTTTTTTTTTGTACCACTAATTTGATTTCTATAGAATGTTCTTGGGCGACCCTTCCTGGCCTCTTCGTCACACACATTCACTCTATAAATTTCTTTCGTCAGTCTACTTTCATTCGTATTTTCTATTTTATAGTAACTATATTTTCTTTCAAACCACACCTTTCTCTACATCTACTATTCTCAAATGTGTTTTTAAAAGACCCTCCACATCTACTACGCAGAGATCGCGTGTCCATCACACTGATTCTACTTTAATTTTTCTTCTATTATACACAACTTTCACTAAAGTACATAAGAGTAGGGATCAGGATCCTGTCATAGATAGTCAAACAAACTTCTCGTAATACACTTTTGCTATCTGTAGTAACAATAAAGGCCCCATTTACCTGATTTCTCGTATACACTCGTCTTTCTGTATTTCTATCGTGTCTTCCATTATCTGTAAACAGACTACTTAAATATACGTATACAAACTCTAATTTATTCAACTTTGTCACATTTATACTACTATCTAAATCTGTGGCTCGTAAATAAACCCGCTCGCCGACACGTAGATATAAGATAAATTGTATAATGTAAATATAGGTTAGCGGCTAAGGGCCAAATAAAAGGTAGTACTAATTAAAATAGCAAAGTTGCTTACGAATAATGAAAAGACCAAGAACACACCCACAGCCGCATAAGTTATTTTAAGACTCATAAATGTATTTGTACTTATATTGTATTGTATGTAAAATATCGAATTTTATTTGTAATATCGTATGCGAAATTGTAAGAATGCAATAAACGGAGGTGAGGGAGGCGCAGAGAGTGGGGCCTCTCATTGGCTGAGTGTTTAGCTGATAGCATTGAACATCAATGCTCAGATAACCCCCCGTACGACTTAGAACACGTTAGGAGGGTGGAAGAGGAGGTTCGTCGCAGAGTCTCCCTCCCACTCCAAGACGATCTGATTCCAATAACGCATGACGAAGTGAGTAAACACATTAAAGGTCTAAAAATTAGAAAATCACCAGGTAGGGACACCATCAGCAGCAAAGCACTTAAATGTTGCTCTGCTCCACTAGTAGCTCTATTGGTCGTGATTTTCAATGCGTGCATAAAGAATTGTTACTCCCCTACGGCTTGGAAGGAAGCTGTAGTTATAGGAATTCCTAGGGGAAACCACGCAACCTCTCCGCTAATTACAGACCTATAAGTCTTTTGAGCGTATTAGGTAAATTATTTGAAAAAACGCTCAAAACGCGTTTAAGCGATCAACTCATAGGAAAAGGCCTTATAATTAATGAACAATTTGGCTTTAGACCTCATCACTCCTGCCCTCAACAAGCCCTCCGACTTGTAGAATACATTTCGGAAGGTTTTAAAGTTAAAAGAAAGACAGTGGCGGTCTTCTTTGACGTAGCAAAGGCTTTTGATAGGGTCTGGCACTCAGGTCTCATACATAAGCTCTATAAATTAGAGCTTCCAGATCGTCTAGTTCTAATAATACACCACTACATCAGTAATCGCCACTTCTCCTTCAGACTTGACAATACGTACTCGTCAATGAGACCTATCAGAGCTGGAGTACCTCAAGGCTCCACGCTCTCCCCCACTGCTGTACTCGGCGTACGTAAATGACATACCGCGACCGTCAACAGGCGTCCAACTCGCGGTTTTCGCAGACGACACCATTCTGTACTTAAGATCGAACAGTATACTGTTTCTATATAACTATAACTATATATAACTGTAATAACTATACTATTCCCCATAGGGAACATGCTCCTGAGGTTACAGAGAGCCATCGATGAGCTGACTCAATGGCTCCGCCTCTGGAGAATTGACGTCAACCCCAAAAAGTCAGCTTCAATACATTTTAATTATGCTACGCAAAAGTCGCAATTCCCTGTACCCTACTTCACCCGTCATTTAAAAATTTTTTAATAAACCAATTCCATGGCAACATAACTACAAATATTTAGGCATCACGATCGATAAGCATCTCCACTTTAGAGATCATATCAATCGTGTTAGAAAATTAGCCCTATTTTAGCTATCCCGATTAAACGGAATGATAGGTAGAAAAAGTAAAATGTCGTTACGTAACAAACGAACGATATATACGACGTGTATCAGGCCTGTCATGACATACGCGAGCCCAGTTTTTGCTTATATACGACCTGATATACTATATGACCTGTAAATAGTGCAGAACAAATTTTGTAGAAGGGCAGCTGACGCACCATGGTATGTCAAAAATTTTGTACTTCACCGGGACCTAGAACTCCCAACTATTTCTAAATATATGAAGGACACATCGGAGCGTTTCTTCGATGTAGTGAGTAGCCATCCAAATCCCTTATTAGTTTCGTACGTATCATACGAGCCACCTCCATCACATCATTTTTGCAGAAGACCACGGAGCGTCCTGTTAGATCCGCCTGACGACCTTTCCGTCAAGTTGGAAAAACTTATAGAAGTTAATAAGATGGCTATAGCCCTTGTAATAGTTAAAAAAATTTTGTGCGCATGCCCCAATTTCCGCCATGTTTTCCGGGTACTTTATTTACAAATGTATGAGCAGTGCATGTGTTTTTAAAAGAATTAGCAATAAAACAAATAATAGTGACTAATCTTTTGTAAATATTTCAGTTTCAGTTATTATGCATATATAAGCAAATAATAGTACAATTATTTTAATTAGAACATATAATGTTATCTGTAAATAAAAGGGCTAAAAAACGTTGTTGTTATGGAATATGCCGCAGTAATTCGCGCAGTAAATCATTTCAGGAGAATTTTTATTATTTTATCAATTTTCCAAAGCCTTGTTTGGAATATTGTTGAAAACTAATAATAATATATTTACCAGAAGGGTAAGCAGAGACTATAAATTTCCATATGATACGGATTTTTGCATATCTCTCTTGCCCAACTAAGATTCATCAATAAAATCAACAAAACAAAAACATTTACAAGTCAGTTCGAAGTGTGTAAAATGTAATTTGCGCGTTCAGAGATGTAGACGATGTGATGGTCAATTTCAAGAGATTGATCATATTAATAAATATACATTTGCTAGTCACATTTTGAAGGAGAAAGTTGTCCAACAACAGAAAATCGTGACCCTATCAGTTGTTTGAAAAAAGAAATGATGTACATCAGATAATCTGTCGTTATTCTACTACAAATGTAGTAGTTCATGCTGTAACCTAACAAAGATTTCTAAAAATGCATTTCACATATATAGAAACTGTTTAGTCGAAAAATATAAGCAACGACTTAAGTTGAGTGTTTTAAAAAGGTAAGCTTGTGATTTTCAATATCAACATATTAATTATTAATATATACTCATTACATAATAATTAACGATTTCGATTGCAATATAATAAACTTTTGTAGGTAAATTTAGGATATATAGTTTTTTAACTTTTACAATATTTTTCATTAATTTTTTAATTTCGTTATTATTAATATATTGATTACTATAATTCTATCGTGAATATAATTGTTATCCTTATCTCCCGACAAGCTCTGCTTTATTCTCAAATTGTGGGCGGCCAGGTGACATTTCGACCATCGTAGTAGTTGAATACGATTATACAGTTCTATTGTCTAACGTACTAATGAACCACCATAAATTATTTTTTCATTTAATTATACAAATAATAAAGATAAACTTACATGTTGTCCAGCCATATTCATAAAAAAGTGCCCGAAACTTATATTTTACCGCCTTTCCAACATGGCGGACGCGCTTGCGCGTAATTTGTCGTGAAAAGGTCTATGTGACTAGGAGTAGGGATTAACCCAACCACTACGACTTTTTAAGGTCATCAATCCGGTGCGCCTCCCGCGCCTCCCGGAGTCTCTCTTGGAGTTGCAGTCCGCGCTGTAAACTTCACGTGACCTCCTATGCCGAGGTGCCCGCCTAAGAGGCAACCATAGGGCAGTCACGCGCCGATGGCATCACCATGCCGAAATGGCAGCGTTTTGAGATGTACGCATCATAACGTTTTGCTTGCGCTACTGTAGACCTAAGTTGTTCAGGAGGTTTTTTGGTCCTTGAAAGTCGGACACCTGTGTGCCCGGGCACGTGGACGGCCCATAATGGGTTTTTCTCCTCCTTCCCGTCCCCTTTCGCACGGGGAGAACTACAAAAAAACCGCAGTCAGTCCTGTCAGTTCCGGTTGTTCCTCCGTTGCGATCGGTCGCCTTCGGTCCAGTCCCCAGGACCACCCGTTTAGTTTAGTGTGTTACTGCGTGTCAGTGTTCCTTCGAGCCGCGTTCCGTAGTGTCGGGCTCCGCGCGTGTATGAGTGCGTGGGGTGCCACGCAGTGTGAGTCGCGCGGCGGCAGTTAACCACGGGTGTCCGTCCCGGCGAGAAGCTCCGGCGACCCTGCCGTCTGCACGCCGAGCCCGCACACGGTTTCTGCGCCTAGGGAGCGCTCCCGCAGTTTTCGCACTCCAGATACCGATCGCTATTTTAATTATTTCGTGTGCTTTACACGCGTAAGTGGTTTACCATTGACTACGTGAGGGCGACCGCATGCTAACCAGGAGCAACCTTTGGGGACGGGTTTCGCTCAGCGTCACAGTTAGCGGCCTAACTCTGTTATTGATGGTCAATCCGAATTTAATTCAGTTATGTTGCGTTACGTCTTCACGTAACGGATATAGGTCATTTTGTGAATTTTAACTTTAAATTCAGTGATTCAAGGGCGTAAGGCCCTCAACCGGAACCGTTAGTTTTATAACCGCCTTTCGTGGTTTTTTTACCACCCCCTCCACTACTCGCTTTTTCAAGCGTCGTCTACTATTAATCTATTATTCAGTGTAATAGGTAGTTTAGTTATTTTTGTCTCGTCCCGGGGCAACACATTCACCTATGACGTTATTACGTTGTGGTAACCCGGAAGGGTTTCCTGACCTTCACACTGTTAGCACTCTCTAGTGCCTTCTGGCCGCTTAGATGAAGTCTGAAAAGCCTACGGGCTAAAGGCAAGCGCCTTAATGCTTCAGGGGAATTTTTAGTGAGAGTCAGACGCACCCCGTGCGTCCGAGCTCACGGACTGTCCCTAATGGATTTTGGCCCCTCCTTGCCCTTCGCACGGGCAGAAATACAAAAAAAAAACGCAGTTAGTCCAAAATACTTTCATCGTCCGGCCTCCACTCCAAACGGTCGCGCTACAATAGTCCGTAATTGCAGTGTATTTCCTAGTGATCCGTGTTCTATCTGTGTGTATGTGTGTGTGTGTGTGTGTGTGCAGGTGTACGCCGAGCCACAACGAGTGCAGTGAGGTGTACAGAGCGACGAGCCTGCATCATCTTTTTTAGCCGAGGCAACTTAACGGTGTCAACAACCGGCTCGTGTTCGATCATTCGCTAACTCATGCGGCCCCGCGATCCCCCTCTTACGGGGTCGCGCCTACCGTTGCGTACGCGTTGTGTCATGTTCGCGCGGCGCTTTCGTTTGTGATCCTGCCGTGTCGAGATCCGTTTGTCCCGCGCCCATTCCTACTCAGATTTCGATTCGCTTATTTACCACACGACCCAGCCTGCGTGCCGTGCCGTCATCGCGTCGCGGCATAGTACGTGGTGTGTTACGGGAGCATCTAGCTACGGCCGGGCACTTTCGCAACTGCCACAATGGACAGCAAACGCCACAAGGACTTCCTCACGACGAGCGGTCATCTCGATCTCCTACGGGATTTTGAAGTTTACTGTTCGTCTCCGACTTCATCCGACCAGCCTAATCCTACCTCCGACTCCGAAACGGAGGTCGATGCCAATCCCAATAGGGAGCTCGCCAAACGACCCTACGACTCTCGTTTGTCAAAGGAATTGAGCTCCGATTCGGGGAGCTACGATTCTAATAACATAAATTATTCATAAGGAGAGGGATTCACGCAAATTTCAAAGCGAAAATCCCGTCAACCACAGTTGTTTGTCACGTACGGGCCGGGATTCATCCGCCTGTCCGGTAAAAAACCGAAGGCGTCGACCTCGGCATCCCCAGTCACCCCCCTCCCAACGGCCGCCGTTCCCACGACCCCGGCAGTCATACAGTCGGTCAAAATGACCTACTACTCGACTCCCTGGCGTACCGTAGGGAAGTCAAACTCCCAGGTCGCTCCTGTGCCACGTAAAACTAAGGCTTGTAAGACTGCTGAATCATCGCAGCCTACTAAGGCCGTTAATTCAAAGGTGCCAACGGCCACCATAGTCGTGAGTGACGAGGCTGACGTCATCGCGCCCTCCACCCGGAAAAAACTCCAACGACCGTCACAACTACCATTCATGATAAAGGCCGCTGGTAAGAAATTAGAAAACAATGCAAATCCAAAAGCATTGTTATCCTGAATAGCTGTAATACAGCAAGGAGCCTCAAAATTCAACCGGCGACCATCCCGGACTTCCGGAATTTATTCGCTCTTCTCGCGGCACTCAAAGTCGCATATCACACATACTCCCTAAATGAGGAGCGCGAATTTCGCGTTGTCCTTCGAGGAGTACTTAAAAAAATTCCTGTAGAGAAGATCAAAGAAGACCTCTTTGCTCAAGACCTCCCAGTGCACTCGGTGCATCAAACCCGAAGCTGCCCCATTTCTCGCTCAGACGACTGATAAGTCCAGCTACATCTGGACATCTACCAAAAAAGCCAAAAAGGCACCCAGTACTACCAATTTATGACGCCCCAACGGGCTGGTGGAAGCTATCTCAGCTTTCCGTAGCCTCACAAGGGTCGTTAACCGAGAAGCCCAAAAAAACAGCAGCACCCGCGACTGCGAAAAATATGAATAAAAAGAAAAGGGACGAGGCTGACGTCCTCTATCCTTGAGCCGCGTTGCCCGTAGCCACCACCTGTGTTCGAATAGAACAAAGAACGGTGGACAGAGTTACGCAAAAAAGGTGCTGAAAAAAACATCCATTTCTCGCAAGCACGCAATTATTTCATACAAGGGATTAAAGTTGCAGACAAAAACCATTGCAGATTTCAGGAATCGCAAAATCTTCTCATAACTCAAGGTTAGGTTTTTCACACTTATTCCCTTAAAGAGGAGCGTGAATTGAGAGTCATGTTTAGGGGAATTCATAAGGAAATACCCGTCGAGGAGGTTAAGGAGGACCTCCGGTCCTAGAACCTCCCAGTACAGTCAGTCCGCCGCAAACTGAATCGTTCCCGCAAGCCCCTCAACCTAGTCTTAGTCTCCGGCACAGTTGAGACCAACAATAAGGCAACAAAGACCGCATTTTATTAAAAAAAAAACGCAGTTACTTAGTCTGCCTACCACCGCTGCAAAAGTGCCAGTGTGTGTGTGTATTTTCTTCACATCAACCCAGCTGTACTGAAATCTCTACTGAACAAAAATAGACTGTTTGTCTTGTATATTCTTTAATAACGTGAAGAAGGTTTCACCAATATTAATGAAAATTGGTATATAGCAAGAACATATTAGGTAGGGGTAAAAGTTTTTTGTATTATATATACAAATTCAAGATCACATATTATTTACATTTAATTATAACTATCTGCGTCCCGCGTTTTCACCCGCGTAGTGATGGAAAATTGTGATAATGATGATAGAAAGTATTTTATTTTTTTCTCAATTTTTCTATTGTTTTAAGACAAAGTTTATCTACTTTAAACATCAAATGCGATAAAAGTATATATTTTGATATAAGGATCAATTTGTTACTACCAAATATGCGTTAGAAATAAATTATCAATTTTTATTGTCCTTATGGTTCACTATTTTGGCGATAATGGCTTATATATAAAAGATACATATATGCCGTCGCGGGCTTTTTTGTAGGACTGTTTAAAATAAAGATTTTCGTTATACATTATATACGTGTAATTTCAACGGTTTTTGTGGCGCACGCCAGAACAGCTCGCAGATAACAGATTTTTCTCCTACTTACTTGACACTTATCGTAATATTTTGGGTAATTCACACTATATCTTTATAAATTATAGCCTCTGTGTTATTCTGATGTATAAGCTATATTATTACAAGGTTTGATCAAAATCCATTCAGTAGTTTTTGCGTAACAAAGTAATAAACATATACCCATACATCCATACATTCTTATAAACTTTCACGTTTATAATATTATAATAAGATACATAAATATCATTTTTTTTCAACAATTTGTTGCCATTTTTTTAAGTGACGACATAATCCCACTGATGCAAAAAATTTTCTTCTTCTGATCAAAAGAATGCGACAAGTAGTTTTGACAGTCCTCCATTGATATTAACCTGATACTACTTAAAGTATTCTGAAGAGCCTGAAACAGGCAAAAATCTGAGGGTGCATGGTCAGAGCTATATGTTGGATGCATTAACACTTCCTAACCAAACTTTCTCAATATTAACTGAGTGGCTAAAGATGTGTGTAGTTATCATGGTCAAAAACCACACCCTTTTTGTTGATCTGTTCCGGCTGTTTTTCTTTACTTCTTACTTTATATTGATATCATCAGATGTTGGCAGTAGAGATCCGATTTTGCTCGACGGTAAAAGTTCATAATGAATACTGCCCTTCCAATCCCACGATATACATATTATCAACTTATTGCGAGTTAATCTGGGTTTCGCTATAGTCTGTGAAGCTTGCTTGTCTTTTGACCGTGATCTTTTTCGTACGTTTTTGTGGTAGGTAATTAATTTTTCATCACCAGTGACCAATCCTTTCTAAAACGGCTCGGTTTCATTATGTTTTAATAGAGCATCCCAAACTAGTATACGATTCATTAGATTTCTTTCAGGGAACTCGTTTGGTACCCAAGTATCGAGCTTTTTTCAAATGGGTCATACTGTTTTGTGATCAGTCCCCAGGTCTTCAGCTAGGTCGTAAGAATTAATATACAGGTCTTGCTCTACTTTTTCCAAAATGGCATCCACTTTATCTATAATAAGTCGATCAGAGTGAGGTTTATCTTTGACATCAAAGTTACCGGACTGAAAACGCTTCCACCAGTTTCGTGTTACGCTTACCGACACTGTATTAGGCCCATAAGCGTCTCTTTTTTTGTAATAAAACTTCAAAATCTATCAAATTTCGACGTTAGATTCACTTATTTTGATAGTAGAAAAATAATAGTAAATAGCTGGACACTGTTTTTACTTTTTATTTTTTGTATAAAATGTTATTTATTTAATGGTATCAAAACTAGCCAGATACATATAGCACGACCAAAGAAATTTATTGCAACTTTTTACTTATGAAATACGAAAAAACTTTTTCCCTGACCCAAAATTATTGCTTATTATAGGCTACTGTCTGTAAGTCTTTTCTCTTTCTTATGTTCTTTTGTAATTCAAAAAGGCTTCACTGATCTTAACGAAAGTGTGTATAAAGCAAGCACATGTAATTGCGGAAATAATAGGATACTGTCTGTCTGTTTATTTGTTTTACATTATTTGTTATTTAGATATACCGTATAGTAACCATTAAAAATATATTATTTTTGTTATTCGTAATTTTTTTTATCAGTTATCATACATGCATGTGAGATACGCATAAGCACACACATACCATTTGCGTATGCGTGTGCTTATACGTATCTTTGGTTGTGAGTCATAATTTTATAGTGGTTTTCCATGATTAATCGGTTATGTAAATCTGTCGTTTAATCTGTCTTCATTTGTTCTAAAATAGTTGTCATTTATTTATAATAATATTGTAAATAGGCAAAGTTTCTAAATTTGTAAATTTGGATGTAGAGTACCTACTGGTCCAACTTCGAAAATTTTGTTATAGATAAAAAGCTATTATTTTGATTCTTGAATGCTGAACGCTGTTTTTATTTCTGATAAAGATGTGTTTTCAGTTAAAAATCACAATACTAGTAATTGAACTCAAAAAAGTAGACTTTAGTTTGATTTATTGGCGTCCGCTGACTAAGCGGTTTGAAATAAGAAAATGAAATGTATTTAAAAAATAATGAACTTTAATAGCTTTACAAATAAATCCACGACACTATATATTATCTTTGTTTAATTATTCAGCCACAGAGTTATGTTAATAGTGAAAGAAAGTTACCAAATGAAACTGGGATATAGTTTTCAAGGACTATAAAAACAAATAGTATAAACAGTTTGGAACAGAGCTCGGTGATTTGGGCTCGACTACAGATCAGAAGATATTGAGTTCGATCTTGACCACGGCCAAATTGCCCAATGAGTTTTGAACTCGAGACGGCGTAAACCACAAACGCTGTGCCTCGGAGAGTGCTTTTAGCTGTCGGTCACGGACGTCGTACTCGCGCCGTGACGACAGTCTTTAATAGTCCCCGATCCGCACTAGACCAGCTTGGAAGGCTAGAGGATCAAGTCCATTAATCTGTAATAAGAAGGTTGTGGAAGGGCGTGGCTTAACAGTGGGATAAATAAAGCCTGACGCAATAATCAGTCTGGAATTTTTATAGTTTAGGAGTTTTGTTTTTACGGTATATTCATTTGTGAAGTAGTTTATTCATTAGTTCAAAATTAAAACAGTTTGTAAGTCTCTAATTACAAACTGTTTTCATTTTGAACCTTTTCTCTAAAAGGACCTCATCGATTCATGCACGAGATTTTTGAAATTGTAGCTCGATCGAAATTAATTTGATCAGATAACTAAATTATCATAATGGAAATTAATCGCATATTTGAATTCAAAAACCGTTAGGGATCGCGATTTCGCAATTATTCGAAAATTACGCTCTCAAACCGAAGACTGGTCTATAGCGACTCTCAATCGATTTACAATCGATTTTTCGTCGTTTGTATTTCGTATAAAGTGAATAATGTTTTTTTTATGTAAGATTTTTAAATAAAATCTTTGTACATTTATCGAGTACCTATGATATTGTAATAGTATGGTATCTTTGGACTGATCTGATGATGAAGCCAGAAGGTAGGCACAGGAATTCCATAACGGAATAAAATATCCTAGTCGTGTTTGAGCTTGTCAGAGTTGTCTTGAGATATATTCTCACCCATGAGTGATTTTCAGGGTCTGATAATGGAGCCGGAAGGTAAGCACTAGCACTCCATAATAGAACAATGTAGTCTGGCCTTATTTGGACTTAATGAAATTTTTTTTAAGTGCACTTTGATCATAGTTGGCTTTCAGGGTCTGATGATGGAGTCAGAAGGTAAACACAGGAACTCCATAATGAAACCACGTATCCTAGCCGTATTTGGTCTTGTAGAAATCGTCTTGAGATGTACTATGACCATGAACGATTTTCAGGATCTGATGATGCGACCGAAAGGTAGGCACAAGTACTCTATAGTAGATCAACGTATCCAAGCGGTTTTCACGGTTGTTGGAATTGTCTTGGAATGCACTTTAACCGTGTTTGGTTTTCAAGGTCTGATGATGGAGCTGAAAGGTAGACGCTAATATTCCATAATGAAACAACTAAGCGTAGTCGTGTTTGGACTTGTGGATATTGTCGTGGAATACACTTTGACATGATCGGCTTTCAGGGTCTGATAACGGAGCTGGAAGTTTGGAAGATCCATCATCAGACCCTGAAAGTCCATCGTGGTCAAAATATATTTCAGGGCAATTCCAACAAGCCCAAATACGGTTAGGATATATTGTTCCGTTATAATATGTCAATTCTGGTGCCAACAGTCGGGCCTCATCATCAGACCCTGAAAGCCAATTATGGCCAAAGTGCACTTACAAAATTCTATTAAGAACATATACGACTAGGGTACGTTGTTCTATTATGGAGTGCTAGTGCTTACCTTCCGGCTCCTTCATCAAACCATGAAAATCACTCATAGTGAGAGTACATCTCAAGACAACTTTAACAAGCTCAAACACGACTAGGATATGTTATGCCGTTATAGAGTTCCTGTGCCTACCTTCTCCGTCATTAGATCAGTTCCAATTATACCATATTGCGTATAAGATACCGTACAGTCATCGGTCCTCGATAAATGTACAAAGTTTTAATTTAATCTAACGCTTCAAAGCCGCTCAAAATTGCGTATAAGAATAACATTTTTTTATACTCAACAATTTGACTCGCAAATTGATTCCGGAATCGCAATCGATTTCTACTTTTACGTAATAAGGGCCCGGAACAGCTATCGGAGTCATGATTAAGATCTTAATCGGTCGACATACAAAATAAAGGAATTCATTATATGTCCACGTGGGCTAAGCCACCTGGTGAAAGCTAGTTCTATGTATAGTCGTATCGAGTCGTGCTTTCGCTTCTTTCGAAAACCTCAATATTGTTAACATTTACTGCCATATCTCTTTTCATAAGAGAATTATTCATTTTGCCATCGCCTACGACTTGAACTCCGACGGCGCAAGGATTACTTGCTCGTCTTACAGGAGGCATTTGACAGACAGAGCAACCATCCTTAGTCCACACTCTCAATCTTTCAAATCATATAGACAGCGATCCATGAATAGGTTGAATAGCCACAATCTTATACCTCTGCGGATACCAAATGAGTCACTATACGTTATTGTTCAAATTTTGCGTTTTATTTATTTATTAAGTT
Organism: Eumeta japonica; assembly: GCA_005406025.1. Taxonomy (NCBI): domain Eukaryota; kingdom Metazoa; phylum Arthropoda; class Insecta; order Lepidoptera; family Psychidae; genus Eumeta; species Eumeta japonica. The sequence continues at coordinate 184,579 of BGZK01000582.1, read as the reverse complement.
CTAGTATTTTTTTTGGATTTTCAAAAAACATGAATAAAAATTTAGAAAAAGGGAGACAAAAGTCAACGACCGTAGAAGTCAATAAGGCGCAAAATATACCCTTCAAAGAAAAACTCATTAATATTTAGTGCATCTTTAAATATCTAGGTATCCGATGACACCCTATAAAATAGTACTCAAAAAAAAAATTACAATACAATTAAAATTTCTGTATTATATCTATGGAAAACAACTTGAAATGCATTTTTTATTTATAATTCCTTTACATAACTGTATGATGGTTCATATTAAACACATGACTTTATGATGTAAATACGATTAATTTTTAGAATTGACTCAAGAATTTTCAGGATTGCTTCGGTAGTTCCAGAGATTACCCCTACGCACAAACAAACAAAAGAATTGTTTGCTCATTTTTAACTTAAAATGTAGATATCAGTGGCGGATCTAGGAGGGGTCATGGGAGTCATGACCTCTGGGCTAGGTTTTTGTCTCAGTATTGCAATCTAATTAGAGCCAGTATTGGCTAAGCCTCATATGTGCGGTTCAGTCAGGACTGGCTCCTGTTAGATTAGTAACAACTTGGTAGCAAACAGCCTGGTAGATTATATGCATTTATAATTATCGTATTTTTTTTTTATAATACATTTGAAGAGCAAACGAGCATGCGAGCCATCAAAAATTTGGTGCTCACCGCCCTCAAAGGTCACTCAAAACCCTAGACAAGTAATCAGTACATTGCTGGCCTCGTGGATAGGTATAGAGTATCTGATACATAGGAGTGGAGAAATAGAGAAGTTTTTTTCTTTGCTGCCCCCGCGGCATGGTGACCATGGCCTTTATTCATCTATCGTATTCCGTAGAATCAGATTCAATCCTCTCTTTCTTAGCATACTTATAGGATGGTAGGGGATTTTAATTTTTTGTTTATTTATTAATTTTATATATTACGTATTCTTATTCTCATGTACCTATTTATAGATGCGATGTAATTTTATTTTCATCTTATTCGCTATAATTTACATCTTAGCATATATTTCATACATTTATTTATTTACACATTTTAATCCACATTGTTATGAATCATTATTACATTTTTATTATACATCATAGCATACATTATTTTATCTTAGTCTATATGTTTTTGGTCCCCTACCAATTACGTTTTTAATTTTGTTATAGCTGTTAAATAAATATACAATTTTCCTCTTGGTTTTCAAATTAAATCCAATTATGTACTTTAACTAAAGATTTCAGGCATTTCTTTCCTCTTTTTATTATTTATTAAACTCAATTCTTCCCATTCAATTTATCCACTATGTTATTTTAAAATTTCAAAAACTTTATTCTCCTCGTATTGTTTTTCAAGATTTCCGAAAAGTTCTATCTTTTGACCCTGCTGTCTATTTCCATTTCCTGGTCTACACGCTCCCGTATAAACATATGACACTTCTCTAGAGCGGGCAGTATCTCTTGTTCTTTAGTGGGGTGACACGTGCAGTTCGGCGAGTCCTTCAATTTAAACCTAAATAAGTAATATGTGAACACGCCGTATAGCGTAAGGCCGTGCGCGACTTGGAACGTCATTTTAAATTCTTTGAGGACTCAGTACGCTTGTTCCCCCCGCGGAAAGAAGCTTTTGATTATCTCACCCGTGCTTCCCTCGGCGTATCATTTTTGCCATTCCTCCAGGCTCGCCGCTCTTATCACCCTTTTAGCATGCGACAGCAGAAACCTATCGTAATCCGCTGCCGTCTTCTTGGTGAGGTTGACGCGTCTAGCGAGTTCGTTTGCACGCTCGTTACCCACAATTCCGGCATGCGCTCTAACCCAAAATAAGCACACACCCCTGCCTCCCACAACGATCTCGGAGAGGTCACGTCTAGCTTCATGAGCCAGAGGGTGATAAGTTTTCGAGCCAATCAAAACCTCCAGGAAAGATCTGGAGTCACTGAATATGTTGACCGACCCGTCTTTACCCTTTTTAACCCTCCATATCGCTCTTTACAATGCAACAATCTCCACAGGGATCAAGTTGGAGCGTCAAGTACCAAGTCTCCTCTCCGTCCCGCCATTCCGTCAGGGCCCCACCAACCTTTCCTTCTATACGGCTGCCGTCGGTATAGATTTGCGACCCGACTACAGCGAGACGATCCATGGTTTGGGATTCTAGGTCCTCAACACTTTTGTACCCGATCTCGGGCAAGTGCGCGGAGTGAGACAAATCGCTGAAATACAAGGGTCTCTCGAGCTCCCGGTCGACAAATCCTTTCCGTGCTTCACCTCGCATAATCAAGCCGCTTCTCTCACTCTGATATCGAGAGAAAGCAGCCTCGAGAGGGTCAGCGCGAAATGCAGTGAGACTGTACGGTGAGCCCGGCATGCCTTGAGAGCATGTATATGATCCTCATGATCTCAGGACTCAGACCCTACGTGGCCTTGGCCGCTCGAGCTAAGCCTTTCTTTATATTGGTAGCTTTATTAGAAGCCTTAACAACATCGGGAATGAACGTCAGCTTTCTATCTATTGTCCACCACTGGGACGTCGTATTTGAGCACTCAGTAAGCATCATCAAATTTATTTTTGATAGCGCAAACCTCAGCTTATTTCTGACTCCCCAGTCGTACACGTGAGCCAACGCTCGGTTGGCATTCCTCCAGAGAGAAGTACCGCACGCGATCGAAGTATGGGCTGATGGGTATGGACCCTTTGAAATACACCGACACGACGCCAATCCTGCAGTTTCTGGCTTTAATCTGGTGGCAGCTGTGACATTTTCGTCGATAAAGGTCTGATCCTCCTCGACCTCTACACCGCGGTCCAGAATTATAATGGCGGCTTCGACGGATCTTCTTCGCGGAGTCGCCTTTTAGACGACTCGGCATCTTGGGTATTGTTGCAGTTCGCAAATGTTTCCAGTGTAAGGCTCTTGGACTAGAGCTATCGCAATTTTTCGCCTCTCAGCCTCAACAAGCAGCTCAGATGTAGCAAGTTCGCTGTGCTGCAAGTTGGACTGAATAAACCGTAGGGATATATGACCAGTGCATTCCTCCGCGAACGATCCCACAGCCATTTGTGTGAGGTTTAGGGTGTCCAGAGCGCTGGTGGCTAACAGTACGCCATTTATGTAGGACGCTGCACTCTGAGTTGAATTCTTCATGTGCAGCGTCCGTGCAGCCAGCCTTGATGTAAATAATGTGTTTTGAAGGCTATCTGGCGCTTCGGGACTGGCATTTTAAGCCAATATGGTTTCCCCCGCAGTGGGCGCATTTTTCGAACACGTCTTTGTAGTATCGTTTGCCGTGTCTGTAACCTAAGCAACACAAGCACTGTAAGAGGGGCGACTGGTCCCAGACTGTACGTCTTTGGAGCCCCACATAAAAAAGCCGGTCCATACGAGGCGGTCGTATAGCTCGACGCTAACCTCGAGTATCGGACGGCACTCGAAACCACTACGTGCACGTCTACGATAGCACTCCTTTACTATCACCCGATCCCAGTCGAGAGATGTGCCTATTCTGTGTCTTCAAGGATCTTATTATGACCTCATCAGAACTCACTCTTAAGACGTCCCGGATGACGACAGTCGGCAGTCTTTTCTCGGGTTTTGAAACTTTTAGTTCCACTCCTCGAACTCTAAGATGTTCCTCAATTTTCTCTTATATCCTCTGCTGAGCGGCTCAGGATTACCTTTTGATTTTTGGTCCTTCGTATTCGATCCACAGCCACCCCTGCGTAGCTTATTGACCACTTGATCTGCGGCTTCATACTTTGAGGAAATGATTAATATGTGTGATGGTCCGCTACGAGATTCAAGGCCAATTTTTTTTTACTGTGCCAGTTTCTTTTGTCTTGGGTTTGGCCGCAGCTTCTGTGTAGTTATTGGTCGAAGGCCGGGTCTGCTTTAAACTACCTTTTGTATCGCGTCAACTTTTTCCGGAATGTCAAAGTGCCCTAGTATTTCTCATGTGGAGAAGATCTCTACAGCCATTTTATCCATCTTGGACTCTAGCTTTAGTAGCGGTCCAAGCTATCTCTAGAAATTTTTTCGAACCTTTTTCTACGGCCTCGAGTTCGCCTTTTCCCGCTTTAATTCGATTATATATTTCGAACGGGATTCTTCAAGGCGTAAAGCGAGTTCTCTGATGCCTTGGAGTTTTTAAAATACCGACTTCTTTACTTCTTTTGAAATAGTTTTCAGTACCTCGAGCTCACCCTTCGCCCCCGTGCCAAGGTTGCCAATAACTAACGCCATCTGACTAATTGGGTGGCTATATTCAGCAGGCGCGGGAGATTAGGGCAGAGATTCCACTTTTGTAGTTTCTCCGGACAGTTCAATATGTCCAGATCTCCTTGACCTTAGTAAGACAAGGAGTAACGGACGGCCTATTTCCTGCCTTAAGCTCACCCGCCTGGGGAAGCCTCCTAAGGCTCTAGAGTGGTAAATGTCCCATCGTCGGTATCTTTCATTACTGCCGCCAGTCTGCCAGCTGATCCAGCTTCTATTACCACTTTATGTTGTTTAATTTGTTCCACTTTAGCTGGTTTCCGAGGCACCATCGATGCAACGGTGTTTTGCAAAGACAAGGTTTGGGCCCCCTTAATTAGAGCCACGACTTCCTCGGCAACAGCAGGCGCCTGGGCACCTGACGGCGTCGAGATTTCGTTCCTAATCAAAGGTTTCTTTGTAACCGCCGCCGCCCTTTGTGCCCTCGCTGCTACTATCTGGGCAGTCTGTTTTTTCTCGGACTTGGACATTGATGTCCCTTTTGTGTCCCGCTTTGTTGCCATTTCTATACGAATACAGAACCTCCCGAGAACACTTTATCTCCCTTTTTGTAGAGCGCTGTCAATTATAAAATAAGTTGTTAAATTTTTTTATTAAAATATTGATTAAAATGTAAATATGTAGTTATATAATGTAATTTCACAGGATATAGTGCCGGTAAAATATACGTAAACACAATTAACATTTTAAAATTAATTAACTAGATAAAATGTCCATATTTTAAAATTTCTATAACTGTCCTATATAATTCGTATAATGTAAATTCAGTCTAATTGTAAATACACAATAAAATTTTAAACAGTAACTATCCGATTTAAGAAAATTTTTAAATTTTCTTCATGGAAACTTAAAAAAACGTTTTATTTTATATGTGTGAAATTCATGATATTTGATATTCGATGATTGGTTTTTTTTTATCTATTTATAAGATTCCGTCGATTGCCTTAAAGCAAATGAAAATCGAATAACGCGTTCAAAAAACCTCTTGCTTAGCTGAAAAATTTAAAAAAGCATTTTTTTTAATAAATGTATATTTTTGAACTCGAAAAGCTCAGAATGTATTAGAACCATATTTTTGAGCTCGCGGAACTAGAAAAAGCACTAAAAATTGGTCTTTTGAGTATGATAGGCTCACCAATTTACTGATCTTTTATTTTTGAACGCTTTGAGCTCGAAAGTAGTAAAATATTTACGGGATGGCATGTAGAATCAACCATTTTAAAGAATATTATTACAGAAATAGGTTATCCAGCCAAGTTTTAGTACATATTGCGGTCGGAAGTGGGAAGGAAATTAAAATATAGATGGAGGCCGGGAACAAAATCGAGGTATTGGTTCCTCAAAATTCTCGATTTTTTGGCAGAAAACTTAACTCTGGCGACGTCTGTGAAATTGGAAAAATGCATTGTTATATTTATTTGTCCTCCATCAAACAACCATGCTAGTGACTTACTTAAGTTACTAGAAAAAATTGGGTATATTCGTTCACCTTTAGATAAAATTAATTTTATTGATTATACTATAAGCAAATTAAAGTAGGAAGGAACATAATAAGCTATCGTGGAAAACCAGTATCATTTGTGCTTGGTCAATATGTATGGAAGCGTATTTATCATTTTAGTGATGCAAAAAAAATGTTATATTAGCTCCTCAGAAGAAGTGTAAATTCATTAGTAAATGCTCTATCACTGCTGTTTACTAATTAGCTAATTTGAACGACAACTATTAAGTGGCAAATAGGTGTTTGGTATGTACCTAAAGAATTTTAGATTGCCTTCATAGTGATATTTAATTTTAGTAGAATAGAAGCCCAATGATTTTTAGGGTTCTTGTTTGACTGTTTTAAATTTTGTTATTCCCGCAACATATAATAAATACTACACGAAAGTGATTGTGGTCTACACAGATGTGTTGCTGAAGATCTAACTTATAAAACAGGGTACGTTTCATCTTGATACATCCTCTAGAAGACGAATTATATAAAAAACTCTCAAACTGGGAGTTGTAACAGGATATAACACATTATTTTAATAATTTCGTGTCCATTTGGTTTTAAATTATGGCCTCTTTTCTTATTACCACACTTAAAAAGACTGAAATAAGATATCGGGATCGAGATTATGGTAGAAGCAGCATTATCAGTCAATATAAAATGTGTAGTATTATTCATTCTATGGGCAAGAGCTAGTATTTGATATAGTAATTATTTCAAAGGCTCACTGCAATATGGAGTATAATCTTGAGACTTATGTATGATTGAAACTTTGCGTGTGGAAATTTGTAAGCATACGTCTGTCTAAAATGCGATGAAAATTAATTTCAACGATGAGAGAATGAATTAATAATGTGGTTTCGTACATACACACTGTTTTTGTTTTTCTGTATTAGCGTAGAAATAAATCTGTTGAATGCATTTACTTAAATAAATAAAAGTTTTTAACTTGTAATACTTCGCTTCTTATAAACTATCTAGGACGATAGATGTCACGTCACTAATTTTTGTCATCTAAAAAAATATGGGACCAGTTTACTACATAGTATTTAATGCTAGAGACAAATATCTGAAATCCCTTTCTCTTATTAGTCTGAAGAAATGTAAGCTGTGGGAAAATCATTTAATTTACGGAAAGAATCTACCTTTTGTTCCTGTACCTCCGCTTCTCCAAGTTGAGATATCTCTCCTTTCACTCTAGCTAATATTAGCTAGAGTGAAAAATGAGGGAATAGGGCTGAGATGTGGTGCGCTAACAGATAGGAGTGGCCCTATTTTTTTTTATTTATGAACCATTCCCACTTTGATAACCCAAATATTTTGAGCATCTACAGAAAATGGACATACCACCCTATTTTGCTCACCAAAAATTTGTTTCACTTCTTCTTATGATGATTGTATGAAATAACTTTATAAGTCAAGAATGGTGGCACTAAGCTTTTAATTACTTAATAAATATTTATTTAATATTTCTGTTAGTATTATCATTTTAACCTTAAGCTAGTTTAAATACACAACACACACGCGTGCGCGCGTGCGCGTACACACACTCACGCACCCACACCCATGACCGACTATCTACATGACATTACAGACTATCAATTGCGCAAATGCAAGTTTTATCCAAAATTACAGAAATCACATAAATTACAGAAGAAATACAGAAAGTTAGGGTAGAATTTGAAAATATTTGTATATATATATTATTCAAGGAGGTAACTAATGTAGCTACTTCGAATATTAGCTCGAACAAACAAACAGACCCTTAATCGAAATCATATATTATTATTATTATTAATAGGGAAAGAAGTATGAAAGTAAATATCAGCAAGAGATCATGGTGTTTAGAAGAAGCGAAAGCACAACTGAATGCGATGTATATACATGCGAGAAATAAAGTGAATGGCGTCTTGGTTGCTATTACAAATGGTAAATGTATCTCACGACAAGCTCGTTTGGTTATCTATAACGGGGTCCTGATCCTAGCTCTATGCACTTTAGTGAATGTTGGGTATGACAGAAGGAAAATGAAAGTAGGATCAATGCGATGGAGTTGCAAACTCTGCGTAATAAGTATGGAGAGTCTTGAAAAATAAATGTGACAGCGGTGGGCGCAGAGGAAGGTGTGATTTTAAAGATGTAGTTACTAAAGTAGAAAAACGTATGTTGCGATGCTTTTGCCATCTGAAAAGGGGAAATGAAAGTAGACTGACAAAACAAATTTATAGAGTAAATATATGTGATGGGAAGGTCGGTAAGGGTCGTTCTAAGAAATCCTATGTGGACCAAAGTGATGGTATATTAAAAAAGGGGCCAAAGCTTGCATGAAAAGATGGATAGATCTAATCTTTTCTTTATATATATATATATATATATATATATATATATATATATATATATATATATATATATATATATATATATATATATATATATATATAAAAAGTTTTTTCGTATAACATACAAATTCAACATAATTCTTCATATTTTATTTTCATTTTATTGTCATACATGTACGCCATTTTGTTCAAAAATTTGTTACAATTTTGTGGGTAGTAACATAATCCCATTGCTGTAGAAATTTTGGGAGTTCTGATCAAAAAACTGGGACAGGTAGTTTTGAAAGTCTGAAAGTCATCTCTTATTGTTAACCTAACACTACCTAAAGAATTCTGAAGAGACTGAAACAGGTGATAATGTAAGGTGTAAGGTCAGGGCTATATAGTTGATGTATTAACACTTCCCATGAAACTCCCTCAATATTTGCTGAATGGCTAAAGAGGTGTGTGGTCTGGCGTTATCGTGGTTAAAAATCACACGTTTACTGTTAATCAATTTCGGACGTTTTTCTCTACTTCGTGCTTGAGTCTGATCAACTGTTGGCAGTAGAGATACGAATTAATAAAATAGAATATAATATTTTTTTAAGCTATTGCATAGCTTTTATCACGGGCTATGAGCGCGGCGACCGAATCAAGAAATTCCGTAACGAAAATAAAACCTAACACCCCCACTCCGCCTACCATGTATCTCGGTCGAGCGTTCGCTTAACATGTATGTATATGATACGACTGTACGAAGCTCGCACGGATCGAGACGAGTTGCTCCGAAATCGGACGAATACGTAAGCAGCTATATGTGAGAAAGTATATAGGTATATATCATATTATAATTCCACACTCACCGCATGTGCCCCGTACGTATACATGTAGGTATATATGTATCCATAGGTGTACCTATGTACAACAGTGAATAGCAGTTGCTGGTAAATAGCTATATGCGTAATATTTGTGTATAAAGTGTTTTAAATATGAATAAACAAAGTGCATTTATTAATGAAGAAAGTGATGAAAAACTCAAATTAATATCAAAGAAAAAAAAATACTGCATAATTAAGTAAATAATTATAATTGCATAAGTTGATAAAAATGCTATGCAATAGCTTTACTGCGGCAGTCCCCGAGTGCCACACGTTTAATTCTTTGTATTTACTCGTACATGAATACTTATTGTAAAATGGTAAATACAGGTAAATATCTTAGTAGGTATTTCTTGATCCGTTATGGAATAGATTAGTATATGTGCGACGTTGTTCTGCCATCTCATATGTCAATATATTTTTGCTTTTAATAATATAGCTTATTTTGAACGAGTTAGATTGTGGGATTGAATTTTCTTTTTTTGTTTTTTATTTTGTCAACTCACCATAAAACTCGGCGCATTTCCTAAGCAGATGGACATGTTTAAAGTTCATATCTGTTTTTTTTGACGTAAATACTTCTTTAAAATTGCTTCCATAATGGGAGGCAGTTCAGAACACTGATAACAAAATCGGAGGATACAGTTTGATGCTGCAGCTACATATCCATCATGTACATCCAAAATTTAATTACACCACTCGATAGCTAAAGAATTAAAGTATTCGTTACGTTTAGTGGAGACTGTGAAGCATCACGCACAGTTGAAGAGGAAAAGCCGATATTTTGAGGTCCTTTCGCTGCGTCATAAATTTTTTTTTAGTATGAATTTTGACTCTGAAAAGCTACGATCGTCGTTTGAGTTTCAATCGTCAGTTCTTGTCAAAATCCATATATTGCAAATGTAAAATATTAGTGAGGATAGGTTAGAGAAAACGTATATAGAATAAAAGTAAAAAACTGAAATAAGTAGCGTAATATCGGCCTATAATCGTCACAAACGCAAATCAAAATACAGAGACCGTATACGGTTGTAAAACGCTTTTCAAGAATAACCCAGGAATACCCATAAAATACTACATGACTGCCGCGGACGTAAAAGAATGAAGGCGTCTGAATAGATCAACGACGGCGCCAGTACGCCTGTGGCTAGGGCGACCGAGGCTATGCAAATAGATGATACAGTCGCTTCCATATGAACGCTGGACTGTAAAGACATCGATTATGTGCAAACACCGATTACTAAAGACTAGTGCACATTTCTCTACTACTTTTATAACTATACAAAATCCGAAGGACTTGTTAGTATTCAGAAATTATTACACATGTAATTCACACAAAGAAAATATTATCCGTTACACACATATATTCACGTAAATACACGGCCGCGTTCACGACACAGCAAAACCACAAGTTTTACGTTTCTTGTCATTACTATTTTGAAAAGCATTCTGAAAACATTCTGAAAGCATGTTAAAACAACTAACCGAAACGATAATCATTTTAAATATTACTTTAAGTAATATTTAAAATCTTTCACAGATTTTAAATCATCAAATCACCACAGATTTTAAATATTACTTTAAGTAATATTTAAAATCTGTGATGAGATATAACACAGATATCGCATTTTTAAGTATTATATTTCTTCTAAAAATGGTTCGAGACTCGGACAATACGGTATTTCATTTATAATCAAATCAGCAATAGGTACTTTATTGAATATCAAAAACTGTTTTTTTTTTTAATGAAAATGCTAAGGGCCAATCCTAAATGCAACGACATTACCAAAATAAAAACGTTTCAGATGTCTTTAGTGCGGTCACTTATCTATGTTATGTTACGACACACGGGGGGTGTTGGGCAAGAAAGATTTTTTTATAGGTCAAATCGTGTAAACAGGGCGTAATATACTGTAGAACATACACATTTCCATAAGCTGTCCTCAACCTCCGGGTACGCGCATGTATTTTATTTAAGTGACTAATAAAAAACAAGTTATTTTACTACTATAGTACCAATACATCAAATTATGGTGATTATAACGCAAAATATAGTGTAAAACAACGCATAATAAAATTGGCAAAACGTCAGACGGGCTTGCACCGAAAGTACCAAGCGGATGAAAGAAAACCCATTTATTTTTTTGGTGAATACATATAATAAAAATATTTGCACAAATTCAACTTAGCCGGTTTTTTAAACAATTCATATCGTTTATATTTAATGAACACGTCTCTTGTAAGTTTAACACCTAAAGCTTGATTTCCAAAATTATGGCTTTTAAAGGGTCGCAGCTTTCTTATACTTTTCTGTTTTTTAAATTTTCTAGATTTGGAGTGTGGTAACATAATCATATACCGCCCAGAGAATCGTCATAAAAATAAAACCAGAATCTAAAAATGCATCAAACAATTTATTTTTCACGAATAGCTAATGAATACCGAATTGATAGGGAGCAATTATTGTTCAGTTTTGAGACGACATACCTTTTTCTGGTACTTATCTTTAATACCTCAAAATCCAACACCACTATACAATTTTATATCCAAGTATCCAATAGGTATCTTTTCTATCAAAAAATGTAATTTATAACTTTCCGTTTTTACTTTTTTGTAATAAAAGTTTTACTTCATAGCCTTACTCTTAGTTCGACTCGATAAAATGATGATCAAATTAAACTTACCTTCCTCGTCCGATGAAAGTCCGGCAAGTCAAGGATGACATCAATGACCTGGCGTTGACTCTAAAACCCGCGTAAGCTCATAACAGAAGGTGTTCGAGTCAAACGGGATTCAGGAATGAAAAAGCATTAATTAATTTTTTTATTCAATTTAAAACTGATATACTATATTTCTTCAACGAAATCAAATGACATCCCTTTCAACATATTGTGTCGTAATTAGTTATTTTATTACGCCTTTTCATAATGACGACACGGGCGTTGTACTCTGAATCTTAATAATGTATTCTACGATCATCTGCCATCATTATAATCACGTGTCGAATACGGCCGAATGTGATGAGTAGCATAAATGTTGTGAACGGAGGCTTAAACGTTTTTTTACGAAGGTGCCTAAAGCATATTTGTGAGTATTTTTACGTATATATTATCATTTAAGTACAATACATTTTTACATGTAAATTTTTATATACATTAATACTCAGAAGTTATTTCTGTATGCTGAATGAAGTTTTCTTTAAGAAGCTATATAGAATAGACAACAAACAAAAATTTCATTCTTAAAAATATTGTCTTACTTCATACTTTATGGTAATAAGTATTACGCATATTTGGAATTAAGCTGCCATTAAATCACGTGATCTAAAAATGCATAAAACAAGGTTCGCGGTTAGTAATATTACGTACTTGTGATAAGTTAATGCAAATATCGAATTTTACAATTTCTTCTGGAAAACTTGTTCTACAACTTGAAAAACACGTAGTTTAAATTTGCCCTAGATTTTTTTAATCATATTTGAAGTTACTCAATATGCCTACGAGGTTTTGCGTTAGCAATAATAATATCAAATTACAGTGTTTACTATTATGTTTTTCAATAAAACTAATAATAATGGCAAACACAAAGTCACGTCACGTCGTGTTTTTCACATATAAGTAAATGAAAACAATCCAACTATTAGTTTCTTTTCGTATCAAAACTTTCATACATGAAATCCAAAAGAAATTTTAAGCAAAATTGTATTTTCGACGACATATGAATGTAGTCGATTATGCCGTAGTATTTAAGGATTTCAATTAATTCAGCATTCTGCAGCACCATTTCGTTTGACCATCATGTGCCACTAGCTGCGAAAGGGTCCAGTCCCTTGCCACGGCCGCTTGTGTTACACTGTAGCACAAGCAGCCGTGACATATGCGCGTGCTTACTTTACAATATTTGGCGAGTTATGAGTCAAGTATACTAAACGCTCTAGCACTAAAAAACAATATCTAGTATATTTGATCCTCAAATCATAGACATAAATCGAGTGCTTTCCGCTACGTCCGTTGAGATCATCATTCAATTGTTTACATAGAAATATTTTATTCAAATAATTAGATAGTTTATGTAACACGTGTTTCGATTAATCTGTATGAATAGAAGTACTTGTATGTAAAATTATTACTTACAAATGTCTGAACCGATTTGCCTGATTCCTTTTTTTTTTGTTGTGTTCATAATGGTTAAGAAAAGGTTTGTATAAAAGAAAATATCTTTTTATCTATCTGCTATTTGTTCCGTGTATCTTCCGAACGGCTGAGTACTTACGGCGCGACTTTCAGTTCCATGTAAAAAAGCCTATGAGCCTACTTTTAGGGTATTTTTATTCCGAAATTCCTTAGAGTTCTTGTGCAAATATTGAACAACACTTAAAATGGGATAATTAATCGAAATCAAAGGTGAAGGAAAAAGGTGGAACCGAGATTGAGATCAGGAATAAGTACGGTTTCGGGACCTGAATCGAGAACGAGAAGCCGGATCGGGATCATGATGGAAACATGTCATCAGTCGACAGATTTGTAGGAATTACAATAATGTTTAGTATGAATCCAAGAATGAAAGAATATAAAATATATTTTAGAGCTCCTTGAGAAACAATACTGAATTTTATAGTTATACGGACTTAGATAAATTTTAGGAGGGATTTAACAGAAAACCAGTAAAAGCAGATATGTTATATTTTGTAGCAAGCAGATAAGGTTCCATGAGAATTACTATGAACCCTTATAGTTTTACCAATTTAGTTAAATTTTGGTATGGGGTTAGCTGAAAACCAATAAAACCATTTGCGATATTTGTTTAGGGTTTCGTAAGAATTAGAACCCTGATAGTTCTACCGATTTCAATAAAAATAGGGAGTTAGCTGGAAACAAATGAAAGCATTATACGATACATTTTAGGGCTCCATGAGAATTACTAAGTACCCTTATAATTCTACCATTTTAGATAAAATTTAATAAAGAGTTAGTTAGAAATCAATAAGAGCATTAAAATACGTGTTTAGGCTTCGTTAAGAATTACTAAGAAACTTTATAATGTAACCGACTTCAATAAAATTTAGTATGAAGGTGGCTGAAAACTAATGAGAGGATGTAAAGTACATCTTTTAGGGTTCCGTATAATTAATTAATAACTCATTTAGTTTTATAGATTATTTAAAAATTTCTATCTTGTTACAAAAATAGCTGAAAATTAATGTAAAAAGATACGATATTTTTTTAAGGTTCTGTGAGAATTACTAAAAACTTTTATAATTTAATCGATTTCAATAAAATTTGCTCTAAAAATAGTTGACAAGTAATGAAAAGATACGTATATATAAAATGCATTTTAAGTTTCGTGAAAATTACTATATACTCTTATACTATATTGATTGAAATAAAATTTAATACGGAAATATAAACTAGTTAAATGTGTAGGACACATAATTTAGGCTTTCGTGAGTATCACCGAGAACTTTTACATTACTCTTACCAATTTCCTTGAAATTCCACAAGTTTTTATTAGCACAGAGAACACAAAGAAAGCGTTTAGAGCGGCTTACGGTTCCGTGGTTGAGTTTTGTAAAGTTAATAATCATCTTTATAATTTGAACGATTTCAATGATATTTGACTTGTATTAGCTTAAACCAAAAAAAATGTAGCTCTCATTATTTTTAGCGTTCCACTGTTTTTTTCTAAGAAAAATATTAAGACCATTATGATTCAGTTTACTTAAAAATTAGCAGCGATATTATAGGCACTACTAAAATGAACTTTGTCGAGAGGGCGCAGCCACCCTTAAAAATTAAAGCAATAAGAAGTATGTTAGTTACACTTCCATAACTAAATAACTAACCCGATTTCTGACATTTTACAAATATATAGCCTTACATCCTGAAGGAAAGCATATATTGCTTTTTATTACATGAAATTTTATCAGAAAATAAAGTTTTTGAAAAAACCAAAAAATACCCCACGTGAACGCAATCGTCGGAATAAATGAGAGAAATTTTGGCTATGCGGGCAACCCGTGGCGGTAAGTTAATTGTTAAACAAATTCATTAGAATACTTGTATTGATTTTAATATTGTATTTATATAGATATGTCAGTACAGTGCATATAACTGTCGGTAGTTTTGACGTGATAACGTCTTATAAATCGATGATCGCCGGCCGCACGCACGAAAAAGCATGACTCATTGTTGCTTTCCGCCTGAGCCGAGCGGGCGAGCGAGAGCGCGGAACGAGCGATCTCTCTTCCACTCCATCGGCCGATGCGTCCGAGTAGAAAAAGAGACAGCGGCCGCATACAACCTACACGTGAACTGTTTTGTCAACTGTTTATAAAGTGAAGTGAAAAGTTAATGTGTTTCCAATGTTTATTACAACAAGAATTGCAGCAAGTGATAATAATTCAATTCAATTCATAAAAGTATGCAATGTTTCATCAATATTTTCTTACGACGTTATCACGTAAAATTCTTGTCCGTAAACCGACTTTCCAGACAACCAATTTTTTTTCATAGACAACGACTAATCGTATTGATTAATTCTAAAATTAAAATTTGATTTAAATCAACTTTAGTAGAAATTTATTCGAAAATAGTGTGGTACAGATTTTTGTTGAAGCTTGAAACTTTATTCAATAAATTATTTTCCATGTTAAAAAATAATAAAAGGTAACGTTAGATATACCTATAACTAATATGTCGGTTGATTAGGTAGAGAAAATATGCTTTTTTGAAACAGTTCAAATCAAAAATTGAAATTGAAACATTTTCATAAATAAGAACTTTGGAATGTCAATGTGCAACAATTTAATTAGTAGGATTTTTTTTTTATCTAACAGCTAGTGCAGAGAATGATTTCACTGCGTGGTAGTTCTGCCTGCTCGTAATAGACGTTTATTCTGAAAACGTTTGATGTATGAATTAGACATTGGGCTTAAGGTGAAGCCAAACAAGTCAATGTCATTCAAATTTACTTCGTCACGCCATGATTTGCATGCTATTTTCGTTATATGTAAGTAACAAGTCCCTAAACTACATTAAAAACGGCGAGTTCAACTCGCATGGAGAGGAGTCCCTACGTTGTATATTTATCACATTTTTTTTATATACCCAAATTTGTTTTTGGTGAACAAATATGTGTGATTCCTGATTGTAGAGGGAAATTGCTGAATATATTGTCTATTGTGGAATTCTCACTTGCTATATTACTTTGTCTTATTTAAACAGATTATCCGTTATATTGAAAAATTCATCTTCATATTTTATTTAAATAATACCATTTCATAGATGGCAAAAAATATCTCAATATTTTATTTAAATAGTGCCATCTGTTTGGTGCAAAATTATTTTTATTATTTAAATAGTGCCATCTGTTACATCGCAAAATGTACCGCAATGTTTTATTTAAATAGTTTCATATGTAGTAACATTTGTTGTTGAGAACCGATAATAAACGATGTGATTATCACAAAATATTAAATCGGGTGAAAAAGTTTTTTCGTATTATATAAGTAAAAAGTTGCAATAAAATTTCTTTGGATGTGCTATTTATATCTGGCTAGTTTTGATACCATTAGATAGATAATATTAAAAAATAATAATAAGAAGTAAAACGGTGTCCAGCCATTTTTTTATTATGTTTCTGTCTACCAAAATATTATACTACAATAAAAATTTAATGTAGAAAATCGATACATTTTTTAAGATTTATCAAAAAAAGGGAAAAATGCAACACAAGCAGCAAGAGAAAATTGTGACGTTTAAGAACCTAATACAGTGTCGGCAAGAGTAGTACAAAACTGGTTCAAGCGTTTTCAGTCCAATAATTTTGATGTCAAATATAAACCTCGCTCTGGTTGACCTGTTACAGTTAAGGTCGCCATTAAGGTTGCCATTTTGGAAAAATCAGAGCAAGATCGGCATATCAGTTCTTACAACATATCTGAAGAGCTGGGGAATGACCACCAAAACAATTTTGACCCATTTGAAAAAAGCTGGGTATAAAAAAAGCTCGATAATTGGGTCCTACACGAATTCACTGGAAGAAATCTAATCATTTTCATTTGCAATTCTCTATTGAAACATAATAAAACCAAACTGCTTTTGAAAAGATTGGTCAATTAAAATTGAGTATTTACAACAAGAACATACGATAAAGATCATGGTCAAAAGGCAAGCAAGATCCACAGATTATAGCGAAACCCGGAATAACTTACAATAAGTTGCTGTTATTTGTACGTGTGTGATTTTTCACCATAACGCCTGACCACACATATCTTTGGCCACTCAACACATGTTAAAGAGAGTTTGGTAAGGAAGTGTTAATGCATCCACCATAGAGCCCTGACATTGTATACTCAGATTTTCACCTATTTCGATCTCTAGAATTCTTTAGGTAGAGTTACGTTAACATAAAGACTGGATTATCAAAACTACTTGTCACAGTTTTCTGAATAGAGGTCCCACAAATTCTACAGCACTTGGTTTACGTCACTACCTAAAAATGGCAACAAGTTATTGAAAATTGTATATACTGTATGGAATCGATCATGCATTTTTCCGCAAATATTCATAATTTCCTTCTGTTTTAGAACAACTTTGCCAAATAAATCATATATAATAATCACTTTGAAGTAGCCGTTCCTGAGAAAAAACGTGAATGTGTAATTTCACATTCATGGTACCCTTAAATGTATCGTATATCCTTCCATTGATTTTTTTCCAGGTACCTTTACGCTTTTATTGAATTTTAAATTAAATTCCTATATTAAATTGGCTTAAAATATAAAAGTTCTTAGTGACTCTCAAGGAACCCTAAAATCCCCAGCTAATTTTTATTACAGATAGCATTCTCCGAGGATTGAGCCCCCGTGGACATGGAATGAGTTCTTACATCACGACGTCAACTGCAGAGATGTGTCCATCATCTCGTCCCGATCTCGATCCTGGTTTCACCTTTCACTTTCACCATCTTGAGTGAATTTTGATAGTTACTCCATTTTAAGTGAATGTTTTTCAGTTTTCATTCGGGATAAGGAGTACCTACTTAATATAACCCAGTATGCCCTTCTACCTTCCAATGAAAATCTCACTGAGATCAGTTCTGTCGTTATCCAAAGATACCCAGGACGAACATACAGTCAGATAGACAAAATATTTTATAGATTATTTGGGTGTTTGATACGTGTAACTAACTAAATACGTACGTATAAAATTATAAAACGTAGTTGTTTTGAAATCACAGGCAGACACTTATTTTTATTTATGTATGTAGATTTATTTATAATTAATATCCTTTCTACACTGGGAATCTGATAATTACTATTGCTAAGATATTTCACTATAATCGACGAAATATGTACGTTGTGACACTTTCTTTAGTTCTTCCTCTTATTGATCAAGTGACAATATAGGCCTCTTAAAATATCATTTTACAGCTCTTAAATCTAATATCTGCAACGGTTGAATCCCAATATTTCTAATTCTATTTATTATAAACTAGGAAACAACTTTGTAACATATTACGGACGATGGCTTTTCCAAAACTAGAATATAGACTCTCTGAAAATTTTCAAATACCTTGTTTCAGTTTTGAAAGAAGATTTCTATGTACATGTAGCTGCATTTAACGTAAAACTTAATATCACACCAACATAGTTGCATATGTATCTGCACACGTTGTCAATATTCTGTTCAAATCCTAAATCTCATTGTATCTTGTCGCGATTGGGCCAACCATTAGGCCAAAGCTAGTGCATGGTTCTGTTCAACATCACATCTTTAAACTCTCGTGCCCAATACTATCATTTACAGCGAATAACCAATGTTACATACATTTATTTTGATCATTGCTTCTCTGAGATACAATGAAATTTCGATCATCTGTACGATCGATGTCATCCCCAAAAATTTGTGGAATTCGTCAAACAAAAAACATATTTGAATGCCCTCATCCCATTGTTATTTTTGTAGTCAATTAAATATATACAATAAAAAAAATATCAGTTCGTAAATATGTTTCAAGCTATAGATTGCTTTGAACCCTGTTGTGTACCATCTTCGGAGAATCGGTTCTAGAATTAGTACAAGCTGGGTATGTGCTCCCGGACTCAAAAGGCCGAGTTACTGTAATTTAATCATGTCCAAGGCCGTGAGCGCATCTGATGACGAATAACAAGACATTGTGATCTACACCGCACAGCTATGCTTTTAGGTCGAATTTAAACATCTTCAAACCTATGTAATGAGGCGATTGGGGTCAGTTAAGGCTAACAGTCTCCAAATACAATTAACAGAGCCATGAGTCATTACATTACATTATAATGCCTTGTTTGTGCACACCCTGTGGCGATCCTCTTTTTGGCGTCGACAACTAAAAGAAGTAAGTATAATAAAATGACTTATTAGAATGATCAAAACAATTTAAAGCGAAGCACTTTAGAAGCGGATCGTGCAGGACTCTGTCGTTTGAACACCAGTAATCTGTTACATACGTGCGGAACTTCGATGACCATTTAACATCCAAAAGACCTGTGAAACAGAACTGTAAGTTTAGAATAATTGATATGAATATTATAGTGGTAGGTGATTGTTGAAAAAAACTTTAAAATTATTTAAAATTAAATTACACGCAACAACAAAGACGGTTGTAAAAAGACAACATTTAAATTTTTTGTCTTTATATACCTAGTCTACTACTTAGATATTCTTCGATGTAAAGGTGGAAAAGTGTGTAATGCACACGAGAACAAAACTATTTGATCTTTAATCCTTTAAATCTATCGCAATGCTCAGCATTCTACACTGGACTCACTCATTTTGCTATAATTCAATTAGTCCTAGGGTTCTGCATCGCTAAAATAACCTTGTTCTTTCACTAAATAAAGAATGTCCAATTTTCATTTCCTTGATACATTTTGTATAGATATCAGTTCCTATAAGCAAACTTTCTCATTAAATCACACCCAAAAACAATTGACGCTGTCTACTGCATTTTGAGCGCAGTTCGCAGTCGCGACAGATGAGAACGCCACGTCCTCGATGTTACTTTGTAAAAGATCTCCCCCTTTAAAACTATAATCATACTTTTATATTAGAAAAAAGCGAAATATTTTTATTTTCATTTCAGAAAATTTACTGAAACGATATCCCACAATGGGGTAAGAGAAACCCACACTTAAGCCCAACAGAGAGCCTCTACCGAAGGCACGGAAGATGACCATCGACGCGTGACCACCCTCACGCCGCACTCACGCTCTTAGGGACCACTTCGGGTCGACGTCGGTGGCCGGAAAGCGACAAATAGGCGATGACGGAATCGTGAATTTCTCTAATATTACATCTTGCTCAAAGGCCTTGACGAAAGTCGGTTTGCCTAAGTCTCATTTGAAATCTATTCTACATGCTAGCACCTCGGAATAACACATTATTTATGTACATTATTTTACATACAGTTTCCGGTTTTGGGTCAAATCGATACATAATTTATACATGGAAATGTTCTATTGTTCAAGAATTACATAATTCCAATATAATAATAGTCAGACGCAAAAAGTTAAATAATAAGCGTCACGTTGAGATGCTGTCAGCCATAAAACAAGTTAGGAAGGTACTTACTTAATAAATCTATTTTGTTTGTTAAAAAATTAACAACGATACATACATGCTAATTAACTTCATATTGTTTATTAAAAAAAGTAAAGTCACCATTATGAATTTTATTATAAACTATATCAACATGAGGGGCGCTCACTATAGTGAGAATGAGGTATAAACTCTGTGGAATCAAAAAAGTAAATACTGGCTGGTAAAGCTGTAATATTGATTAGATTAAATAAAAAACTGGCCAAGAGCATGACGGACATGATCATTATACGGTTCCGAAGCTATTATTACTAAGAAATGCACTACAAATGAAAAAAGTTACAATTTTTCCAAGTTTCCCGCACAGCACAAAGATAAGCATTATAGTCGCCTATAACTAAAAAAACAAGTAGGTATGTCGATTATTACTATTAAACTAGAGTAAACTAGAGCGCATCAGCAAAAGAGCGTATCTTCGTGGTATTTACGTCCTTTTGTTGAGAAGTATAGTTTTTTCGGGCAATAACTCAAAAATATTATATCCGACGATGTTCAACATAATTTTCGTTGAAAGTATTTATTTCCGAAATTATTCACGTAATCAGAAAAATTGCTTAAAAACCTTAGTGTTTTTAAAAGGACTGTCTAAATACAGGGTGTAAGGGACGGTCGGGCAAATACTGAAATTCTAAATACAGACTACTATTTTAAATCTCTGATTAGTGTTCTTTATTCCCGGAAACGCAATTCTAAAATTTTGATGTGATTACCACGCATTGTAACGCAACTAGCACTGTGTGTATTACCTAGCAATACGCATCCGCGTACGCACCTGAGCGTTATTGTATCGCGCGTTATATTGCTGTTTGTTGAAGTTGTTTTTTTTTTTTGCATAAGATGGTTTGTTTGCTTAGTATAAACAATTTTATTAAAAAAAAATTGAAAAAAAATCAGAAAATGTTGAAAATCTCCGGAGAAAAATTCCAGTGCCTTTTGTTTCAGAATCATGGTCTGAAGCCACCATTTCAGTATTTGCCCGACCGTCCCTTACACCCTGTATGTGCCACATGTTGATGTTTGCTGAAAAAGAACTTTTCAACTTCTGTCACATGTATGGTATGCCCCCAAGAAATTTTTATTTTTGTTATTTAACCACCAAAGTAAGTAGCAACTTATACAAGAAATCTACACTATAAACTTCATTAACATACGTCTTGTATTTTTTGAATAAATAGTCATGATAGAATATCTTGACCGTGGAGATAACGTAACGGGCTGTAACGGGCTCTTTGTATGCAGAACGTATAAAAAATTTGTGTAACTTCGAAATTAGAAACAAACGGCGAGGCGAACTAACGAAAATTGTTTGGCTAGTTCGCCTCTCTCCTCCTCCATATTTATCCGACCTTGTCTCTAATGATCCCTATCTATTTGCACGGTTGAAGAAGTATCTGAATGGGCAGAATCGAAGATGATGAAGCAGTAGTCGCTACAGTACAGGAATTTTCAGGTGCTTAGGACTAAGAATGTTAAGATAGGAATTTTAAACTTAGAAAAGACTCGGAGATGAAAGTCAATGACAATGGCGATTACCTTCTATACTAAAAGTTTGACTTGTGTGTAAAGAAAACAAAAAAATACTTATATTTGGACACAGAAAGATATATTCATATACTTGAGAGAGGGAAGAGGACAAAGTATTATAAAATGTATAACTGTGCATTACTAGCTAAAAAGTAAATTCGTAGATACGAAAGTGTATTTGGTATCAACGTCAGCACGGACCAGTTTTTAGTGGTTTATTAAATTAAAGCTTTATTATAGTCTGACAAGCGAGACGAGAATTATTTTAAATTCTTCATATGGAACCTTCAACTGTCAAACTTAATGTCATCTTTAACTTCTCCTTTTTGCTGTTAAATGATTTTTCTGAATGTTTTTGTTGGAGAAAATGTCGAAAGTCATTAACAGTAGAGTTCGGAATTTGTTATTGACTATGTTAAGAATGAACAGAGAAAAACTAAAACAAATCGACGAATGGAGGAAAAACGTTTTTTGGAAGAAGTTATCTTGGTTGCAAGTACAAACAAAACGTTTTGATTCTTAACATACATTTAAACAAAGGGCTCTTTTCTTTGTATTTATTTGAATAAATTTTGTTTTAATAAGTATATAAAATACATCTCTAAGCAAGTACTTACTAAATTCTGTCCCGTATTAAGGTCTGTCGAATGACGATGTTGAACATAAAATCGAAAATTTAGTCAAGGAACTCGAAGGTGTTGAAAACAAATAACTGATTACCTCTGAATCAAGTTATCTATCTTATTTATGTACTCTAACAGTTAGTTTTTCATTAAATTTATTTGTATCATTTTGTATTTACAATTGCACAATAACTCGGCCGCCTAGTATTTTTATTATTGCAGAAGTTAATGTCAACACAATAAGGAGGATATAAAAGTAAGGTTCTTTAAACCAGGAAAGATGGAACAAGCCAGGAAAAATACGCCCCCGCCAACCTACTTAGAGACATAGATACCTTACAACTATTAATCAGAAGCGCCAATAAGAAAAGAATAATTACTTACCTGGACAAAACATATGTGCACCAAAATTACAAGCTAAAAAAATCATGGTAAGGACTGAGTACAAGTGGAGTATCATCAAAATTTCTGAAGGTGCCTAGCCTAGAACCATCTACAAATCATTCCGCATCGAATGGTCCCAGTCCCACGTCTATACGTTTAGTAGTTTTTACGTGATTGGCGAACAAAGACAACCCGTTTTCATTATATATGTATAGATAGACACATCACAGTCCACGCTGGATCTGAAAAGGTTTTTGTGCCGAATGCATTATTGGTGTTCGGAAAAAAATCTAAAATGGCTGATTATCATGACCATATGGACCCCAACAGCTTCGTGAAATGGTTAGAAGAAAAATTAAAACTTAACCGAACCTTCTGTAATTTTAATGGATAATGTGAGTTATCATGTTACACAAATCAACAAATACCCTACAATTAATAGTTAAAAGACTGATATTCAAAATGGCTTACTGAAAATGGTATACTCTTTAAAGAAAATTTCACAAAAGCTGAGCTTTTGCGTTTTGTTAAAGAAAACAAACCTACGTCCATATATGAAGCTGAAGAACGTTTAGAACTGTTTCGCCATGGCATCGTTAATTTACCCCCATATCATTATGACCTCAATGCTATATAATTAATTTGGAGCTTGGTGAAAAGGATAGAATGCATTCAAAGCAAAAGACAAAAAAATAGAAGAGGAGCTTGAACAATTTCTCATTAATGTTCATGACGATGCAAACGACAGAGATAAATGCATTGAAATTCTGAAGTGAGATTTTGATTACGGTTCAGAATAAATAAATATGTTTGAATACATTTTTTGCGCCTTTGTCTATTTTTATATAAAGTTAAACTTTTGACATATGTGTCTGGGAATCCTGGATCTTATGAGATTAATATGACATATCTCATAAGACTCAGGTTTCCAGACCCATTAGTAAAGCAATAAAGTTTAGATATATAGGCCTTACCACCTTAAGTAATACACTGATACAACAAGCCCTGGTATCAGTTTTTAAACCGCCTTACGACTTCTGACTTAATTTACCTTCCAAGTCCCAGAAACAATTTAATTTTCAATTTATTATTATCTCAAATATTATTTTACTATATGTTTTAAAAATAGGTGTCATAAAATTAGATTCAGGGTTGACATCTAAAAGATTTTTAAATTTGCCGTCGACTTGTGCCACCACTCGCTTGTCACTTTAGTAATGGCGACACTACGCGAAAGTGGACACTACAAAATTAGAAAGAATAAAAGTCGTTAAGATTTAAAAGTCCGAATGTGAACGACGAACGTGTAAAGCAATTGAAAGATAGCTAGCGTGAAAACAAAGAGTATGGACAACTGCAGCTGTAGAACTTAACAAAATCTGTATTATGAAACCAAACAAAAAGTGTGTGGAGAGAATAAGAGTATAAATGTTATATAATTTTCTCAAAGAAAATGTATTTTGATGTAGAACATCAAATGCAACAACCCTGCGACTCTTCCCCCTTCCTGTCACCATGACCTGTTACACCTATGCACTGCATATACACCTATAGTATATATGCAGTTTTGTTCCCTTTGGAACACGTTGCCTGTTTTATATAAACTTTAAATGACAGTAATATTAAGAACATGAAAGTAAGTAGCCTCTTGTAAAGAGAGTAGAATTATGCTATGACATACAATCAAGTCAAGAGTTAGTTAATTTTATTTTAATAATTAAAGTTATGTGGATACATGAGTGTGTGTATATTTTGTGTCTTTTAAGTATCAGTAAACGTGAAATCTACTTTCTTACCAAACAAATACACATACTCTACTCAATAACTTTAGCTATTCATATAAAATAATAACAAAAAATTATTAAAATCAAGAAGCTACAAATTTTCTTCACTTATAATACATTTGAATTAAAATAAATTCATTTATATTATAAATAATGTATTGAAATAATAAATCAAGAAAGAAATCTAAAACAATATTTTATTCTTGATAATACCATATTTTTTTCCTTTCATGCATATTTTCTATGCAAAATATTTATGACGTTTCACATCTGCCAAGCCTCCAAGAATGGCTCAATTTTTTTTTATTATAATGAAAAATCACATACATATATTTTATTAATATGTATAGATAATGCACTTAAGGATGAACTAAAATTTAATTTATATATTATTACCAGTCTATTTCTTGACCAAACATCACTTTTAAAATAATTAAGCAAATTTTACAGTGACATAACTTCTACTAATAATTGTTGCTTTAAGTTTTACAAAATCTCTGATTTATATTAATATTGTTAAACCAATGCAGGCTTCCACATTTTTAGAAATAATGAATACCATTAGAAATGTAAATTATAAAATTGAACAGACATGTATTGAAACCTACATATTTTATACAAGGACTTCCAAGAATAAATACAATTTCATTTGTCTTAATAGTTGTAAAACATAAATCTATTACAAGAATCGCAACGCGCTAGGCGGGCAGAAGAGCAGCCCAGCCCGGGTGCGCTAGCTCAGCCATGACGTCCCAGATTGCATCCTGAGCGGGTGGCGCCACATCGAAAGGACGTAACAGACGTCGGCTCTCGTTTTGTACGTACCCTTTGACTCTGTCCTCGCCCGCAGTAAAATCCCAGCGCACGCCCGTCAACCGCTTACCCACTTCGTATGTCTCCCTATCGTAAACACAACGTTCTATATTTAATTCTTAGTCAGAAATAAAAAAAGCTAATCCAATGCATACTTCTAATGAAGGTTGATATCATGAAAATACTAATATTTAGATTATTGTTATGTAAAACAACTTTAGAAACATTCTCGTGAGTGCACTAATTCACTACTTCAAACACTGTCTAATCACATTGATCATGCATGAAAATGTAATTAAAATAGATGCTTCCCAAATGATATTCAAAAAGTGAGTAATATCTAAGCATCGCTATATCATGTTCAATAATAAGCAAAAAGATGATAAAAAGAGAAAGGGATTGATACCTTGCAAGGGAGAGACGAGATGAATCACCGGCTGTCAGAGACGGTTGCTCCAAGCGTGCACATACCCGTCGTAGCTCAGC
Source organism: Eumeta japonica (assembly GCA_005406025.1). Classification (NCBI taxonomy): domain Eukaryota; kingdom Metazoa; phylum Arthropoda; class Insecta; order Lepidoptera; family Psychidae; genus Eumeta; species Eumeta japonica. The sequence continues at coordinate 158,346 of BGZK01000582.1, read as the reverse complement.
ACGCCGTGCACTTGCTTCCGCTGCACGCTTACGCAGTTGCTCCTAATATTTATAAACCAGTTCACAACTAAAGCAGATAGACTACAGATTCAGAATCTTAGAAAGAAATCTTTACATGAATTATCTAATGAAAAAAACGAATAACAATTCTCATATATACAAGAACAAATTTTCAAGAGAAACTTCAAGGACTAAATACTTTTATTCTGTTTAATTTTAAAAACTGTCACAATTATTGAGAAACGGGGATAATGCATCATTAGATTATTAAGAACCCTTTACGTAATGTTGGAGTTCTGAAGCCAGTCTGCTCTCCAGCTTGTCCTTTTTTTTACATGCTTCTAGTTGTTGTTTTTGCTCGGTAAGTGTAGCTGTAAAGCAATGTAACATGTATGATACACATAATTCAATTATATCAAAAATATTTGCCCTAAAACAATTATAATCTTAATTTCCATGTTTCGTGATCTCATTTATAAACATTTATCCCACTGAATGTTTTACATATAGTGTTTTCTATTTCTTTTAACAAAAGCAAATTGTGAGAAAATGAAACTTAATAATGTTATAAATTAAAAGTAGTCTAAACTGTCTTTAAAAACTATTAATTAAAATTGAGTAATGTATGAAATCATTATATTCATAAAATTCAATAATATTTAGTGGGTATTTGTTTGTCAACTGTACTGTGTCTGTTTACGAATTCCGATCTCCGAATGTATTGACAGAGTATCATTCGGCATACTTCAAAATATCAAACTATATTAAGCACAATTTTTAGTACTTTAAAATGTTTTTCTTTTCTATTAAACTTGTGTACAAGCCAAAACTTTTATTGCAAAAATCCTTATAAAAGATTATGATCTCATTACAGGAAACTATGAAATTGCTAAGTCGAAATCAAATGCTAGTCAAAGATCCAATTTTTTTTAGTAGCCAATTAAAGCAGCCAAGTAGGCAACTCAGTCCGTGATGATTAGCGATCTAAGATGGAGGTGCTAAAAGCATTATTATAGCCCTTTTAACAGAAAAAAACAAAAGTAAAGAAAAGACATTGAATTCATCCATTGCAACTCGAGCAATAGTCAAATGGCATTTTTAAGTTACTCAAGACCTTAGAAAACACCTAGAATCTTTTTTTTAACTATGCAAGAATGTCAGTGCAGTTGTTTGATGAACTTTTAGGTCTTACCAGACCATTAATTACAGATATGGATACTAGTGTGTGAGCATGTATAAATCCAGATGAAAAATTAATTACTACATTGAGGTAAGTTAACAAAACAAATACATACTTAATCAACTTTTTATTTATGTTTAACATTATTATTTAAGTTAAATAAGTCATAATATTAGAATTTTTCGACAGTTCAAACATATTGGTATTAATTGATGAATATGCTTCATCTAGTGTTTCTAATGTAGTTTGCCTGATTTTGTGGAATATTGGCGACATTGCCCGCTATGCGACGTCGCCAGCGTCAATCTGTATCCATATCCATAGTGATATTGTGTGCTGTCAGACATTCTTGGTCTGAATCGACAGCTGAAATCCATAGTTTTGGATATAATCATGGTCTCTCCAGTTCTCAAAATGAGTATTTTCCATAGCTGTTGGTCAATATTAATTATTTCCATTTTTGTAGCAAGTCTATAAATGCTCTGGAATTTTTTAAATCTCCTACCAATCAAAGGGAGAAGTCTTCCTGAATCAGGGTCTTGTACCACCACTGCAATTTGCATCATCATTATCATGAGTCTCACCATCGCGTGTTTCAAATAATGATTGCTTGGGTTTCAGTATGTAAAACAGTTTTCATAAGAAATTGCAGTAAATTGCAATATACACGAAAAGTTTTTCGTGAAGCAGTGGATCCACTTTTGCACCAGTTTTTTATTGTAAATCTGTACTAAAACTAGTTCTAATCTTCTTCCATTGTTTTGTAAAGATTTGCCTACAACAGAACAATTATTTTCATAATGATGTTCCATCAGAGTTGCATTATAATTTTCTGATTGTACTTACTACTGTTAGAGAAATTATTTACAAAGTATGTTTAGTTTTTTGGCAAAACATAAGCTTTTCGGGAATTGACTGCAGAAAAATGGACTGAGATAGTAAATGGATATGAAAAAATGCTAACTTTCCCAAATGCATAAGTGCTATTGATGGCAAACATATCAAAAATATAAAACCAAGTAATTTGAGATCACTTTATTATAAGACATATTTTCTTCAATCATTCTGCTTGCTATATGCAATTTTGAATAGAAATTTGTTTTTATGGTTGTACAGCATATGGAAAATATAGCCACTATTAAATTTTAAAAACAGCACTATCTATAGCAGATTAGTTAACAAAATTTACTTATACCAAAAAACAAACTTATATCTAACAATACCAATATACCAATGCCTTACATCATTGATGAGATGAAGCATTTGGGTTAAGTGATAATTAAATATGACTCTACGAGGGAAGGAATTTAAAGCACAAAAAAAGATTTTTAATTACATACTCTTGAGTCAGGAGGTATTTCGAATGTTCATATGGTAATTAAGCAAATAAATAGAAATTTTCCATTGTCCAATAGACATGTGAGAAGAATTCACAATTGCTATAGTAAAATTGTGTCGTGTATTGCATAATTTTGTCAGAAAGAGGTGGATATAACATCAATGACACTTTATATTCCACTAGAATTGGAAAAAATATCCCAAGACTGGACTATTAGGAGTAATATATCAGCTGCAAGTTATAGAGATTTCTTTACAAATTATTTTATGAATGCCAGCCAACTGAATTGACAAGACAGAATTGCATTACGTTAATAATTACTTGCTGATGTGACTTAATTTTTTGATACTTGGTACTTACCAACAAACAATACATTTAAGATCATAATAAAATAAATATTTATATCAAACTTACCAACTTCATTCTTTTCATTAACTGCTAAATTTTCCACGCAAAATAATTCTGTAATTTCTTCCTATTTCTTTTTTTAATGTCTTGATCACTGCATTTTTCACACTATAAGTCCCAGTGATTTATGTCGTTCCACTTCCCTAATTAATTTTTCCATATTGAACGACATTGTGTGTGAAACAAGCAACTCTTGTGACGAGTGCACAGAGACTGAGGCAGCCACATGACTTTATTCACTAGCATTTGGCACGCAGTCACTGGCTGCTTGGGTGATCATACATGTATGTGGCTGTGGCAGCCAACACATGTTTGGCTGCTCAGTGTGTTCGCTCAAATGATTTAATATACAATTCAAAGAATGTGTTAGCTGCCGCAGCCAGGCTGCTGCAGCCCAGCTGTCTATCATAATAAACGAAATTGTATCAATAATTTACTTTATTTTGTCAAATAATATGAGATAATGTTGAAAAATATGCCAAAAGCCAGCATTAAGCATATTAGAATCTAACAAATTGTTTTAATATTGGTATAAACATGATTCATACAAAAAGGCATTGAAATAAATAGATCATGTGTGCATATCACTGATTTCCCTAGAATTTATGCAATCACATGACAGGCATGCATACTTTTGGTAAGGCAACTTAAAATCAGAAAATTTTATTTAGAACTAGCTTTTGTCCACAGTTCCGTCTGCATTGAAATATAAATTAATTTCTCATTTTATATATAAAGTAATCTTGCTGTCATTGATACCGATCTGACCGCATTTTCAAAGTAAGTTTTGATTTTACAGTTACTTCCGTTTCAGTCCTATTCTCTATTCCAATCCTGCATCTCTTTTTTATCAATCACGCTAGTATAAAAGCCCTGCAGTTCTTTTTTATTTCCTATGATTTTCTTATTATTAAACCAATGTTAAATCAAATCAAAAATATCTTTAATTCATAGGTAATGAAATTGCACTTGAAATACGTCATTAATAACTTTTTTCGACATTACCGCCCATTCCAAATGCTGATTCACCGAGAGAAGAATGGGCAAGAAACTCAAGGTTTGCTCTTTTTACTCATCAATACAAAAGATTTAGTCATTTATAATTTAGTTAACATTTAAAAATAATATGAAAAAACCTGATAGGCGAGCAGCTCAATCCCAAAGGCTTTTTTCATTAAGATATTCCAACATGGTAAAGTAGCCCTTGCCATATAACTTTCTTTTAACGAAACAGTTTAAACAAAGCAAATGGCAAATTTTGAATTTCAGCTGGGGTCTTAGTATAAAAATGCACACACAGCCCCTCAAATGATTTATTAACTTTACTTAGATGGGTCTTATGAGCAGTAAGATCGTTCTTATGTCTAGTATTAATGTTATGGATGTCGCTCCTTTTTTGAAATGATTCTATATTTTTCTTGACATATACCACGTTTTCATATATGTATTGTGATGTTAACATAAAATTAAGATAAAATTTCCTTAAAATTTTCTCTGAGATTTCTTCTCTTTCTTGGTCTCAAATCATAAACAGTACAAATAGCTCTCTTCTACAGCACAAAATTAACCTTGCAATCTCATTATATTAATTACAATCGGATTGTTCTATCATTCTTTTGCTTTCGCTCTACTTTAAACTCTCAGACCACATCTTACTCTCCGACTTCTCTATCAATCCCCATTGCCTCTAACACTGCTCCTTCACTAAACAAAACAAACAATAAGCATGGCCGACAATATAAAATTAAATTAATGATTCATACATTTTTTTAGATATAAGGAGTATTACAGATAGACTACAAAAAATAAACAGTTACTTATATTTTATGGTACAATGAATTCCATTAGTTTTCTAAATTTCACCAAAATTGGTTATCATTGTTGTGTTATAAGTGGACCTACAGACAAATAGACACAAAGATTATCAAACAGTGACCCATGTATGAAAAAATAGTGTATTTATTAGTATACTTAAGTTCAATATAATCAGCTATTATTAAACTATGAAAAAATGTACAAACAAGTAACAGACAATGTCCTTCCCCGGGACTACAAACTAACAAAAAAAACTATCTCTATTCCGAACTTCATTTAAATCAGTTCAGTGGTTAAGCGTGTTACTATAACATATATAAAATTAGTAGGGATTATTGAATTACACTGAAATATAATCTCATTATGGATTTATCAAATTTATGAACATGTAAATTATCTACAAAAAAACAAATATACATGACGCTATGTCCTCTATGTAATTAACAAGGCATTCATTTTTTTGTATTCAATCCCACACAGTATTCTAGATCATTATTCTCTGATTGGGTAGATAAAAGTTCTCTGCTTGTTAGAAAATCTTAAATGAAAAATTATATATTTTCGAAAATATATAATTTTTCATTTAAGATTTTCTAACAAGCAGAGAACTTTTATCTACCCAATCAGAGAATCAAAATTAGGATAACAAATTTACTCCAAATTTAATACTACAAATGTTTCATGTTACTACATACTAGTTTGTATATGCAATAATCCCAGAAAATTGATCCAATTCTTATTATAAGGCAAAAATAATTCAGTGGTAAAAACAAATGTATAAAACACAAAGCATCATTCAATTTTCAGCAATTCATTAAACACAAGCGTGATAACCTACCGTCTACTCGAGTACATATTTCTTCAAAAGCCGCAATAACATTATGAAACATATCATCATTTTTAACTACAGCCATTTTATTTATGTGTCACTGTTAAATGAATATTCGCGGTATTTGTTTTTATTGTCCCCCACTGAGCCTATCAAACTATCTTATTTAAATACCTAAGTTCTTATGACCAAGAAATGCGGAGTAACTTTATGATTAAATTAGATCCGAATTGAAACTTATTACGGTAACCGTTAAAACTCAATCACAAGCAAAATAATGTCAACCACAAGTCAACTGCAGCTGATTTTTTTTATGGCAAAGGAAGGATACAACCTTTCCCTTTGAGATTGAACTAATTTCACCAATAAATTTTAGTTTTCAAAATGCAATAATTTAAATTTAAAATCGTTTCTTCATACAAAATAGTTTATAATCTGTTTTAACGACCTATTGATTGTCCCATTACTTAGTGAATTGGATCTAAACATTTCTAGAAAAATCTTTTTTTCTCATTCATTATTAATTAAAAATATTATGAACCATGTTGTGACCATTTAATCTGTGGCATGAAGATGGACTATCTCGATCGTGAGAAATCACACTTTTCAAACAATACAGGCAGGATCGACAACTTCATCACACGTGTGGAGGCTGTAGAAATATGTCAGCTCGAACCACAATCGGACAAGGAAACCTTTGAACTCAAACAGACTACTGCGAACTTGAAATTAGAACTTAATGATCAGGAATTTTCGGACAATGAAATCGAGATCGCAGGAATTTCTAAAGAAAAAAAAAATGAAAATTATCTATATCTCACACCTACTGTGGCCATCATAGGGTGTCGCGCTGGAGGAGTGTAACATAGTCAACGCAGAACGACTGGGCTCAGCGTGGCGTGCGGAGACTGATCAAGAGACGGCGGCGCCACGCCCACTAGTGGTGCGGCTGTCTCGCCGGTCGTGGCGTGATGATCACCTGGTATCGGAGCATGTGCAGCGTAGTTTGACTACGGGAGGACAGGATTTTTCATCAAAAGACAAGAGATTTCATGTCTATAAAGGCTAACCAGATTCAATCGCTATATTTTCTACAAAGCCCGATTCGAATCATAGCGCACCAACTGGAAATATGTTCGGACCTGCGACGAGAATATTTTTGCCCGAAAAGAGCATAGGGCGCCTTGTCAGTATCTGCACACTAAAAATAACATCACTAAAATTTTGAAGTTGGCCGCATATTTATCGAGTGTTATCAAATTTTAAAATACTGTTTTTACTGTCTTTTACTACTTAATTAACGCGTAACTTGTATTTTTAAAGTTTATAATAAATTTTACTCTAGTTTTATTCTTTACAAATTTACATTGTTGCCATGTATCATATTGTGTATTCAAACTCAATTCTATACCATTATCAGATTTTACTTGTAATTATATTAGGAAGAGCACACTCTTCGTTCACGTTTATAATTTTATTGCCCGACTTGCCAGAATATTTTTATGTTCTATCATTTTATAATTTTTTGTCGCTGACCTTGACATGTGCCTTAACTCTTTATGTAATTCACATGTAAACGATACACCTCGTTTCGACGTGTTTACATCTTTTATGGCAGATATGGGCAACCTTTGACATATTGTGGGCTAAAATTTTATTGTGCAAATATGTTCGCGGGCTGCGTTCAAAGTTTAGTGCATTTTAAAGTAGTGTTCATAATTTTTAGCCATAGATATCAGACATGAAATAATACGACAATGTTATTTTAATATAATTTAATAAAATAACAAAATGTAATGAAAAAATAGGTACCTTCAACATTATAATTAAATCGTGAAATTTGGAATTACTACAAACTACGAAAGTTAAATAGCGAAACCAAAATCAATGAGAAAGTTGAGCCTAAATTTGAGAAACTAATCTATCGATGTTTGGATGAATTCCATTGATGCAAATACGTTAAGAATTTTTCAAATTATCGTCAGTCAGCCTTGTACGATATTTTGATTTATTAACTTTTATCATTAAAAAGAACTGTTTGCATTAGCAAATACTGCTAAATGCATCTTACGAATTTTCTAAGCTGCGGAAAATGGTCTTCTTAGAGGTATTTTTTGTAGAAATCGCACAACTCCACGTCTTCAAATTTAGATTTTAGGGGTAATTTTTCTTGAATCTAGATCAACTCCATTTGCAAGTGTATTGAAGCATTTTCTACATTGCTTTTTGTTGGAGTAGCAAATAAATTGAAACAATCTTCTATATTTTAGAAGTCGCTAAATCTTAATTTTAAAGATTAAAAATTGCTCCGACAGTAACTTGAGTTCTTCAGCGCATTGAACAAAAGCAATATTTTCATACGCAGAAAGCGTGGTGAAATGGGAACTGTTACTAGACAGCATCTGTGCCTCCCTCAAGCAGATTTTGTTCTGAAACGCTTTCAAATGGCTGTACAAATCATTTACTAATTGTCCTTATTTTTGAAGTTTCAAATTGAAATCATTCAAACAGCCTGTAAGGTCGATCAGAAATACTAAGTCACATCCATTTTTGGTCACTTAATTTAGATAGTGATTTATTCTTTAATTGTATAAAACCTGCTATCTCATTTCTAAGCTCGTAAAACTGTTTCAACATTTTCCTTTTACTTAGCCATTTAACTTCACAATAATATGTTACGTCGTCATATTCGGATAATATTTCATCCAAAAACACCTTGAACTGACAATGGTTAAGCCTTCAGGATCGAATAAAATTGATGGTTTTTACTACTACATTCATAACATTCTGGAGTCGAATGGACTTAAAACACAAGTTCTGTTGGTGGATAATGCAATGAAGGACTATCAAATCATCTTTTTTCACATTCATTCAGTTGTTCTTTCATTCAAAATTTCGATGAAAACTTCACGTAAGCCAACTATAGAAGGTGCACCATCTGTGCATACTCCAACTAATTTTGACCATGGAAAACCAAAACTTGTGGATACGTTTTGAACTTCATTAAAAATGTCCTCTCCTGCAATGGTTTCTTTTAGCTGTGGCAAGCAATTCCTCAGGCAAATCGGTGCTCTCATCTAATGCTATGGAAAATGATTTAAAACCAGCCATACGGTCAATCAATGTTGTTTTTATATCATAAGCTATCATTTCTATACGTCCGACAACAGTTCCTCTTGACAAACCAATTATTTCAAATTTATTTTTCTTTTCAGGTCAGAAAACACTGCATACTTTTAACATACACTCCTTGATAAATTCTCCTTCGGCAAATGATTTTAATGGCTGCCAATTTAGAACTAACTATAAAACTAGCTTTCACAACATTATCAAGTTGTGTTCTTTGTTTATGAAACATTTGCTGCTGTTTTTCCTTTACGATAAGGTTCTGGATTTTGTTTTTTCTTATTTGTCCTGTCAGTGAGTGCAGCTTAAGATGCTTAATTGAGTAATGCCTCTTTATATTGAATTTTTTCATCACTGAAATGGATTCATTACACAGTAAACAAATAAGCTTACCATTATGCAAGATAAAAAATAATTCTTCAGTTCATTTTTGTTGAAGCTGGCGACCCTTTGCATCTACTTTTCGTTTCTTTTCACCACACACTATTTTCATATACTTTTCGTTCGATAAACTTAATAACAAAACATAATTAATAAGCACTTACGATGCACACAAAGTCACAAAGCAAATTGACGGTACTACGATATCGCTTGTCGAAGTTATTACCTCGGTAGCTCGAATAGAACTGAACTAAAAGTCGGGTCATCCACCCGCCTATATAGGAAAAATGAAGGAATGATCTAGAATCGTCTGGTGTAGAACAATTAAGAAGCAATAATCTTTTGTTGCACCGCCAGTGAAGCGGCAAACATCAAAGGCTTTGATGTTTTCCACTTTACTCTTTGATGATCACCGCTACTCGGCTTGCTCACTCACTTGATTCCGTGAATATGAATAAGTCGTGTAATATATTTTTTAATGGGTTTTTCATAATGTCTCACGGGCTGGATGCGGCCTGCGGGCCGATTGTTGCCCACGTATGTTTTGTGGCATAATGACACCTAAGCATTACTTAAAATTCGGTTTTTATAATCCGGGATCTCTAGCTAAAAATCACAACGAGTTTATATTGACAGTGACGCAACACTCACTGGATATATTAGCAATAAATGCATCATGGCTACAGCCCAATAAAGAAAGAAGAGCCCCGTCTCTACCCGGATTTTCGCTTCACAGTGCTCCGAGGCCTCCCAGTGTGCGGCGGCCGCGGCGGTGGAGTCGCTTTTTATGTCAGAAGGGTATTAGAGTCATGATGTGTGAACATCCAGTGTGTGTGCCTGTCGAACAGATGTGATTGAAGGTTAATATTGACAGCAACAAAATTACCATAGCAGCGGTTTACCGGCCTTAGAGGCTGAGTGTAGATACGTTTTTGATCCTCTCACTGACTCTGCAAATGCTTTAGGTATTAATGATAACTTAGTCGTACTTGGTAACTTTAATATTAATCCATTGGACTTAAATAACATTAATATTCCTAAATTTTCAAATTTCATTAGCGTTTTAAATTTAAAACAATTTATTACAATTCCAACACATTACACTAATCACAGTCAATCACTCATAGATGTAGTATGCTCCGACGTTCATAATATCTTGACCGATACTATAGGCAGTAAACACAATAACCATGCATTTATCTTTTATGAATTTGACTTCAAAAAAACCATCAATCCCTCCTAAAGTAGTGTGTTTTAGACCGTTAAAAGATATAAAATTAACCCAATCTCATTACGACCTTAAATCTATCCCGTGGTACAGAGTCTCAAGTTGCTATAACGTACATGAAACGGTAATCATTTTTAACTCCTTACTTTTAAAATTACTTGATATACATGCTTCTACCAAGAGCATGCGTGAACAAACAATGTCCTGGATAACTGAAACCATCAAGATTATAATGAGTTTATGAAATAATGCACATGTGAGGTATATTTCCACGAAAAGAGACTCACATAATAATTATTACAGACAGTCAAAGAAACTTATTAATTCATTCCTTTTTAATGTAAAAAAAATGTTTACTTTAAACATGACATTATCAGACATGCCAAAGATTCTAAAACCCTGTGGGAAAACCTTAAATTTAATGTTTTACCTCCTAAAACTTATAAACTTCTCCCTGACTATCTTTGTTCTGTCGAAGATGTTAATAATCATTTTGTCAATTTGCCAGGATCCAAAAGTCTATATCATTCAGACATGATTTATTATGAAACCCACAAACACAGTTCTTCTACTTTTAATTTAAATTGTGTTCAGTAAATTCAAATTCACAATATCTTTATTTCATAGGTTACAAAATAACACTTGAAATAAGTCATATTTTTTTGCGAATCTACACTTTCCCTCTCGTTTGGAAGGCAGTTTTCCCTCAAGAAGAACGAGCAAGAAACATTAGGGAAGCTTTTTTCTAAATTGCTCATATATAGCCAAAACAAATACAAAACCTTTAAGAACGAAACAGCCCGGTAAGAAGTCGAGCTGCTTATGCCCATAGATATTTGTTTTCTAAATATTTATGAATTGTATAATACTCTTTTTTACTGAGTGATTGTTTAATGACGCTCTTAAATTTATATAGGGGTAAACCTTGTGTATCTACAGGAACTTTATTGAATATACGCACACAGAGCCCTCTAAATGAATTTGTGACTACTTAGTCGACTAACATGTGAAATCAGTTTTTTTTTTTTTTTATTTCTGGTATTGAGTTTATGTCGACTACTATTTCTTTTAAATATATCTAATTTTTTTCAATATAATAAATTGTTATAAATGAATTGAGATGCCACGGTTAAAATTCCAATTTCCACTTATTTCTAAGAGATGCAGGAGGTCCGAGCTCACACGAATGGTCCTCTTCTGCAGCACGAAAATTCTATGAATATCCGTGGCGTTTTCCCAGAGCAAGATACCATACGCCATCAGACTATGAAAACAGCCAAAATAAACTAATCTAGCAGTTTAGACGTCTGATTATTATTATTATTTTTTTTTGACTACGTAGGCGGCAGAACTAAGCCTTTTCGCCAACTTACTAATATGAGCACCCCATTGAAGCCTGTTATCTAATTCGCAGGAGCACGGTAGCATTAACAAACTTCAATTCACTATTACGTACTGAAATATAGTTCCGGATCCATGTCTTACATTTGGAAATGAGAACTTAATACATTTTGTTTTCATTTAATTTCAGCAATAGAATATTTTTGAGACAATTTCATTTCTTAAATTAAATGCACAGGACGTAGACACCATATCTCTATACATGCTTTTGCACACATTGTCAGATTCTCTGGAAACTATAACGTCCTTCACTAATCAATCAGTTACTACATGTTCTTTTCTTGATCCGTGAAAATTTGCTATTGTTCGGCCCCTCCCTAAAAACACAAACCCTACTACATTGAACGATCTACGACCCATTAGCATTCTACCATGGCTTTCGAAGATTATAGAAAGAGTGATATACAAATAGCTTAATGGATATTTAGAGAGTAATAACATTGTCCCCCACCTGTCCAGTCCGGATTTTGCAAAAACAGAAGTACTGCTACAGCTTTACTACATGCCATTGGTAACATTTTGGATTCGGTACAATATTAGTCTTTTCAGACCTTCCCCGTGCTTTTGATATAATAAATATACCCTTATAAATCTCTAAATTAACATTTTACGGCTTTGAGAAGTTTACTGTGAAATAGTTTTATAGTTATTTGTGTGATCGTTAGCAGTATGTTCAGCTGCGTAACAGGGACGACAAAGTATCATCTTCTACTGTGTCTCCTTTTAAGCAGGGTCTTTCACAGAGATCCATTTTGGGGCCCCTGTTATTTATTCTGTATAGTACGGACATCGTGAACTGTATAAAGAATTGTGCCTTTCATACTCTATAAGCTGATGATTTTCAACTTTATCATAACTGGCACCCTAAAATGTAAAATCAGAAGTAGATAAAATACATGATGATTTAGATAGAATTTCGGCCTGGATTAGTAAAAATTAATTACTGTTAAACTCTAGTGAGTTTAAGATGATAGTTCTGGGTATAAATCAACAAATGAGTAAGATAAAATCCCAATCACCAACGATTATGCTAAATGGCGAACCAGTTTGCTGTGTGTCGGAAGTAAGAAATTTGGGTTTGGTTATGGATTCTGATTTGAGATTCAAGAAACATATTCATTAATTGGTGCAAAACTGTTTCTACCCCTTAAAGGTGATGTACAGAATTTAAAAGTTCTTGTCTCCCAACCTTCGGATAAAGTTCGTTGGAGCTTTTATTTTATTGAAATTTATTTGTGCAGACTGTATATTGACGTAGACTATTTTCTAAAACAATAAAGTTAATACAGCATGTACAAAATGCGTATGCTTGATTTTATGTTGAAATCCCACCCAGATCACACGTATCACCTTTTATTAATTAGTCCCGTATTTTAAGTATATCTGCCAAAAGATTTGTCCATTTTGCCACTCTTCTTTGCCATTATTAAAACCTGTAAGCCTCTCTATCTATACTGCGAACTTACTTTTTCTCTCTGAATCCGTTTGGTTTAACTTATCATTCCACAACATAAAACCTCTGCATATGAAGGTAGTTTCAAGTACACCGCTGCAAAAATTTGGAATAATATTCTTTCTCCTATGCGTAATTCATTAAGTATAAACAGTTTTTGGATAAAAATAAAAGAATATTTAGTTAATACTCAGTTACCAGACGAAAATAGTATTAGTATATGTTAATTATTTATAAATGTTTAATAATAAGGCTGTATTATAAGCAAAATTTGCAATTATTAATTTAATCCTACCGTTTTCCTTTGTTAGTTATTAATGTCTTTTTCAATTTTTTGTGTCCTTTAAATTTAGGTTACTCTTTATATTTTTCATTGTTTTAATATGGTTATATTATTTTTATTATGCTTATATTGTGTATAAGTCTTAAGTAATGTTTAGCACTGCTTTCAGTGTAAGGAACAGCACAAATTCTAACAGGAGCCAGCTGAAAATCAGCGCCACAGCCCCGGCGGTGGTATTGTGCTGAGCTAGAACCAATTGGGTATTGATCCCATAGACTATGTGACTGCTTTTTTTACTATTTCCACATTGCCAAATAAAACGTTTTTTGTTTCTTACATAAAGTAGCAGTTTCCGTTGTTACAATTTGTCGAATTAATGAGACTTTTGGTGGTTCGTATATTCACGTACCTAAAGTGTTATACAAACATGCTCCATTTTTCTATACAAACAGAATATTACATATATTCTTTTAACATGCACTTTGAATTTTTTTTTTAATAAATTCAGTCTTAGTTTGATGTTTCGTTTTTACAAAAATAATTTTAATATCTAATTAAGAATTAAACTACAAATTTTCATGTTTCTCCTAACTTCAATTATTTCAAAGTTTACATACTTACAAAAGCGACTTTACCCGTTACAATCCATATATGGCTGTTATGATCATGAAATTTTCCAAGACAATTCTCCATTAGTTTGCCTACTTAATAAAAATGATGCTGAGGCAATGACAGTGACAGGTCACACTTCTTAGTATCAATTGTGTGTTAGCGTCCTGCATTTGTAATTAGATATTGCAAGAATTTAACGAATGAATGCTTCTAGACTCAAAAAAAATTTTTTTTTCCTAAAGGAAGTATCTGTTGAATTCATTTGTCTTAGTAATGATAGTTTTAGAACTTAATAAAATGTATATTATTATTATTTGCAGTTATAAAACTTTTAGTTAAATTATATTTATATTATTTATTTTTGGAAATATAAAATAATTATAGTTGAGCTTCATCTTTAGAATGCTATTCGACGTTTGAAAAGAAGACAATTCACAAAGAAAAAAGCAACGATAACTTCACAAACTTTTAGAAAGTATTAATTTTTCTCCATAAGCACATTTTTTGGAAAATATTTTGTTATCTGTATTTTTCAATAAAATGCAACAATGGTTTTTAATATCTGTGTTCATAGTGTCTGAAAACGATTGAAATAACCGATAGAGCTCACATTTTCAGGATATCTAAAGAAAGTAAGTCTCTTTCCAATGCTATGAGGCTGATCTTAATGCACCGATTTAGAAATAATTCAAAATCAATATTTTTTTCTCGAATGATAAACCATTCAATTGCTGCAAAGCTCATTAAAGATAAATTGACGAATTTTTCATAAGATCAAAGCTGCTTAAATTTCGGAAATGAGCATTTTTTATTTATTTTCATTCAGAATTTTTTTATAACAAAACATACATACAAATAATTACTTAGTTTTTCAAAATCTACAAAATCGATGAACTTCAAATTTTCACGAAATTTAAGTAAGAGAATTTCGAACCACTATAAATCCTGTTTTAATGAGTTTTAAAGCCTTTTTTATCGTTTTATTTAGCCTGTTTTAGTTATATGTATTTATTATTTTGTTGAGATAAGTGCATGACAGGAGGGTAGGCGACACTGTGCCGCTGTTAACATCGACTCAACGTATAAATTTACTTAATAAATAATTTACGGTATTTCAAGGGTCACAGTTTGCAAATAAACGTGTATAAAGTTAAAAAACATTAGAAAAGTGCAAAGTCTGAGTGAAATGTGATCAAAAAGTGGCAAAAAACAATGAAAATACAAGTGTCATTACATCTCAAAAATAATTCAGTTTACTCACAGAGTGGAACTATAAGAGCTAACTTAAAGTGTGTAGTGAACCCAAACATATCTATTCCACATTTTATTAGAATGTTTTGCACTTTTACAAAGTATTCAAATCCGACATAACCTAATATTCCCCAAAAAAAAAAAAAAAAACTAGTCTTCTGTAGAACTAGCTGCCACATACCAGCTAAAGCGACATCTATCGGTCAGCGTCAGAACTACTTCGCCAGACACTAAGCAAGCATAGATCGACCATAAGATCCACCGGACATCAAAACTACCTAGCCAAGAGCTTCCGCGATAAACTACCAGAGGACGCCACGTGTAACAAGAATCATGGAAGAAATTATAAACACGCTAAAAACAATTAAAATGGACTTGGAAAATCAAAGACAAGAAATTCGCGACACAGGAAAAAATATTACAGAGCAGGTCACACAGAATATTAGCAGGATGTTTGAAGAAAAGTTCTTAACATTAGAAAAAAATCACGAAAACCTAAAGGAAAGAGTGGAAAATCAAGAAAAAAGGCTGCATATGTTGGAAAAACAGGCAAGAAAAAATAACCTGGTATTTTTTGGAGTCGAAGAGAATGAAAAGTCATATGCGAGCTTAGAAAGAAACTTTATCACCTGGGTTGAAGAATATCTCTCTGTAAAATTAAATTACAGCGATATCCAAGAAATAAAAAGAATAGGGAAGAAAGAAGAAAGATTACGTCCAATAGTGGTAACTTTTTCAACGCTAGGCACAAAAATTAAAATAATGAAGCAAAAAAGAGCGCTAAAAGATACAAATTACTACATTAAAGAAGACTACCCAAAATACGTCCTAGAGAAGAGAAAGGAACTACAAGAGCAGTTAAAACTGGAAAGAGAAAAGGAGTTAGAGCCAAAATTATATACGACAAACTGATCATACCGAAAACAACACAAAACGCAAATTTCCTACCTCGCCAGAAAATGTCATTAAAACCAACATGGATAAGAACTCACGAGTAAATAAAAGAACAAAATACAACAAATAGAAGAACCAATCAAGAGGTCTAGCAGCTTCTCAGAGGGAGTAATAAAAAGGAATACTGAACTACGTAGTCAAAAAGCCAACCATTCAAAGTAATATTCAGAATAAACAGGCATAGCAATCAATCGCCTCCTCCTCCGGCATAGAGAAAACAAACACACAATTAAAAACAAGAAACAAACATGATCTTCCAACCCGGCTGGTCACCGTGGAAGAGTATGACCACAACCCTTCAAAGTTAATCACCACAGGAACAAACAAGAATAAAAATAAAACCCAACAAATACATGTAGCAACAAAAAAGTTGCAGGCTCAAATTGGTGGCAATTAGCGCAGGATAGAGAGGAGTGGGCGTCTTTGGAGGAGGCCTTTACCCAACTGGGGACCTAGCTTAGTATATAGAAGAAAAACAATAAAAATATAAAACTAGAAAATAGTGTAATTTAGGATTAATTAAAGTATAAATACCTAGCAAATAATAAGTAATTCAAAGAAATTAAGTATAAATAGAAAAATGTAGATTTAGCTTGGTCAAATAAAGGCTTTTATTTATTTATTTATTTTATTTATTTATTTAAGTGCATGACATGTCATATAGTATATATACAGCTGACTTCTTTTTTTCTATACCAACTAAAAAAAAGTCTGCTTTAATAATATGCAACAATCACATATTATAATTGCTGGAAACATATTTTGCCTTCCATTTGACGTACTTCTTATATAATTTTATTTTTAAATTTTATCGAAAAAGTTTATAGTTGTTACAGTGTTTAACTTTTTTAATTTACTGTTTTATTGTCTATTCTGTGCCCGCCATGTTTGCTGAGTCGTCTAGTAGCATACTTTGATTGATAAAGTTAATAATGTCAATGCTGACATTTATGATTTAATGTTTTGGTTGTTCGGAACATGAAGTGAGTAGTTAAGTACATGTCGTTTGTCCGGAAACAAAAAGCTACAAATACATTACAAGAAAGTGTTTGGACCTTGTGTCATCATTAGCTTGGACAGTGGATTGCGGCAATATGGCGCAGCGGTTTCCAGGCGGCGGCGGCGGAGCAACTCCAACTGGCGTTCCACAACAGCAACGCTACGCTGCTCCACCGCAGGGTTCACCTATGCCCAGACCATATCCCGGCCCCAATTTTTCGGTACACATCACAAATCATCTCTATTTGTATATAAGTAACTTCTTTTACTATTCATTACCTTCCGTTTGCGTGGACGTAAAATGAATTCTTTCATATTGTGTACTGAGAGATGACGTTCTTATTAAAGATCCCGATCGTTTTTTCGTTCTCAATTTTCGATGTCAATTTCTTTCACCCTCGATTCCCCCCTTTTGATTTCGAACCCGGTCTTAATTTAAGTATATTCCGATTCTGATCCCACTCTCGATTTTAGTTCCGCTATCAATTCCGATTTCGATTGGTACTGCTCATTGTAATGGCAGTCACGCTCTTGATTCTAATTTTAATTCCATAGGCAGTTTCAACTTTCTTTTCCTTCTCAATTTAATCTCTTCCAATCTAAATTGTCCATTCTTTGTTCTGTTTCTTGTTTACAATTCTGCTATCGATCACAGTTCTGATTATGACAAAGTGGAGGCACATACTAGTATTAAAATAAAATTTTAATTATGTTACTTGGAGATAGTGTAGCTCTTCATGAGGAAAAAAATTGGGAATCTGTATAGCACAAATATCCAGATGAAGTCTAGACGAAACGTTACTTGTCTATTTTATTCAGGTAGTTTATAATTAGTGAAAGGATTTTTAAAATTGGTTCAGTAGTTTGTTTCAATACTACATATTTAGGGTCCTATGATGTAGAATGTAGATGTATATATTTAAAAAATATTGAAAATTAGTTATAGCCATATATACAACATGCATATTAACTTCTATGTCTTATGAAATGGCATCAGTCTGTTCTAGATGCTTACAGAGATATGCCAGGGGCATACCATAAAATACTCGGCAAATTAATTTTATAAGTGGATTTAACTCAAATTCTGCCCACTTGCAATGTTTGAATTATAATTTAACTTAAATTTCCAAACGGGCGTATCTTTAGTTATCTCATTTTGGTTTTACCCAGTTGACCTATTTACTATTTTACATTTGACAATTCAATATTTTATAATTTTTTGGAGTGGTCTGTTTTATGAGCCAGCGCCTGGTTTTCCAGTTTTTTATATATTTTTTTAATGTTAATGTTGTCCTTTATTTTTGATAGTGATAGGGCAATTTTCTCGTAATTCTTCTCAGTTAACTTGTTTGATGCCTTCTTTATATGTTTTATAGAAAGTTTTTGTGATTTTGTTCTTAGAGGAGCTCATAACCAAGCAATGATCAGTAAAGAAGTTCAGTTCGCATATGATTGAGGTATCATTAAATGCTTTTGTAGAATTAGGCATGATATACACTTTATGCCAGATAACTTTGTACATGTGAGGTTAGTCACAAGCAACATTGCACAACACAAAACGTAAGGCGAATGAAAGGAAGTTAAGATGGGCGCGGCATGTGGATTTTGATGGATCTTCTATATATTCTACTATTTCACTCACAACAGTTCGACATTATTGTACAGATCGTGTCGCACTCGCTTTGTTTGACTGTGTTTGCAGTCTATCTCTATTATTCATAACGCTTTTACATTCATTTTATTTCATTTGTGTAGAGTGGGATAACGAAGTATACTAAAAACACAAAGTTATAACAAATTATAATTAATTTAATTTTACCTAATGACAAATAACAAAATATAATCAAAGTGAAGTTGTTAAATCTGTGTAAACTATTATTGTTCAGTGTATTTAAACATATAGAATATTTCAAAAAAACTGACATTCATATTTTAATTATGTGTAAATATTTTAAATCTATTTGGTTAGAAAAGAAGTATTAATGGCTTTGTTAATTATTACTTGTTTGGTTGTAAACACGTAATATATTTAGAATTATTAATTTACAAAGTTAGAAATGAGTTGAAAAGTTCTTTTTTAAACTATATACTTTGCGCTCGATTGTACATGTGTAATTGGATGCATGAGTCAACTTAACATGTATAAAATTATCTGGCGCAGAGTGTAATCTATTTCATTTTTGTGTTTCCCATCAGGGGAGGCCCAGGTCCACTTGTTCTTCTTCTTTTCAAACATGCCATTGAGAAGATATAAATTGTGTTCCAATAGGAAGTCTATGAGTTTTTGACAATTAGCACTCCTTTTTCCATGACCAAAATTACTTAAAATTTGTTCTACATTGCTACCTATTTTGCTCCAATTTGTGCATTGAAGTCTCTCATTAGTATAATGTAATTATTTGATAATTTAATTGGGGCCTCAGACAAATCTTTATTCAGAGTTTCAACTTCTAGTTTGTTTATTCCGTTGATG
Source organism: Eumeta japonica (assembly GCA_005406025.1). Taxonomy (NCBI): domain Eukaryota; kingdom Metazoa; phylum Arthropoda; class Insecta; order Lepidoptera; family Psychidae; genus Eumeta; species Eumeta japonica. Next base: position 138,614 of record BGZK01000582.1, on the reverse strand, counting down.
TATAGGTTATATATAATATTGTCCAATATTTTGTTGCTAGTTATTTAGTTTCCTGTTAGTTTAGTTTTAGTTGTAGATGGTTTTGTTGGATGAATGTTGTTTAGTGTTTTCAGTAATTTGTTTCTTAATGCTCGTTGTTTGTCGGTTATTTTGAAAAGGAATTTGTTTTTTTGTTGGTGGTTGTGATGCATTAGTCTCTGTCTCTGTTCTTATCTAAAAATGAGAATGATCTTTCCCATAGGTACTGAAAGGCATCTCTTTTGTCTTTTTTCTGCACTTTATAATTAGGCAGGTATTGTTTCTCAGTATTAAGGGTACATAAAATATTAAATGAGCTTTTCTGTAAAATGAGAAAAAGTAAGTTATGTTTATGTCATAAGATTCATGAAGTAGGCAAACTGAGTCAGATATAAATGCCAATTTTTTTTTTAACCTTCCCAATTCCATATACAATATATTAACGGTTCCTGAAAGGTGGTCCGCGAAACCCTGGGATTCCATGGAAGGACCACAAGGGTTCTGTAAAAAATATTTTAACACGTGCGTTGAGCAACGTTATTCGCGCGCACCGACCTGTATGTAAACGCGCGAGAGAGGGGCAGGGCGTGCGGGCGGAATAGTAGTAGAACTTAATGTGACAAATGAAATTTTTTGTATGTTTTATTACTTCATGTATAAAAACAATTTCATTAAAAATTTAATTGTTTTTCAATTATACCTCTTTTAAGGTAGGTAAATTTCCAGTTATCAAAGAAGGGTTTAGCTAGGAAAAATATAATCAATTGATTATATTTTTCCCTAATATGAACCCTAATTAGGGTTCCTTGACAAAAAAAAAATTGGGAACCCCTGCAATATATCATCAGTTTCATAGTAATCAAATAAATGGTTTAAGCACCAAAAGAAAATGAAAGAAATACACACTCATTGAAGATAGTCTATCCCTATGCAGAATTTCATTATAATTCTTTCAGCCTTTTTAGAGATTGTTTTGGACAAACAAACAAATAATCAACAGTCAAAGTAAAAATTAAAAAATGATAAGTACAGATAAGGCTTATCGTTGAATAAATGTAATGAAATTTTATAAGAATATATGTGTAGTTTCATATGTCAGTATAGATAAATGAATAAAAAACTAGCCAAGAGCATATCTAGGCCAGGAGGAATCGGCGCATGAGTACCGAAAACTATTCCACCTCAATTTTTTTTATGCAAGTCTCTTCAAATTACCCTACTTATGATATAAATGCATGTTGCCATGGGGCAACCCTGTACCATATTTTTTAAACTGAAATTGTTTAAACAATTGCAAGGAATTGTTATTTTTCAACTGGACAAATTTTTTTTATTCTTTGTTGAAATACAATTAAAAAAGGTTCTATAACTTTTTACGATAAAGTAAATATTTTTCGAGATATGAATTTTTAAAGGTTCAAAAAATCTTAAATTTGGGTACTTTTGACCCATGAAAAATATATTAAAAAAAAAAATAAAATGTGAATAATATATATTTTTTAATTCTTTATACAATAGTTAACAATATCTTTAATTACGATTCCAAGAAATTGAACTGTTTATAACTGAAGAAAGATAAATAACAGGTTTTAATAAAATTGATATGACAATCTTTTATACAAAGTGTATATTACATTTTTATTAATAAATGACTAGCGTATAATGTATTTACCAAGTAAATAATCATGTATTAAATTTTAAGTATGTTAAAAAGCAATGGAAACACTTACTAGTCCTATAATGTAAAAATACAATCTGAAAAAATGCACCAGAAAAAGACCATATCTTGATGAAGCATAGTTTTTCGGCAATAATTCATAGAGTTTATTTGATCATGTTAAAAATAATTTCCATATAAAGTATTTATTAGGCATTACCTAATAATTTTTTCATGTTTTTTAGATATACAATTTAAAAATAAAGAGAGAAGGTACACAATTTATGCTCCTATCACAACGATTATTTTCAAAAATATTTACCTAATCAAAAAAATTGTTAAAAAACCTTAAAGTTCTTTTAAAAGGACTGTTGAAATATGTGTCACATGTTAAGGTTTGCTGAAAATTTTTTTTCAGGGTTTACATATATAGAGTTGCCCTCCTTAAAATATTTATTTTTGTTATTTGACTAGCAAACTAAGTAGCAGTTTACACACACCACCTATACTCAAAATTTCATCAATATACACCTTGTAGTTGTTGAGTAAAATGCTTGTGACAAGGACGGACAGATAGATGGACATGATTCAACTATAAGTTTCTATTTTGCTATTTTGGAACCTTAAAATGTATCTTATCTCTTGGGTTGTTTGTTAATGATAAAAATTATTATATTTTCTAGGAGGTAGTCTATTTAAAATTTGATGAAAAACTATTCAATCATTTCAGATGTGACAAAATTGGACAAAAAAATTGTATAGACAGACTACAGATTTGTATACTATAGATTAAATTTTGAAAGTTGATAAATGTGCAAAATTTTTAATTGGAATGTATTTTATATATACCAGCGTTTCCCAAACTTATTTTACTGTGACGCCCTTAGAACTTTACCATTTTTTTACGACGACTCAATTCAGCCCTCAAAAATATTTACTAATTTTAGTACTAACTTAAGGATGTTTGTCAGAATGCGTACAGCGCTCCCTAAAGTACCCTGTGGCTCATTCGACTTGGTCGCATCGACATGCGACGCCACTGGGACAATATATGATAGAGATTCGTAGTGGAGGGGCAGATTCGAGAGTCAGCGGTGGGCTGCATGCTGCATGTTAATGCGTGTTGCAGGCAAGCATCTATAATGGATTTCCGCGAATTAACACCTCACACAATAGAAACTACGAAACAATTTATGACAAAGTTGTTGAATAGGTGCTCCCATGGATACTAACTAAAAAGACTGACTTTGTTTTATATTGGATTTTAAGACTTTTTGAAATAGAAGGACTGCATTGCGAGACTTGGATTGTGTATGTAATGTGTTTGATGAATGCATTGAGTGGCAATATATAAATTTGTACAGATAGATAGATAGACATACAGCTTGCAATGTGGTTCTGTATATTGTGGAGCTTCAGGTGTTACTAATTAAGCTAAACTTAAAGAGCAGTGTCATATATATTGTTGCTTTAAATTAACATAGTGTAGGAAAATAAAGTCTTATTTTTAGGGTAATATTTGTTGTCAATAATTTATGATACCTAAATCTAATTACCATTAGGGCTATTTTTGTCATCTTTGTTGTAGATTTTAATTTTTTGGCATTTAGTTAGTACTAGCTTCATTTATGTTAACAGCGTAGTGGGTTCACCCCTCCACCGGGCGGCGTAGGCAGCAGCGTCGGCGCTGGTCGTGCGCCGCCACCACCCGGTGCACCTTATGGGCCGCCTCGAGCTGCGCCGCCGCCACCCACACCGCCGCAGACCGGAAAGCGACCCGCTGACAGTCGTGCGCCGCACCCTCCACAACACAAACCTGCTGTCTATAATCAGTAAGTATAGGTAAATTAAGATTTGGACCTGCGCATCACTCATATTTTATTATCATGTGTATGTATGCTTTTCAGGGATGGGTATGGCGTGAGTGGAGCGGCTGGCGCCGCTGCGGGTGGCAAACGTAAAAAGCGGTTAGCTGACAAAATTCTGCCACAGAAGGTGCGCGATTTGGTGCCCGAGTCGCAAGCTTACATGGATCTACTCGCTTTCGAGCGAAAGTTGGATGCGACTATTATGCGCAAACGACTTGACATCCAAGAAGCATTGAAGCGACCAATGAAGCAGAAACGCAAGTTACGCATCTTCATTTCCAATACTTTCTATCCTGGTGAGGTTCATATGTATTATTAAGTTAATCTTATTGTAATGCCTAAAGTATTCCTAAAAATTGTAAAACTATTTCCAAGTGGAAAGAGTTGAAGGAATTGCTATTATTTAAAACTTCTTTTACCTGTGGCTGCACACCCATGGACACTAAATTGTACAAGTAATCACTCGATTTAAGAATGATTACTTGTTATTGCAATTGCAAATATGGGGTAAACCCTTTAATTCTCCACTCATTTTCATGTGCATTTATTCAAACAATATATTGAGGACTTCATGCAGATAGGGTGTAACTACAAAAAATGCCAAATTGACTTTTTGAGTTGTATATACATGCATTTTATTTCTTCATCTAATTGGACAAAAAAGTATAATATTAATACCTTCTACTAAGCAAAATTTCATAGTTATCAAAAGTTCAAGTAAAGATTTATCTCAGAATTACTGTCAAAACATTTCTTTTTTCTTCTTCTTTTAAATTGAATTTTTTAGTTACCCCCTATCTGCATGAAGCCCTCGATATGTAGGCATTATCAACAATATATGTATTGGAAAAAACCTTGAGTTAAACAGACTCGCTTTGAGTTCAATGCTAACTGACAATAATCTTGCAGCTCTCAATCACAAATAGACTTTTGCCAATCTGGTTGTTCAGAGGTAATTTTGTGATAAATTAACAATTATTCAGAACAAACCAGTAGAGCTACATAGAAGAAACTGAAATAATAAATAAAGAAAAAAAGAGAGAGGATTGTAAACACTGCTAGAAGCGGAAACATTATTAACTCCGAAATAAACATAAAAATATAATCAAAAATAATATGATGGATTTGGATTATAAACTGACTAGACCCATCATAACATTAATGAAACATTGATATTTATAGGACTTCATAATGATAGAAATAAAAAAAAACAAAGCATAAGGAGTATTATACACCTGTGACCTGAACAAAATACAAGATGAGTGTACAGGTTGTTGATCATAATGATACAGACTTAGTGATTATAAAAAAGTGTATGGTTAATTGAAATTACCAAAGCAATAAAAGTTATTTTGGTAATAAATGTACTTTTTATAAGTCATAATTTGATCGTCGTAAAAGAAAAAATATATAGTATATCACCATGTACATTAATACATACACACACATCCATAAATACACATAAAGACATCTGACTTCTTGCACTACACAGTGCATAGAGTGTGGGGTGTAGTAGGGAAAATTCTCGACTGACCACCCTATGGATCAATGATGAATTGTGTTATGCTTGATCCAATACTAATATTAACATTAGGTCGGGGGAAAAAGTTTGTTCATATTTTATAAGTAAAAAGTTGCATTAAAATCTCTTTGGTTGTGCTGTTTGTATCTGACTAGTTTTGATGCCATTAGATAGATGACATTTTAAGAAAAAATTAAAAAGTACAAACATTTTCCTGCCATTTTTCTATTGTTTTCTGTCTACATACATAAAAATTCAATACATTTTAAAAAATTTAATTAGAAAAAAAAGAAAAAATGTGGCACAAACCATTAAAAAAACATGTTTATGGATCTAATGTAGTGTCGGTAAGAATAGTACAAAACTGGTTCAAGCATTTCCAGTCCAGTAATTTTAATGTCAAAGATGAACCTCGCTCTGGTTGACCTGTTACGGTTAAAGTTGATGCTATTTTAGAAAAGTAGAGGAAGATTGACATATTATTTCTTACGACATAGGTGAAGAGCTGGGGATTGACCTCAAAACAATTTTGACCCATTTGAAAAAGCTGGATATACAAAAAAGCTCGATACTTGGGTCCCACTATGGCAGTCATTAATAGCCCCCAACTTGCACTGGGTCAGTATGAAGGGGTTAATGTCCAAGCCCCTCAATTTTAAATAAAAAAAGGTTACAGAGGGCACACCTCAGCAACAGGGCAAATATAAACCTGATATAAAAAATGCGCCCTCCTTGTTGTCGCTGACACATTGGTATGCTTAAGTAAAATCTTTTCACCTGTCATTTTACAGGTGCCGGTGATAATGCAGTAGCATCATGGGAACTGCGAGTAGAAGGCCGCTTGCTTGATGATGCCAAAAATGATCCCAACAAAGTTTGTTCATGATTTATTTTTAGCACTATTCTCAAATAATTAACCATTAACATCTCTATCTTTCTTCATGTTACAGGTTAAGCGAAAGTTTTCTTCTTTCTTCAAATCACTAGTAATCGAGTTAGATAAGGAACTGTATGGACCTGATAATCATTTGGTAGAATGGCATCGAACACTGACCACACAAGAGACAGACGGGTTTCAGGTGAAGCGGCCTGGTTATAAGAATGTCCGGTGCACAATTTTACTGTTGCTAGATTACCAACCATTGCAGTTTAAATTAGACGGGCGTTTGGCACGATTGCTGGGCGTGCACACACAGACGCGGCCAGTCATCGTAAATGCACTGTGGCAGTACGTGAAGACGCATCGGCTACAAGATCCACATGAGCGCGAGTACATCGTTTGTGATAAGTATCTAGAGCAGATATTTGGATGCTCGCGTATGAAATTGGCTGAGGTGCCGGGTCGGCTGGCTACTTTGCTGCATGCACCTGATCCTATAGTTATCAATCACGTAATTGGCGTCGAAGCGCCACACGATACTAAACAGACTGCCTGCTATGATATCGATGTCGAGGTCGATGACACGCTCAAAACGCAGATGAATAACTTTTTGGTCAGTACCGCCAACCAACAAGAAATTCAGGGTCTAGATTCCAAAATCCATGAGACTGTTGACACCATCCATCAGCTGAAAACCAATCGAGAATTCTTTCTTAGCTTTAGTCGTGATCCACAACAGTTTGTGCATCGATGGCTGGTGAGTCAAGCACGTGACCTCAAAGCTATCACTGAAGGAGCCGGAAACCCTGAAGAGGAGCGACGTGCGCCCTTCTATCGTCAGCCTTGGGCAGGCGAGGGCGTGGCGCGCTACTTACACGCGCGTCTAGCGCACCGTGCGCACGACCTCGACACACTACTGCGCAATTGACCGCCTACTGCCACGCTCGCATCTGAGTCTGCATAGAGATTGAAATGCGACATCAGGTCCTAATGGGTTATCATGTCGATTGTTAAAAAAATTACTTTTATTAATGCTACTAAATATTTCCTAAATTTTACCTGAACATTAAGAAGATGGTTCACAACAAAGAAGACGTGAACAATGTCTCTAAGAGTATTCATAATGTAGCCTCGTATTTATCTTTTGCACAATGATTAAAGTAATGATGAAAGTCATCATCATTCATCTCTTTTCTTTTATCAAATTCATACAGCATATCAATATCATATTTAAGGAGCAATCAAACAGGTGAGCCATTAGGGATGGGATCTCACTGCTCATGGTCACCGTCGTCCATAGACATTTGCTACCCCCAGAGGAGATGCTTTGTTGGCCTCTTGGGACGGAATAGGATATTTAATAAAGGGGCATAAAGCTGATTGAAAGGGGAGAGTGGGAGTTAGCCATTGGAACTCTCACTCACTGAATGAAAATCGTACAGTGTAAGTTGCTGCTTTACATTCATATTACACCAGTCAACACGATTTTTGGGTCTGACTTCTACATGTTAAATTTTAGTTTCTCCTACACCAAAACAAGGGAAAAAAATATTTTTTTGATATAAGTTTGTTTTTGTAGAAACTAGAGCAATTTTTCAGTAAAAATTAAATTTTTTTTATATCTTTATTATGAATTTGCTCTAAATTATAATTACAAAGTTTAGAGTTTTTTTTATTAAAGTTTTTTAATATATTAACATATAGATATAAAAGAATAAGAAATTAATGTCTAAAAATGAATATTTTTTGTATTTCTTTTGTGTTTATATGAGCTCTCGTATTAAACTCCAAATGTTATCTCCCATCAGATTCTCGTACTGCCCTTGATATCGCCATTCGAAGTCCATTACGTCTTGATGAAAACGTTCTCCTTGTTCCTCAGAGTAGGCACCCATGTTATCTTTCAATTTGTCCAGATGAGAATATATCATATAAAGTATGATAAATTTTCCATAAAAATATTACCTTAGAGGCACTGGTATTGCTAGCGAATTTCACGCCGACTGGTCACGAGCAGCTTAACATATGTTGTAATTGATAATAGATTCGGAATGATGTTTAGAAAAATATTGAAATACTTTTTATCCAACTTCAAAAAAAGAATGAGTTTCTCAATTCCTTTTGTAATTTTGAAACGAAGTTTCTCAACGCACGTGCGATGGCGCTTGGGGGATGGGAATTAAAGGTAAAAAACGTGTAACTGCTGTACAGTGTGCTAGGCTCGGTGTATACTTTTCGATCTTACTGTTTCCCTCTCTATTATATGTATAAAAGTGACATCTATTAATTTCAAAGATTACATAATTGTGCAGCGTGATGAACTTAACAAAGATTTTAGTAGTAAAAAAACGATGGCGCTGTTAAGTTTTTGTTTAAAGTTTTGTTTTATATAACTCACAGTTTACTATTTTGTGTGTATTATATACCTACATAAATATATATTTTTTTAAATTGCTTAAAACCAATTTTAAGTGAATGAATATTTTCTTTAGAATATTATTCTTCTCATTTAATTACTCTCAAAAGATGTTAATTTATTTCACTGTTCCTGTTGTTTGATATAACAATATAAAGCTAAAGGAACTTCGTTCCAACTGGGTGTTCCAAGACAGCCTTAGTTATTATTTTACATATATGTGTCACCTCAGAACTCTGACATTTATTTACTGATTTTGAAAATTCCTTTTTTTAATTTGAATTTACTTCCTGATTGATCCTATTTTTTTTAATGATCCTTTTCTGATGATGGATCCGAGGAGAGACGAATTGAGGGGCATTCTATAAATGTTGTAGGCATACATTTTCAATTTTGTTTTCTACTGTAAGTATTTACATTCGGAAAGTATCATTAAGTGTTGTGAAATTGATAAAGAAAACCACATGAAGATGAAGATGGTCACCGGAACTTCTCAACGATAAGTATTTCATGGGTGGTGATAAAATATCTCGATTAGGATAGTTAATTATAACAGAGCAAATGTAAATGAAAATGGTATCGTGGTATAGATTAATAGTAAAGAGCCAGAAGGTAGACACCAATATAACTCAATAGACTAAATAATAAGTAATGTATTATGGTCATGTTTGGGCTTATTGGAATCGTCACGAGATGCATGCTGGCTATAAATGATTTTAACCAACTGCAAAAAAAGAAGTGTTTGTCTGCATGTTTTTTTATTTAATTTCAGTTATAATTTCGTCGATTGTGGGCTGATTTCGATTTTTTTATATGTAGGGCGCAATAAAAATTGTGGAATGAATGAGAAAAAATGACTTCGAATGGTCAAAAATTAATTTATTGTTTCTCAAAATATTCCTGTTAGCGTAAATGTACTTTTGATAGGAATAAACCAACTTTCAAAACATTTAAGCTACTCCTCCCTGATGACCTCGGAAACATGTTTTTCACACTCTGACAGCCTCTTCTGGTAATGAAAATCGTTGATCGCATAGTTGGTTCTTAATTTTGGCGAAAAGTTACAAGAAAAAAAGTCACAAGGTGCCAGGTCGGTGTTGTATGCGATTCCTGCATGCAGTACCGACCGGGCACCTTGTGACCATGCAGCGCACAGCTCGGGCTTTGCCGAGCTGTCAAATTACACTTAAAATCGTAGAAAATTATACTACGAAAATTTTCACGACTTTCACGAGGTAGTGATAAAGACATGCAATTTATAAAATGATCGACATGTAAATGTTGCCTATAAGTGACCAGTTCCAGAAACTTATAGTGCACCCCACGTATCAAAGAATATAAATTATTTTATATAGTTAGTATAAGACCTTAGAATGATTACCCGTGAACAATACATTTGGTATTGGAACTGCTTTCCACTTGCTTAGTACAGAAGTACAGGAGATGCTTGGCCGATTTTATTAACCATGGCTCCATCCACATGCAGTCAAAATTTTTTTTATAAAGTTATAATTATTCGATAACCAAAAATGTGATATAAAATAATAAAAATAAAAACCGCCTTTAAAAATCCTTGCAAAGAATTTTGATCAAGCATAAATGGACAAACACTTATTTATTCTTTAAATTATCTGGATATGATAGATTTGTACATGTAATTGTGTTAAAATACAGTTTATCACTAAACCTGCTGTTGTAAAGTTAGTCAGGGAAGGGTCGGGGATCACTGAACCTACATACCTATTCCATCATTCGCAGGCAATTTAGAGCGGTAGAATTTCGTGCGTTGTACTGTTAAAAGTGAAAAGAATGTGAGGTATAAAAAGTTGCCCGTGAGAAGAGATTTTCAACAAATTTCGTAGCAGCATCGTGCGTTGTACTGTAAGTCACATTTTCATAGACATGAATGTGTTAAGTATTTGTTAGGTTCTAAAAGAGTGGAAGGTTACGTACCACGAGAAATACGTGAGACTCAATAAACCAAAGAAAGTTTGGTAATTATATAAAATTTAATTGTTATGAGTAATAGGATAAATTGTTATAAATATATCATTATAGAAAATGTTCTAAAACAACAATGTTTTAGACCAAGTATGGGCAACCTTTGACATGTGGGCCAACTAGTGTGCAAATACATTCGCCGGCCGCAATCAAAAGTAGATGCATTTTAAAGGAGTATTGTAAAATAGTGTTCATAATTTTTAGCGATAGATATCAGACATTAAATTTTTCAAAATGTCTCGCGGGCCGGCTGTTGCCATATAGTTTTAGACAATTTTAGCTATAATAAAATTCGATGAAATTGGACTTTTTGCTGTTTTCCATATCTCGTCATCCAATAATCTATCTCGAATATCTTCCATCAATTAAATTTATAATTATGATATTGGAATGAAAATTAGATTTAACAATTTTTCCCATTATTCTGTCGTGTGAAGCCTCTGGCATACGAATATTTAGTACGTTTTCCCCGGCGAAGCGGCGGATGAGTTGCAAGACTGCAAAACCAGCGCTGACCATTATAACGCCGGGCGCCATAGGTGATACCCTATAGGCGGACGCGCTCCGCCTGCGGCGCGTCCGTTTTGTTTCTCGTGTAGAAGCCGTGCAATCAAAACTTTCTTTCGGCAAAATGTCATTGTTTAATTTAACGTTCAAATCACAAGACAATCTATGCAGTTAATTCTAATAGATTATTTTACAAACGTTGTATTTGTTGCAGCAGACTGACACTAATCGCTTTCAATAAATTTTATAAATTTAAGTAATTCTAGAGTTTGTTTTTTCATTTTTAATATTCAATTGTTTTATATTTTTTTAGAACATTTTATATACTTAGGTAATAATTTTAAAATATTTCCAAATATCTTAGCGTAATCCAGTGATACATGTTTCTGCGTGTCAGTTTGTAACGTTTTATCCTACATCAAGTCGCACAACTTGATCGTATCATCCATTCCACGTTAAGCTATTGTTGTACTTTTTGCGTGTTTTCCTACTATGCGCTGTTCCTGAAGAGCTCGTATTTGGAGCAGTGATCGCTCGTGCCGACCGCGACGGTCGTCCATTTCGCTCGTACCAGTATTTGCGAGCGATCGTTCTGATCACTCGGGTCATTGCATTTAATGTCCATTTCGAATAGTTCGCTCTTTGGATTTATAAATATAACTGATATAATTCAGTTTTGATCGTCGCAGTCGCCTCACTTCGCCTTAAGATACGAGGCTCTCTATCTGAATCAAAAAAGGTTATGGGAGGTTGTGCCTCAGCTGTGGGGTGATTAAAATCTGACACCGCATACGTTTTTATCTGGAATCATCTTACATGTATATACGAATTCTAAGATCCCATCAATGCACTGGTGACCTCCTGTGGTTGCGAGTGTCTAAGTGGGGTAGCAGTGATAACCACCTGTTCTCTGGTGACTCGCATATTCGCTTTCCCGTGAAAAATTCTATAAAAAATTAAAATGAATGTTAGTTATTTTGTTTTATTAAATATTTTATTATTTATAGGCACTTAACAGGTTTCGTAACGGAGGTAATTTACTTAACGCTATACTGTGAGATTGCACAGTAGCTTGGCAGGTGCTAAATCGTTTATGCAACGACCATGCGTCAGTGATTACATTAACTTGTGCGAATTCGGTTTTACCAAGACAAGTAACTGCGCTATCCTACCAAAAGTTAGTCGAGTGTGTATAATTACAAAAATGTTATACTGTAGCCAGTGGCCATCACAGGAATTTGAGCCGAGATAGGCAATCAATAGTTAAATCCTGTAAAAAGTTCAGCTATTGCTTGCTAAGTATGTAATATTATATTTTTTTTAAATTTCGTTTTCTTTTAGGCTGACCACAAATGCTCATAATGTTATAAATGCCCAAAAATTATGATCTTAAATTTTCTTCGATTATTTTAAAGTCATTAATCTACGGCACATAACAAGCTATTTATAATTTTTTTTTTTGTATAATTTTTCTTGAAGAATATTTGTTTCTGCGAAAATATCAAAAACATCAAAAAAAAGTAAATTTAATTCTTTTCAACTATGCGAGTATGACGTGAGCTCGAATCAGTGTGTCATCTGCGTCTTGTGGTCACGATGTGCGAATCGTAAGACCAACGAGTATCGGCGACGCGCGGTATTTTGGTAAATTGGCATAATGAGCTAATCGCTACCGTGAAAAAAATTTCGTTATGCGTTTACTAATACTAAAATATCGCTCATTTCTGCTGATGCGTTGACACAATTTAAAAAGAATCTAATTTAATATGAGCAGAACAACCAACAAAAAGATAAAATCGACAGCGTTCTTTGATTTTAGCTTGAAGACCGTTTTGCTCAGAAGACATAACTGTATATTCTTCGAGGACACGTAAAAGTGCTGAACTCAATGGAATACTTGTGAGAATCAAATTGACAACTGCCTATTTTTTAATCGATAGACAAATTTGGAATCTACAAAATATCACGTTATAACTACGAGCTGTTCCCTTCCGCTGACACCCGACGTTTCATCAATAATAGTCGCCACAAAATAAATATCTTGTATTTGTTTTTATCAGAGAGGCAGTACTATAAATTAAATAATTTTCAATTTTACTGCATAAGGTCGTAAAAGCCTGAGTGGAACTTTGTAAATGACTTTCAAAAATACCATCATATTTTGACAAAAATGTTAGATTTCTATCTATTTTTGAATTGTGTTTTTGAATGTCTAATTTACATTAAATGCATAAACTTGTTTCGATGCGCGTTTTACCAAAAGTATGCAATGTTAAGCACGTCTTTTAAGTATTTCGGACTGGTCGTGCTTTTTAACAGCATTTGTCAACTTATGTAAATCAACATGTCTGATTATTCCAAACTGATTTCGTAGTTGTGCATGGCAATAACTAACATAAATAAAATAAATACAATCTATTTTTGTGTTTGCACGCAGTAACCCAATTAAACATTTTAGAATATTTACTATTAAATTTTCTATTTATATTTCCTATTTCTTTTAGTTAAATCTTAATTTGGTAATGGCCGGCCGGTTCGACGAATATGTAACTTTTCTGTATATAAAAAAAACTGATTAAATGCGTTTAAACTACTGTTTAATTTTAATAACCAAACATTTCCGTCACAATTTTCATAATTGTAACTAAAAATTTTTACTAGCACGACAATAACACGAATAATATAAAACTATTAAAATTAAGATGCTTATGAAAATCAGAGCGCCATGACTATTGAAAATGGTAATAACCTATATACGTAAGTGCGTATTTATTATAAAACGCTAATTAAAATCACAAAAGCGTTCAGATTAGAAAACGATTTAATTTTGTCGGTTTCTCTATCTAGGCAGAATCTGAAATTGCGTCTGTCTATACATTATAATGGACACAAAACAAAATTTTGCATATGTGTGAAATCCGTGTGGCTAAATGAAGCCAAAAAGGCGATGTCTAACATGTGAGCGCTGTCGTGCGGCAACACGTGTCATCGTACTACTTATGAAACACTAGAGATATTTAACCATAATCATAGAGGATGCTCTATCAAATAATTTGCTGTTTTTATTAATTATTTTATGTAATGAAATGATTTGATTTTTTAACAATATACGAAGATAGGCAAAAGTTATTTGCCTTATCTCAATTTCTTCACTGACTACAACATTAAGTGAATAAGTTTTTTTTTACCAAGAAAGCGACTTCACAAAAGAACTCGCTTTCTTATGTTTATTTGTTTGATTGCCTATTCGAGTAGAATCTTCCAATTGATTTTAAACTAACTTCTTGATGAATTAGAAATTTGAAACATTAAACATAGCTCAGAACAGGATGATAATGCAATATTGATTCGCTTTCGTGTCTCTGTTTGTTTGTTTGTTCGGTTGGAATTTAGTAATGGATTTTAAACTAATTTCTGTATGAGCTAAACTTAAAACTGTAATCAATTCAGTACTAGATGACGATGGAATGTTAACTCGCTTTGTTGTCAGTCTGATTGTTTCTTTATTTGTTCGGAATGAATTCGCGAAAAGTTCGAAACTTAAGACTTGCGCTATCAATCGTGTTTCTTGTCTCGTATTTGGCACGAGAATTTGAAAACTTACGTAGAAAAAATGAACTATTTATATAGTTTGAGAAACTTTACTCCGTAGATCGAGAAGGGTCTAGTCATATCATGCCCGACTACACCAAAGTACAAGGTACAAATAGTAACAGACTTGAACGCCTTTGACGCCCCGCATGTGCCAGTGCCTCATAACTATTAGGTGGCAGAAAAGGAAATCTAACGCTGCCACAGAGATATTTATTTAAAGAAATCTTTTCTCATACATACATCATACACATTGTATGTGATGGAAAAGTCGGCAAGGGTCGTTCTAGAAAACCCTATGCAGATCATATTGGTGACCATATTAAAAAAAAAAAAGCCAAATTTTAAGTACCCTAAATCGACAAGCTTGCATGAGAACATTGATGGATGTCGGTCAAGAGAGATATGCAAAGATCATACCACGTGGAAATCGATAGTTTCTGTCTATCCTTCTGGGAAATAGACGTGAGTTTATATTATTATATTACAAATCTTCTATTCATCATTAAAAATAAACCAACGGTTTTACATCTACACTAATATATGCATCTGTAGCGTAACTGTGCTTACTACTTAAAATTAGAACAGCAAAATAATCTATACTAGGCTATACTATAATATATAAATCTACAGAGGTTTTTTTGATTGTTCCCTTATAACTATTGATCTATACATCCGATAAAAATGAAATTTTGTATACATGTAAAGGATACATCGATTTTTTTGACAGGTTAAGTTTTACTCAAGTATTAGACTTCGAAAATGCATTGCGGGTGTGTTAATGATTCAAAAATAAACCTATAAAGCCGCGCGTCACGCATTGATTGTTTCCGTCGGCGTTTGTGATGAATATTTAAATCTTATTTTCAAATGGATTTATTTTGTGGAGTGCAATTTCCCAGAGGTAATAAGTTTTGTTTGTTTGTGTCGGACGTGACATGTCTGCGTCTTTTTATTCTGTATAATTCGAGGACTTTCTAGAGGTCAGTCGGCACCTATAAAAAGAGAAGTGCGGTGCGCAAGAGGCTAAGTATTATTCTTGTGATTGGAGCGACAATAAGTCAAGTGTGATACCGACAAGTGATCTATTGGTTCCGTAGCGATATATTATGAAACAGATATATATTTCTGAATATATATCTGCTGTGCTACGTGGTTTCTTTCATTTAATCCCAATCTGTCAACCCCCCGATAGGGTCATTTCATAAAATTTGGTGTCAGAAGTGGAATGGAGATGCCGAAAAGTTAACAAGATGGAAAGGTGACAAGAAGTTAGACTACAGCTCATCAGGTGCAAAATGGAGAAGTGGCGGGGGCTGCTGTTTCTCCGATTATCTCGGATGGTCCAAGTCTTGATTTGAGCGTCCTGCTCAAGGAAATCAGAAAACAGGCTCGCCGCCAGGAAGATCTTTGTAATCTTCTAGAAATCGAAGCAGTTCGACATGAATATCATCCTGAGAGAATACAGAAGATTACACTAAGAGAAAAACAAGAAAAAGGTTTTCCGCCCGCGGTGCTATCAATGCGGGGATCACCTCCATATTAACTGTTTAAGACGAAAGAGGGCCTTTCGCCTAGTCTGTTATAAATGCAGGGAAATGGGCCATATTCTAGTCGATTGTGCAAAACACGGTAGAAGGGAGGCTAGTAGCAATAAATGGTTCTTAGTTGCACGGAATGTAAACCCTTCAGCGCGATGGGAATACAAGTGCGGTTCAGCAGTTGGGAAGGACAAATCCCAGAGAAATGCGGATGCGATATCGCGCTGACTGCGAACAGGGTCGGGATCAAAATCGAGAGCAGTACGTCTATCGTAATGTCCCGGAAAGAGTGGGCCGCGGTCGTTAGTTAGTATGCCTCAGAAAAGAAAAGTTATACCTGAAAGTTTTTTTTTCATTTTTGGCATCCTGTCCAGGGTTTATTGCGAGATTCTTGCAATTGACTTCTCCGCTGTCTTCAGTTTCCTCCCTCTCCTCGCTTTTTCTCGCTCGAGCTCTGCAATATACTTCGAGCAGAATTTTTCGAGGCGAAGGGCAAGCTCACTAATGTATACCAGCTTTCTGATCAGTGATTTTTTGATTTTTCATATTTTTCAGAGCGTCCACCCGACCTACCGGGTGGACGTTTTCCGGCGATCGAAGTTTCTTGCAGAGAAAATGAATTTTTATTTTTCTACGTATGATATACAACATACGGACTGAGTCCGGAATCCCTTTCCGCAGAGGACCCCTTTTGGAGACCCGCCAATAAACGTACAAAAACACTTGATTGAAATTAAAATGGATCGCACATTAAAATTTTCAGTACCCGAGTTAGGTCATTTTTCGCTAAACGTGAAAAATGAATATCTTTTGCTTTCTAGGTATGTTATTGCAATATTTTTGCCATATGTTATGATCTGTTTATGTGTATTATAAGAATTTCAACTCTTACCACAAAAACAAAAAAGAAGGAACTCCTGAGGACGATCAATGAAGAGGCGAGAGCAGCGTAGGCAATGATTACTACAAAGGACCGCCATTGTTTAATTAAACAGGCCCATGTTTCGTATTAAATACCTTTTGTATATTATGGTTAAGTTTAAGTATGTCGAATAATATTAAAGAATTATTAAATAATGATTTTTCTTTCATAGTGCGCCTCCAAAATTTCTCAATTTCTTAGATGTGTCTGGTACACAAAAAGTTTGCTGAACATTGAGCTATTAGATCGTGATTAAGAACCTAATCGGTAAATATACAAGATGAAGAAATTAATTCTGACTCCACCATTATAGCCCAAGGTGGAAACTAATTTACATGTATATAAATAAAAAAAAAGCGATAATGTAAAAATAAGCTTTTATATTGATAACAAAAAATAAAATATACCTATTCCTAGCAGAAACAAGCATTTTCTATATTTTAATCTTTAACCCACGATAAAGTCCCTTCAACCTTTCAAATAGAAGTATGTTATGCCGACTCTTTTTCTCTTAACATCAAATTTAACACGCTTTTAAATAAAAACTTGTAATGTGATATGTAGTAGGTACGAGGGCTGCTATTTTTGTATCTGGAACTGATCACATACAGAATAGTATTTAAAAGGTCATTACAACATTTAAAAATGGATCTCCTTGCCTACAGCCAATTCTACAGAATAAATACAGTTTGTTTCATGTAACTGTCAATTGTTTTCAGGGGCGTAGCTACCGCCGTATCTGCCGTATCAATTATACGGGGCCCCCAACGTGCGTAAGCAAAAATTAATAAAAACTTCCCAAATTTTTTCTTATTTCACAAATGATAAAAGTCAAAAAAAGCAATTTCTTTTTTTCCCGCCTAAAGCGTGCGTTCAAAAGTTGGTAGTATTCCCTAACAGCAATCATGGACTAAGAAAGCATGTTAAAGTGATAAGCTTGAAGTTTGAACATTTTGGCAATAAATGAAAGACGTACTATGATCTATTTGATAGTTAAAGAAAAAAAAAATGAATATTAATGTAATTCGCTGCACATAAATAACTACGATTGCTATGGCAACGATGAAGATGGCGTACAAAACCCTTTAGTACTTAATGTATGAATAAAAATATTAAGGTTATAACTTATTTTTTAATGAGTTTTTCAATTCTTTAATGGTTATTTTGTTATTCGGAGCACAGTCGAATCCAAAAAAAATCCCAAAAATCGCTCTAGCCGTTCTCAAGTTATAAATGGTGTAACTAACACAACTTTCTTTTTTTTATATATAAATATGAATTGTTTGTAAAAAATTTAGAAAAAGTGCCAGATAATTATGATGAATAAATATTTCTTTTAATTTTATGTATTTTTTTATGAGAAATCTTTACCATTCCTAAGGGCCCCCAAACAATTTTTGATACGGGGCCCCGCCAAGGCACGCTACGCTTCTGATTGTTTTACCATTGTGGCGTCATTTTGAAAATTGCGCGCCTTTGTCACCATGGATTTAACTCGTGAAAACTCGATGATTTATTATGATTTTCGGCGTGGGCTAACTTAAAAACAGTGCATTAAAAACCTCTTCGACTTTTGGGGATGAAGCACCATCGAGACCTACTGTGTGTCACTGCCTCGGTGAATTTAATCGTCGGTCTATGCTCACGGACGAATTTAAAGGTCGCCCTAAATCGGTTGTTGTACCACAAAATATCGTTGCTGTGCGGGACTTAATAATGCAAGATCATCATGTTACGTATCGCGAGATAAAGACATCTCTGAGCATAAGTATACATAAAATATTACACGACAATTTGGCTGTAAAAAAATTGTTTGTGTCGGATTCCACATAACTTGAACATTGATCAAAAACATGTTCGTGTCGATTGGTGCAAAAAAATGATGAAAAAATATAATCAGAATGCGTCCAAAGCTGTTTATAATATATAAAGGTGATGAATCTTGGATTTATGCGTATTACCCCGAAACTAAACATCAGTCAACGGTGTGAGTCTTTCAAGATGAGCCGAACCCAACAAAGGTGATTTGTGCCAAAAGCACTGAAGCAAAAAGTTACCTGTTTTTTTTTTGATATAAACGCACATGTGGTTACAGTACTACTAGAGAACCACAAATCGGTTAATTCGGAGTGGTATACGACCATTTGTTTGCCAGAGGTCTTTGAAGAAATGAGAAATATCAATCAATAATGCAGAATCGTTCTTCATCACGACAATGCTAGGTGTCATACGTCGGGCGAAGTCGGCCGAAACAACTCGGTTTTTGGAAGGTCATAAGATCAAATTGATGAATCATCCGCCGTTCAGCCCCGATTTAGCACCCGACGATTTCTATTTATTCTTCAAGTGTGAAGAATAAATAAGGTAGTCAACGTTTTTCGAGCCGCGAAGAAGTCGTTGATGCGGTTAAATTGCACGTTTTGGGGATACATCAATCAGAATGGAAAAAGTGCTTCAAAAATGGATTTAGTGTATGCAAAAGCGCATCGATCATCATGGCGAATATTTTGAAAAGTAATAAAACCATACTAAATGATAGATGTTTGTTTCTTTTTGATGTTCCTGTGATAAATAGCAGCCCATAAAGATTGAATTAACGTTATGAAGTACTATGCTTTGGAAGTACATAAAACTGATATGCAATAAGTTTGACTAAAATGAAGGAACTTTATTGACAATTAAAGGAACTGTATTGAAAATTAAAGGTTTAAATGTAGAAAATTATTGTTTCATTCAGTGGAATTCCTGTGATCGCCTTTACACTCCATCATCAGGACCCTGGAAATGATATCTGAGAAGATGATACCCTTTTGGAGACTAGTTAAACGAGTCCAAACTCGACGGCGTTACGTCGAGTCGTTACAAAGTTTGTAAGGCCGCGTTCCGATTTTACTCTCCGTCCTACTCACAAGCGGAAGTTCCGAAAATTGTCTTTAAAAATAGGTCTTTTGTTTACGCGAATAATATTATAAAAACAAACAAAGCATTAGAGAACAAAAGGTGTTTTATGTACGTAAAAGACATTATTTTTCCTTGAGGTAGAAGAACAACTAAAAGAAAAGCTCTCTTTATTAACCATTTTAACTTGACCACAGCCGCGCGCGACAACTGCTGCCGTGTACACTGTACACGCTGAACTACTGCATCGAGTACTATATTTGAAGTGTCGTTAGATTCCTCTTGATGTAATTGAAGTCTGCTTTTCTACATTATATGACGCTATAGAAGATTCGATATTGAGATACTATATATATAGATGTATGTAATTCGCAAACAGTTTTACATACAGCATTATGGAATTTGGTGAAAATAACTAATAAATGTAATTATTTCAATAAAATATTTTTTTATGTAACCACGTTTTTAAATGGACTAAAAAGTTTAAAATAATTTATATTTGCGAACGAAAAGGTGGAGCTAATTTGACTTGACTCGTGAGTACCTAGTTCATTAAAGGCCGACAACACACGAATCATTCCTCTGGAGCGGCGCATGTGCGTGGGGGGCGGTGACTATCTACTTCCGATGGCCCGCATACTCTGTTATCCCTGATAAATCCAAAAAAAACCTGGTACTAGCAATGATATTAATAAACAATTAATATTCATTGTATTATTACAGTTGTAATTACAAGTAATTAAAGAATTACTTGTAACTTTAGTTATTATACTAGTAAGAATGAAAATATTATTGCATGCGTTTTTCATACACATACTTGTTGATGGCGAATTTCAAATTAGTATTATTGTAATATTTTAAACAAATATATTTCTATAAATTATTTTAAACTTTTAGGCCACTTAAAAACGAGGCATTTTTAATTTTTATTAAAATAATTATTTTGTTATTTCTATTTTTTCCCCCTTTTACACATTTAATTCTTCAATCTATCAAATAAATAGTTCCATATTTTATAAATCTATGCATTTGTTTATCATTAAGTTCTAATTTATTTTTATTTGTTTTTTTAATATTATAAGTCTCTAGTTTCTCGGAAACTAAATAATAGCTTCGAACAGTAACAGCGAGTAGTAGCATTTGAAATGATCAGAACTGTCTGAGTCCTTTGATTGAATTCAGATAGCTTGTGGACCGGGACTGGTGTTTTGTATGTACGTTATATGTGGGTCTATTGAAAGGGCAAAGTGTCCGTAGAAAATGTCCTTTATTTATATTATCATATACACCTACATCACTCACCGGGCTTACGGGTTTTTTGTTCGGTGCTGGTAGCAGGCCCTTGACTAAACATACTTCACGTGTTTACTACTATCATGAATTTATTATTATTATTTTTATCTGAGAGATTAAGGTAAAGAGATTAATGGAGATTAAAACTGAGCGCAGATTTGCAATTTAATAAAATTCAGGTTATGTAGAGGCGTAGAGCTATCGGCGTAATTCGTATTTGTTTTCGATAATGCAATCGTTTAACCTTGATACGAATCAAAAGAATTCAAAGAACAGATTTTTTGATAAGTAAAAGGAAATAACAATAATATATGAATAAGGTTGTCGCCAGCGCATGCGCTGTCTTCCTTTCGAATTTATAATCGATTGTATTGTTGTACTAGTTTTCGTCCCCAGCTCCACCCGCATGGATGTAGAATGAATTACTTATTAACGTCCAGTGATTCCTCTTCAATCTTCCACCGTGACCATGATCCCGGTCTATTCTCGATTTCAGTGATAGCCTTTTCTTCATTCTGACCCTAATTTCAATATTAATAACGATCTTAACAAAAATTCTAATCTTGATCTCTCCTTCGATCCCGAACATTGACATTACAATCATGTGATCCGCAATTTTAACTTTTTGGACAAGTTTGAATCATAGTAAAACTACGCATTTTAACGGGGCAAATATAATTTTGAGGTCATTTTAATCTTAATTCAATTGACGTGACAAATATTCAATGCAGTCTACCAATTACAGAGTTATTTACAATTAATAACTCACAGGAACAGCGTGTTTTTTTTTAAATAAAAAGTAGCTATTTTATTCTTTGGCTTTTGGCAATTATTTTTGAAATAACGACGAATGTGCTTTCGTATTTATAATAGGCTTGTACGTGAGTTTGAAAATAAATTCTATGTCAATGAAAAAAAAAACGCTTTTACTACAATAACTCAATCCATTAAATTCATAATCTTAAATAAATGACTACATGTTTATCGAGGAAATTGAATTTTAACTGTCCATATTTTGTTGTTTATTCGACTACGCTCTAAAGGCAAATAATCATATACGTATTTCTATAGAACATAAGAAGCCTACAAATCAAGTTTAAAGCGTCAGGTATTTAGGGCCTTGTAGAAGCTAAACGCGTCGATGGACGAATTCAAACACACGGAAGCGATTTGATTAAAAAAAAAGTCACACGGTGCGAGGTGACCTCGCGCCGTCCGTGCTCCGTACTAAAATTTTTATGTACGTACGAGTAGTACTGAGATGGCAGCACTCGTATAATAAAAGTCACATTTTCGACTCTTAATAACTCTAAAAGACATGTTATTATTATTTTTAATAATCATGTTTATATAATTATGTTGCAGTTGAGAGAAGGTGGTCGTGCATTGGCTATATTTGTACAGTTTTTTTGGGAAATTTCTTTTTTTATTTAATATTGTGATCCTTTAATTTATACGCGGAATCTAATGATAATATTTAAAGAAATAATGTTCGTTTGATTAATCGTATCCAACAAATACCACTTTATGGGATAGGAAAATAAAAGGTAAACAAGCGATTATGATGACTCATATATACTTGTTTAATTATCACTATAAATATCTGATATTCTATAATTTATATAGAATATCATATATTTACAGATATTTTATAGGATTTTACATTCTCCGAGCATTTTAGGGCTATGTATTTTTAAAGGAAATTCTACAAGGGTTCTTATAGGATCACTTCGTTATCCGTGTGTTCGTCTTTCTGTCAAGATCTTTTCCCCCAAAGACGTGGAGATATGAACTTGCAATAAAAATTGGATGATTGGAACTGTCAGAAAATCAAGGTTTTAAGTGTACTTAATCAAAACATAAGGCCTAAATACGGCCATTCATTCCTTATATTTTGAAATTCTCAAGTAAATGAAAATACACAGGATACTTCTCATTGACCTTGAATCATAAAGTTTGTCAAGAAGGAAGGTCACAGAACACAAATAAAAAAATATATGTAGGAAAAACGTTAATTTGGATTATGAATGGAATCGGAATGGAATGGAATGAAATGGACAAGGAATGGAAAGGGACTGCGCGGGTCTCAGTGTTCAGGCAGGTTCAGGTGGTTGTGTGTGTGTGTGCAGGTGGTGTGGTTTGTGGTGGTGTGTGGTGGAGTGGCGGGCAAGCGCGTGGTGTGGTGCAGGTGGTTTGTGTGGTGGTGGTGGTATGTATGCAGATGATAGAACAAAGTAAAGACGTCCAACTGATCTTTGTTAAACGTATGTTTGTTTTGTGCATCCATTGGTCATTTTATACCACGTAACAAAACATAGACCCTGCGCGGAGTCGTGCGTAGTCAGGCGTGAGCGTCCGGGTATTAACGAAATCGCTTCAAACAACAAATAATATTCAGTACAAATATTTATTGTTTATTTTTATTAATTGTAGTAAAATGGATCTTCACAAGTCTTTAATATAAGATCTCATGAGCTATAGAAAAAAATAAATTCAAATAACGATTAAAATCGTAAATTCAAGAGTATCACCTCCATAGAGAATCTATAAGCGGACTGCCGTCGACCCCAGTACCTTCTTCTTTATGAGTAGTTATTGGATACTTGATATCTTTTAAATGTGTTCCAGCCAAATCAGGCCCGGTTGTTTCACGAGAATTCTGCTTTTTAGTTTGGTATATAAACTTAATTATAGTCTTCATCTTCAAGCTTTCGTACGCTTACCTACTAAGTAGACAATATCTACTGCCTAAGATTTTCGCTGCAATAAAATACTTTATTCTTCGTTGGATTCATTAAAATAATTTTTCATTCTGAGGAAATGAATAGATTTCACAGGTAACGATACCGCGTTCTTTCGATTTTGTTACTCTTAAAAATTGTTTTTTTTTAATACTTTTTATGTTATGCTTTTGGTTACTTTTTTCTTTTTCTTTTCTCAGTGAAATATCTTTCTTTAGTATATCAGTTAGAACTATTACTTTTAATCTTCGTCGCAAAATCCAAAATGAGGGAAAAATTCGATTTAACATGAAAACCTCTATGAAAATTCAACTAATCGTATGTTGTTGATTATTGTGAACTTAAAATCGGTTACTTGTGCCTTCGAAGATATAAAAAATAAAAAAAAACCGTCTTCAAAAACTTATTTGAATATTTCTTAAACAGACTTCACAAACAACTCATTATTTATTTTTGAAGTTTATTCCAGCTAAAGAAAATAAGACAGTTATGTCTCTTTAGAACAAGAAGATCACCCCTTGACTTCAATGTTTAACCCAAATAACTAATTAATTGTTTTTGAAGTCTATGTAAAAAATATTTAAATATATTTTTGAAGGCGGTCATATTTTTTTTTAATTTATTTTATTTCAATTTTTTAGTTATCCAATAAGTACAGTTTTATAATTCATCTGGTTATACAGCAATGTGGATAAAGTAACTGTTAATAAAATTGGTTAAACATATTATTTGAAGGTTCCATCGAATTACCTCAGGTTGCATCATTAGATCCTGTCTTGATAACTACAGAACCACCCTTTTGAATAAAAATATATTTTCGTGAGTGGTTAACATTCTTAAAGTCAACTTAAAAGTTATTTATAAGCAGCGTAAACCCAGACATTGCTACGGTAGGTTATTATGTCCAGTGCCTACCTTGTGGCCTCATCGTCAGATCAGTTCCATGGTACCATTCTCGTTAGAATCATTTATTTCAATTTGCTCTGTTATACTTAACTATATTAATTGAGTGGTCTTGTCGCACCCATGAATTATTTATCATTGAAAAGTTTCGGTGGTCATTTGTGGTCTTTTTCATCAGTTCTATGTCACTGAATCGTACATTCTAAATGCTAATGCCTGTCTTATAGTTGAAAACAAAACTCACATATAAGCCTATAGTATTTGACGATACCCCTTCAATTCTCCACGGATGTCATTATCAGAAATGAACTATGAAAAAGATGGGATCAGTCGGAAAGTAGGTCCTTTCAAAGAAAAAAAGAATTTATCAAATCGTTAATAAATGACAGATTTCTGAAGTAACAAACATAAAAAAAAACCGAATTGAGAATCTCCTCTCTTTTGAAAAGTCTTTTCTTTCTACCTTTTTTTAAGTCGGTTGAACATAACCGATGTTTACGAGAGCTTTAAGGTCGAAAATAGAGGGACGTTTTAAGGACGACCGTAAGGCTCCTTCTGATTATTTTTGGAAATAATTTATCGTTTTAAGAATTTATCATTAGACCTTAACCATATTTGAAAGAGACCATCCTTTCAAATTTGTTTATGATCTAATGATGAAGTATGCAAAAGTGAGGAATTCCTCAACTAACATGCAATACTCATATATATTTAGTTTTAGGAAAATATTATATAGTCTTATTATTTAAACACTAATAATACTTTTTTTTGAAGTTGATGGCAGTAAAAGAAAGATAAACAAAAAAAGAAGTGTGTGTGTATTAGTGTACACACGTAAGAAGTGAAACTTCTTTATGACATCATTTTTCGAAAAATGATTTACTATTTACAACTTCACAGAAATTGGTTGAATAAAGCTAAATTAGATAAAGTTTATGCAAAAGGCTTTTATTATCATAGACATGGATACAAATAACTTTATAAAAATTTTTTCGCTAATCACTTAATTGAAATATTATTTTTCACGTCACTACTGAGTTTCAGAAATAGAAATGTTCAGAGTTTCATGTAGGAGACTTGGTAATGGTATATGTACCTAGAAGGGTGATAGGTAAAACTTTCAATTAATGCGATGTTATAAAGGCCAAATAGAATTGTAAGAAAATTATCGAACGCTACATATAAAATCGAGTCACTCAATGAAAGAATGTGAGATATAGTTCATGTATGTCGGTTGAAAAGGTTTCAACTTAGATAATAGGAAAATGTAATATATACAAACTGTAAATAGATCTAGGGTGTTGACCGAAAGTATATGCGACAGGTGGCCTTAGTAACAATTATGTTTATGCCACGATGACATTAATAACATTGAATAAATACGGCGCGTAACGGAAAAATGTTACCCAGAAATAAAGATAGCGCGTAACAGATAAAGATGGCGCGTAACTGAAAACGTTACATTGCTATAAAATTTCTCATACGCCGATAAAGAAGTTTCACTTCAAAAATATTGTTAATGTTATGCTTTATTTCAGCGATTTTCTTCATATGTGCTGTAGAATAACACTGATAATCTGCAGTTTTACTGTTTGGAATTAATCGAATCGTAACTTTGATTCTAAATGCACCTTTTTCTGTAAATATCCAAAGAAAATCCACCATAGGCAACGGCGGTAGGAGGTACAAATGATTTGATTTTCCTATTACAGTAATGGTAAACGTACTTTTGAAAATGGGATTAACTGAACGTGATGTATTTGAAGCTGAAGATGATTTATGAAGTGAAATTAATATTTGTCAGGGGATTTAAAAAGAAGGCTCGTATACCGCGCTTCGACTCAAAAAAATGTACTTGTATAAATGTTAGTCGTCGTTGACAGTTTGTTGTCGAATTGCGATAATTTAAAACTAAATTATTGTTATTAGTGCACTCAGAGAAAAATATTTTTTGACTGAGCTTTGTTATTAACATTCTTATTACTATTTATTCCAGTACGCGGATCAGCAGTAGCAGCAGAACAGACAGGCCTCGGACGTTTACCCACGAGAGAGTTTAAGTCCTCTTCGACACGCCTCTGCTTTATTTTACAATCATTGGGGACTTAAAAATACGTTCAGTTAATTAAACCAAAGTATTTGATATTTTAAATACAAGTATATTAAAATATTAGTTTTATGTTTATTAAAATTTTATGTGCTTATAAATTTACGTCTCGAGCATTAATTACCTCATAAAATGAATAATAACAAACCTTTGATGTTCTCGCTGCCCGACGGGTTTAGATTTTGTATTGTTGTACCATATTGATTTATAAAATGTTTAGCACACATACATCAGTATTATTTTTTATTGTTAAATCTGTTCTTCGCGATAAATAAATCCATTCCAAACACTTTTTCTTGTCAACTTGTGGTTTTATAAATGGCACAAAATTTTACCATCCTGCTCGCATTGGTTGTCAAAAGAGCAATTCGCAAATGTACAATGCTTAGTAAGCATGATATTTTTTTTAATATATAAGATATAATCAAATCAATTGTATCTCCTACCGGTGCTGTCTCTGGAGGGTTTTATTGAATTTTCAGAGGAAAAAGGCTCGTTTAGAATCAAAGTTACTATTCAACTAATTCAAATTAGTAAAACTTCAGATTATTAGTTTTATTCTATAGCACACGCAGAGAAAATCCACTAACCCACAAAAATATGCTATCCTGATTTTTTGATGTCACGTTGTCAAATTCACCTTAAATTATAATAAGTGATAAAATTATGTTTGTCGTGATTAGAGCCGTACAAATTGATTTTTTTACATTAAAAGACGCACGTGATGGTTCGCGAGCTATCTCTTACGACCCCTGACGGGTGCGACAGCGTGATTTCATTATCTAGCCGCGGGCGGCGGCGCCTGCGCCGGTACATCTAGTGCGTCATATGCCATTTGTTTAATGATCGCTAGCGCAGGTACTAGACTGCCGTCAGCAGTCGCGCGCTTCGCGGCGCTGCTCACACGAGTGTCCTGCAGAGGGCGGAGGTCGCGCCTGCAACGAGCGGCGTCGTGTCGGTCCGCGAAGCCACAAGCGAGATGGGCTCCACAGGTCATTTTTAACGTTAACTATTGTCGAACCGCGGCGGCCACATGGCTCTCTCTCCTTACTATGAGATTTGCGAATATATGCAGCGTACGAGGGCGCGGCCACCGACAGCGCCGACGAGACGACGGTGCCATCGCGGTCGCTGACTTTAGTTCAGGCCGTGTGCGGGATGTGTCGGCGGTGGGCGGCCGCCGCTCTCGCCGAGTTCACGGGCGCGGCACTGTTGGTGTTGCTGGGCTGCCTGCCGGCGGCGTGTGATTCCGTCCCAGCGACGCCGCTCTCCGGGGCGCTCGGCACCGGCCTCATCGTTTTACTCTTGGTACAGGTACGTGCGTAACAATCTAAGGCGATCGCGGTATTGTCCGTGAAACACATGAGTAAAGTGCGGCTCTTTGGCAGACTTTCGATCACGTGTCGGGAGCTTTCTTCAATCCGACCGTGACACTGGCGTCGGTACTGATGGGACGCGTGCCTGCGGGCGCAGGCGTACTGCTGATGGTCGCGCAATGTACGGGTGCAACTCTCGGCTTTGGTGCGTTGCTGCTACTGTCAGCGACCGGCCTGGATAGGGCTAGTACCCGAGCGATCTGCGTGACTGCTCCGGCGCCGGGTGTGGGTGCAATGCGTGCGTTGGCCGTGGAAGGCGCGCTTAGCTGCGCGTTGGTGTTGGCCAACTGCGGCGCGTGGGATACGCGCAACCGTCGTCTCGTAGATTCGTGGCCGATCAAAATCGGCCTGGTGGTAGCGGGGCTCTCCTACGCCGGGGTAAGCAATTCAGCTATTTCACGAGTACAGAACCATGGGAAGAGATAATAACAAGCGTGATAGCATAAAACACAAGCATGAATCTTTGTCGCTATGAATTTAATACTAAAAGCGTCGCATTGGCGTAAAATAGAAGCGTAGGAGAGAATAAGGCGAGATCGGAAAACGTACCTGCGCAGCGCATCTTTTCACAGGTAATTCAGAGCGGCAAAAGTACGTGGGTTGTTCTGTACCTAAGATTATATTAGTCCGCCCCATGCAAAACTTAGAAATATATAACTGCGGTGCGGTCATAATATATTCTCAGGAAAATAAAAACTGTAGTCTACTTTTGCTAGAGAATGCAACAAACATTCTTAAGACATTGTTAAATCAAATTTAAAAATATTATTAAATTCATCATACTATAAATGATCATCTCTTAGAGTTAGTCACATGACGTGTATTTGAGTTTTTAAGATCTTATTTACAAGTAAAATTTTATACTTCAATATTTCAATGTGATTCCTCGATGGCCGCGGCGCGGTGTGCGCTCGCGCCTACCTTTTGTAATTAAATTCTCTATAGATGTCATATTGATGCTTAAAATCTGTTAGCAGTTCTAAATGTTAACAATCAGACTCCATTGCGTTAAAGAGAGCGTTAACAAAACATTTCGTTACAAAGATTGCTATTCATAATTAAAAAATCAATGTGGTGTCATGGGACACCAGGTAGGAACGAAGTTCCTTCGGCTAATGTAGAATCGACACAATTTGCAAAAAAAAATCGTGCTCAATTTTATGTAGGTTTTCTTGATTTTTCTCTTAAATTTTGCTGATTAGTTTTTATTTAAGTACAGGAAAGTATTTAGGAAATTCAGTATTTTAGGAAATAAAATAAATTACGTAAAATAAAAAAAAAAATCGTAATTCAAATTATCAACTAAAATAACAAAATACGTCTCTTTATTTTTGTTTGACAACACAAAATTACATAGAAATAGAATAATTTCCCACTATTATCACTGTCAATTGCGTTCAAGTCACTTGTTAGTTCACTTGCCATTGTTACTATATTTATTATTGTTTTGACGATTTGAAATTATATGAAAATAAACGTGACTGACTACTCACGAGTAAAATGTATCTATAATGTGAATATTAGCCACGTGCTTGTCCATGAATTCATTAGTATATACTCTGCATTGGCGGGGTGGAGTGGTAATAGAGAGAGAAGGGATGAGAGAACGAAAAGAAAGAGGGAAAGAGAAAGGTATAATACACTACTCGCTTGTGTACGACTGTCGCGCCTGCGCACGTCTCATTTAACGGTTTTATTCCACGGACTTTTTCTTATGGTTTTACTATCACATTTTTTTCAGTTCGATCGCACAGCAAAATCCCTATCTCCTCCAAGCCCGCCGTAAGGAACTTCGTTCCAAAAATAGGAGTTATTTGTCTTTTTACACAAAAATAATTGGTGTATCTGCGGCATCATTGTTATAAATTCTAATATAAGTAATATTCTAATATAAATAATAAATTAAGATATCATGTTGCACTTCTGTTTATTCATCCAGAACATACAGGATTCTTGCTCAATAATTAATAACGTTTAAAACGGGCCCACGTAGGACGGTGTTATGGAAGTTAGGATTTTATATTTCCATAATTTTATAGGATTTCTAAACTTATACTAACTATTTATTTTACATTACCAACAAAGTCATCTAAGTAATTTTCAATGGAATTTTTACGAAAGTTTGCAATTTACTTCTCCAAAGTACATTTTATAAGTTGGTAGACTGTTCTTTGCTAACTTGTGAAGGTTATTCAATTGAGATAGTTTTCCTTTTAACTTCGTTATAAATGCTACTGTCGTGATTTTTTTCACATATTTAAGAATATCCATTTACTTTATTTTTTTATTCGGCAGACCACTAAAAAGTAGTCTGTCCCAACGTTGGCGCCGCGGTACACTCTCGTATCCACAACTTTACTTCTCAACCGATCATTTATAAGTACAAAGACTATCACGCTTTTGCCTCTCTTTTTTTCGCCGTGTATATAAGTGTATCAATTTGTGCTCAAACATAGTGTTTGTCACATACCAGTTAAACTCTTGGTGCAGTAGGAAAAGGCAATCACCATTCACGCTTTCATTTTCAGATTTACTAAAACTTTCTCATATCCACCCAGTCACTAAAATCACCTAAAATGACGATCCTTTCACTTCTGTCAAATTTTTCTAGTATGTCTCAAAAATCCATGTCAGTCTAATTTTCATCCGGAGCCAGAGGGTCTTGGATATACATAATTGTAACCATGTACACATTCAGACAATCTTTCTGATAGGATGAAGGTAACACCCTAGTAAGCTCGTTGGCTATAGTCAATGCCAAATGAATAAATCGCGAAGGATCTATATTTGGTGGCCCCATCACTACATATCCTTTTTGTCTCATTATAATATTCTTGTCTTTCATCAATTCGCAAATATCATTAATTTTATCATCCATACCTCCACATACATTCAAAGTACTCTTTAGTTTGCGTTTCGCCCCTTCGAAGAATTACGCATAATTAATAGCAATCCTCGACGTCGCCATCAAGCCCAGAGCTCCTGATTCCTCGGTACTAAAATTTGTCTCCTCCAGATACGATGGACCTGTCTGTGGCAAACTTGGGTAAGAATTCTTTGGCAATGCGAGTATCATTTTTATAATATTTAATATTTTTTTATTTCCGCGATAATAATGTTTGAGAGTTTTAATGGCAATAAGGGGCGATAAGGAATAGGGGAAAAATAGGAGGTCCGAGTGACATTGAGATTTTTGGGCTGCGAGGGACAGGGTTGAAGGATACTGCCATCCCTGGAAGGAGTAGTGAGTGGTACAGACAGCAAGCTCGAGAACTCCGGGTTTTTCGTGTCCGTGTGTCCCTACGCAAAGTCAGCATTGTTCATATATACACCTTTTAAAGAGGAGAGAAGACAGGTGTCCCCTCTTTTCATTCGGAAGGAGGGATACTCGACTACAATAAAAATTAACACTTCATCTCCACTTAACGTGTAGGGCAGGTACCTTAATTTTTTTTTTTTTTTAATTTCATTCTACCACTTTGTTACCAAAACGAAGGAACATGTCGAACGATCGGTAAATTATTAAATTCGGTAATCATACAACACATTCAGAAAGCATGCAGGGTGGATGTAAAATGGAGAACTCTGTTTTGGCGATTTCGAAATGTTTATCCTAAATCGATGTCTTTATTATTTAGACATTTGCGTTCTCCGATCCGTGAGGGGTCAGTTCCCGGGCTGGCAGTAGCCCATGGCCGTACGAACGCCCCGAATAAAGAATTACACAAACACGCTACTGCGTTTCCACCGATTTACTCAATGCCACATGAGGAAAAGATAATGATATTTTTCGTGTAAACTATGACGCGACGGCACCAGTTTACGTTGGTTTCCTAATTTACGGCGGCGTAAAGTCGAGCGCGTCAGAAATGGCGATATGGCTCACCAAAATCAACAAACGTGTCTCTGCGACAGCCGCATTGCCCCCCGCCCCCCGCCCGCGCCTCGCGCGTTATTCTTCGATCTCGCGCTTTTTCTCACAAATTTACTGTTTTAATATTTCGACTCGCCTACGGACCGACTGTACTATAGTTTGTGTTTTCGTGTTCAGAATTGGATAAGGAGGGAAAGGATTGCCCTATCAGATGCAGTAATATGAAATAAGCGTGAGTGAATTAACACACTCGGCTGTACCTGCGACAGTGCCGATCTGTAACCCACTTTTTTAAACACGTGCGCGTCACGTTCGGTGTCAACATACGTCAATAGACGCCTGATGCTAAATGTGATTGTCTTTATAATCTCGACAACGAATTTGTTTTTTGTAAAAAGATAATAGTGATTTAACGGTCATAATCTGTACCGACAGAACGAAATTGCAATTACCTCGAAAATATCTAAAAATTGATAATTTATCGACGCAGTTTCTAAATGGTACGGAGACCTACGAAAAACTTCTTTAAAAACACAAAATAGATACGGAAAATGAAACGCCCATTCAACAACGAATCTAGCTAGTCTCAATGACTCCTGAGAAACGAATAGAACACCTGGCCAACAAAATAATTGAACCTCTTCGCGTTTGTGGTTCTTGCTAGTTGCATTAGTAAAGAAAAAGTATCGAACAACAATATTGTGTGTTGACTACCGCAAGCTCGATGACGCAACAAAGAAAAACAGCCTTCCCTTATCCCGAATCGGCATTAGTTGGACACACTACACGATGTGAAATGATTTTCCATTTTGGCATCCTGGCACAACAGGTAAGGGCCTATGGTAATGCAAGGTTATGTAGCTTGGTTTGCGTGACGTTCCGGCAATTTTTGAACTACCGTTAAAGCAGGTACTGGTTGGATTAACTCGAGAAGCATGTCTGGTACACCTGAATAATATAGTAACACAAACGGATTTTGATAACTACCTAAAAAAGTTAGAGTAGGACCTGCGGTAATTTTGAGATGCATATTTGAAACTCAGTTCAACGAAATGCTCGTTGATTGGAAGGAGTTAATTAGCCATATGATTTCGTAGGAAAATATTGGAACTGATTCTGACAAGAACAAGGCAGTTAGAGTAACCGATACCGTAAAATAAAATAGAAGGCATTTCTAGGCCTATATTCTTATAATAGACGTTTCGTAAAAAAAATTCTAATATGACAAAGCCCTTACAGAGACTTGCAAAAGAGAAATTGCAGTTTCGTTGAGATAAAATTTGTAAAACTGCATTTAAGCGAATCAAGCAAAAATGTGTGAAATATCTAATTAACCGACTTAAAAAAGGAGGAGGTTCTTGTATGTATTTTTTTAATGTATGTTCAGTGATAATTTCGTCTATTGTAGACCGATTTCGATTTTTTTTGTTTGAAAGGGTATACTCTCAAGGCGGAAACTACTATTCATTGGCTATCAGTAAGACCTGCCCAAATTAAAATTAATTACTTATTAATCTACCTACATATTTTCATTCATTTATATGATTTCAACGATACAATCGTAACAGGTACACATCAGAACGTTAGCGATAACAATACAAAAAAAGTAAATTAATTTAACGTGGAAGTGAATAAAAATGTAATGTGTATGAATTATAGAACTTTTGTATTTTTAAGAATAAGTATAATTTATGTAGTTTGTATGAGAATAAGTTGGTAGTGCATTAATTAAGAAAGAAAGCCAAAATGTAAAGAGTTTGGAATTGGAGAACCAGTGGAGAACAAATTTGGGATTGGAACTGTTTTACGACTTGCTCCGTACAAAAATAAAGGAAACGCCTGGCCAATTTTATTAATCAGGGCCAATTCACATGTAAATTAGCTAAACGAATTATAAAGTTACATTTTCTCGATAAGTAAAAAAAGTTAAACAAATAAATTTTTCAAAAAAAAAAAATCAAAAATAAAAACCGCCTTCAAAATTTTTTAAACAGACTTCAAAAACGACTAATAACTTGTTTTCGGAATCGGTTCCAGCTTACGATAAATGAGACACAGTTATACCTCCTTAAAACAAGAAGATCACCTTTTGACTTCAAAATTAAACGTTTCATATTCATATTTATATATGTTCTTTTGCCTTGATTTAGCTGGAACTGACTCCAAAAACTACTGATTAGTTGTTTTTAAAGTCTGTTCAAAAATATATTTAAACAAGTTTTAAAAGGCAGTTTTTATTTTGTTTTTGTTTTAGCTATCCGGACGCTATTCATTGTTGATAGAGACGAAAGTGACACTGATATAAAAGAATGTTATCTCAACGAAAGGACGAGCAGGAACAGGTGATAGTGTTTTTAGCAAATCCTTGTCCAAGCCAGAAATGCCATATTGTGTGGTATGGAATGAGTTGCTGTCTGTGTTAAAACATTTGTACATTCCCATAAACATTTACTCGGACGGAAGTTACACCTGAGCTTAGATCATGCAGTTTTATAATAGCTGAAACCATTGAGTAACCGGTAGTCACGTTGTATGTTGGCTGGAACAACTGCATGAATACACCTTTGTCACAGAACATCAAAGAGACAAATCTCATGGAAAAGCAGATGCACTCTCTCGCCAGCCGTGTTTCTTGAATCGCCGATAATACACTTAACAAGACGAAAAGAATTAGGCGTCTGTAGGATAACAGTAACGGATGATCAGAAGACAACTATTTCAAACCTATCCTTGAAAGATTTAAAGCAAAAATTTCGAAACCGGGTCGGAGTTGATCTGCACCTATACGTAAGACTCCAAAAAGCTATTGAACACGATGAGACAGTTTGGTGTTGCGCAACGGGCTATTAGACAGGAAATGGGAAACAACTAATGTGAAAGAGCCACCTCAGCTACCTCATATGCATATTCATAATCAAGTTTACATTCAAGTCAAAAGTGAACTTTGTCTTAGAAGTGTTTCCGGAGGACCTCTGGGAGTAAAGAAAATATTAATGCAGATCCAACATCGCCTCTTTTTGGTGAATTATTGCCATCGAGGCAGTTCACCGTATTATATTATTATAGCGAAACCTGTTGCAGGCAATGCATTAGCTGCACATCCGTAAAAGGACCCCGGGCCAAGAGCAAAGAACAGCTGAATTTAATTAATATTGAGTCACAATGGGAATGGATAACCGGAGATGCTAAGTTATTTCCGGTGACCGATAACGGGAACAAGTATATCTAGTATGACTAAAAGTATTGGCTTTGGCTGTATTAAATCAAAACGGAGGCAGTGTGGGTGGCGGAGAAACTCGTCAACAAGGTGATCTGCTGATTTAGATTCCGCTTGAAAACAGTGGTATAGTTTGATGGGTTAGCGAGGGCGGCCCGCACCGGATGCCACCCCTTTAGGGGTACTTACCTTATATTCTTTATTTTGAAATGCGTAAGCGACTGTTTATAACTTTGCGTATTTGGATTGGTTAGAATATTCCAGAATATGATAAATGTTGTTTGTTTATGTCGGACATGTTATGCTTACATCTTTATTTTTATAAATGGTTAGCTTCCGCTCGCGGCTCTGTCCGTGTAAACAGAATGAATTCCTTAATCTTACATATCAACTGACAGCGATAGTTAATTATGATCCTGATCGCTATCCCGTTCTCGACTTGATCCCGGTCCTGTTCGCGACGCCAATTGCATCAATCTCGATTCCGAATACAGTTTCAATTTTAGTGGATTTCAATCGTGATCCCTATTTCGATCCCGGTCCCGTTGTCAAATCTGATATTAACACTTTCCCATTCCGGTCACGATTTTGACTTTAATTTTGTTCTCATTCGATTACGACCTTCGACCGTTCTTAATTTCAAAGCCGTGTCGGTCTCGGCTCCTCGTCTCGATTGCAATTTCGATTCCGTTACCGGTTTCCACTTCCGACGAAGCCGAATCGAATTTAGTATCAAAATAAAAGTTATGTTGCAGTACTTAGGGATAATGTTGTTTTCTATAAGTAAAAATATTTTTAGAAGCTATCCTAACATAAATACATTATAAAGATGAAGCCAAAGCGAAATGTTAATATATATATATATTAATATAACTCAAGGAGTTTCTTATTAATAAAGTAATTTTTGGCATCAGTTTAACAGTAAAAAGGCCATTCCGCATCCGAAATAGAAGTATATTTCTTTTTATTTTCATATGTAATTCATATGATATATGTAATTTTTGAATTTTCATAATTTTAAAATGCTATAATTTCTAAACTAGTTTACCAGTTTAGCTCAAATTTGAACTCGACCTTTATAATCGTTCATAGAACATGTATATTGAGTTTCATTATGATTTATAAAGAATTGTAGATGTTATCGTGCTGACAATCCCAAGTTATATCGTATACATATGTATGTATGTCTATATATATATAAACTTTTGAACCACATGTATTTTCTGACTCAGCTCGTCAAGTTCAGTCGGAAAATAGCAAAATTTTTCAAAAGTTGCGTCA
Organism: Eumeta japonica; assembly: GCA_005406025.1. Taxonomy (NCBI): domain Eukaryota; kingdom Metazoa; phylum Arthropoda; class Insecta; order Lepidoptera; family Psychidae; genus Eumeta; species Eumeta japonica. Next base: position 102,001 of record BGZK01000582.1, on the reverse strand, counting down.
TGACAAATACAATAGTAAGATTTTTATGAAATCTACTAAAAAAATGTAGACAATGTCAGATAGGATGCTAATTTTCTTTTTCAGATGTCTTTCACACACACTCTCTCTCTCTCTCTCTCTCTCTCTCTCTCTCTCACACACACACACACACGCAACTATACAAAAACAAATGAACATGGATATTAAAATATGGTTATTATAAGGTGGTGGAAATAACATAGATCCTATTATTTTTGCTATCACAGGTTCTGACTGTGCACTATTTTCATCAAAATTTGTTAAACCTTTCTTAAGTTATAATAGAATATACAAACGGACAGATAGACAGATACACAGATAGACAGATAGATATGATACTGTATACCACTTTTCATCACGATCGATCAAACAGTTCTTAAGCTATAAAAGAACACAGACAGAGAAGACGGACAGAGAGAGAGAGAGAGTAGCTTATAATTTATAGTCACACGTTTGGAGTCTACACCAATTTTTATCAAGATCGGTTAAATATTATTAAATTATAAAAGAAGATGCAGACAAACAGACAGACAGCCAGACTGACATACAATAAATAGCACTTGCGCAATCACATGTTCTGACTGTGTACCGATCATCATCATGATCCATCAAACCATTCTTAAGTTACAAAAAGACATACAGGCAGACAGACAGACATAAATTAAAATAATGATAGAATTGGGGTCAGTTAGTCGTGAAACGAAGATATTAAAATTTTGCGAAAAAATTGAATGTATAGACAGACGCAGCAAATTTATATAGCAGGATAGATTTGTAGTTGCGTTTATACTTGGAGGAAGATCGGGATTCATTGCCGAGTGGATACCGTATGGAATCGATTATGCATCTTTCCGCAAATATTCATAATCTTCATTTAAAAAAACTTTACAAAAGAAACTATAGTTATTGAAGTAGCCGTTTCTGAGAAAAATAGCTTCGCACTTGTACCAAAATTTACCTCCTTACATCTTTAGCGGCGTTGAGGTCGTGAGTCACGTGGTCCCGCCTCGCCGCCGTCGTGAAGCCGAAGCGCAATCTGCAGTGACTCTCGAGATACCCTTGTGTTCGGTCGTCGAACTTCTTTCGTGGAAATTAGATACTTTGTTTAATCTTTGTTTTTCCTTAATTTTCCTATGTTAGGTTACAGTTATAGAATAAGTGTTACGTTTACGATATTGATGTTTAAATAACAATGCGACATGTACAACGCGATTTAATCACTTACAACAGAAAGTATCATTTGTAGGTAAGTGACTAAATAAGTTCTTTAAAAAAATATATTTCGGAGCCCGAGCGCAAAGCAGAATTCGAATTCGTCACGCGAGGCCGGGGCCCAACTCGATGACTACGCTCACGGTTTGACCGAGAATTTATAAACAGTAACAATAGATGGAGCTTCATCATGAAAGACCAATCGAAATCTGTTATAATTTTATTGTTGGCTTAAATGGAAACGAAAATCATAGAACGAAAATTTTCTCGCGTTAAATACATTTTGACAATGGACAAACAATTTTCTTTTTTCCGCAAATTTGTAAAAACAAAGGACAAATGTATGCAATTTAAATAATAAGGTTGGCAAGAAGTTCAATTTTTAAAATTAAAATCACGTTTTTTATTTTACATTTTCTAAGCGGCAAATTCTAAAATTTTTAAGTGTGGCCTACGTATACCGGAATTCAAGTGCTGAAGAGTTAGTTTTCTTTTGGCAAACAGTGCATTCACAATTTAAGTTCGATCAACTAGAAGTGTTAAAGTGGTTTCTTAGTGCAATTCTGTATCTTAATGTTACCGAATTTTCACTTTCCATGAGTTTTCTGAGTGGTTACTTCACTAGTAAACTAACTCTAGTAAAGTTTTCTTTTGCTACCGTTTCAGAAATACAAGTAGAGAAAAGTAAAATAACCTCTACAAATGTCAAATAGAACTGTCGAAAGATCTTTCGTTGGTCAAGTTCAACTTTGCTTATTAAAAAAAAAAGCGGTATGAGGAGAAAGATGCAGATCACTTCTGCGTGTATAGTTGCTTTTGTTTTAAAACATTTTTATTTGCACGATTTGGTAATTCAAATCTAGTTTCTTCTATATCATCCTTATTGTCAGCTCAATTACAACGTAATGACATAGTCTTCCTTTATTCATTTCTATCCATATTTTTTTTCAATGTTATAACTTGGATGCTAGTCCAAATTTCCATAATGTTGTTATCAGTGTTACAATTATTAAACTCAAAATAAATATTTCACAATTGTTGTTTTTTAACACCAGATTGTTTAAACTTATTGTAAAATTTATTTATTTTTTTGGTTGTCTATTTTTCTGATTTGTCTTCATTTGGTAATATATCTCCATTTATATCTTAAATTATGGCTGCCATTTATGCAACAAAATATAAAACGACTTCATGAGCTGACAAATCTATTAATCTATGTGTATTATCTCTAAGGCTGTTGTTAGACCATGCACTAATGACTAGTGACTATCATAGCTATTGACTATTAGACGGCCCGGCGCGAGACGTCTCAGATAGAGAGTGTTAGGTAGTGAACAACAATCTGCGCTGCTTCAGATTGCGGCCTGTGGTAAGCTGTTTAGCCTGTGAGTATAAGTGTGTTTGAACACTACTTTTTGCATTACCTGCTAAATAGTATCATTGTGTAATATATGATTCTTCTTTTTCAAACTATTGATAAAGTACCCATTTACGTTTAATAGCACACATTTGATTAGAAAAAAGTATACTCTGAGAACGCGTATGCTTTCTAGAACGACTGGTTAAATAGTAATCTATGGATTATAAAGTTGAGCGTATACATATGTACGCTCAACTTTATAATCCATAGACTATCTATACAGATTGCAGTTATGCTTAGGCCACCGTAGATTAAGTATTGTACACAACACAAAGCTTGTAAATGTTTGCCGAGTCTTTAGTAGAACAATAAAGTTTGCATTCGTCCGTGGCCTGAACCGTGAAATAGTATGGTATTACTGCTCCCTTATATTAATTCAAAGGATATTATTACTGTTCTTGAACTATAAAATGATGTAAGTGTACTACTATATTTTATATTCATAGTTACTAGCCCGCAGTCTGACTTCATTTGAAGGTAGTTTCGTTTTGGGTTTTTTCTAACTACATTTAAAAATTTATTATCATACAGCAGTGTTGTGAATCGCGACGTTAAAAATATTAATGTGTAATATTAAAAGTGCATTCATATTTATTGCAAAGCTCGATGACTAGCCGGTGGGGTGCTATGGATTCATTGTATAATCATAAGTGTATGACGTTAGTCCAGCCCGAGATTTTTAGAGAAATTTCACGTATAAGCACCGTCTCCGGCTTAAATAATTTGCAGGTAAGATTTAAGTTCGAAAGTTGTGTATACAAATACCTCAGTAGATGTATACGTAGGTTTAACAGTGCTACGGTCTACGTCTCGGCCTGCGATCGAGATTTAGTTTCTAAAATGGGTCCGTGCAGGGTCATCGATAAATAAGAATTATTAAAGTTAAAATAATCATATTCTTAGAATTTGAAAACAGTCTCTATGATTTTGTAACCAAAGACAAAAAAAGGTACATAGTGCATCCTGTCCTCTTTGCTTGTCTGTTTGTATGTTACAGCGTTATTGAACCACCATTCTCGCATCAACTCTGATGAAATTGTATAATTTAATTTAGAGTTGTTGAAAAAAAGTACTGTAGTTATCAAGGAACTCGTATAGTTTCACCATGTTCGTTTGTCCGTCCATCTGTCTGTCAGTCAGTCTGTCTGTCTATGGCTTAGATCAGACATTTTTAATACTAGAAAGCTGTAATTTGACATCGGAATTTAAACACGCGGTAGCGTCTCAAGTCAAGTTCAAGCTATGAAAAAGGAACTGGTGACGGAGCAGCCCGTGTGTCATATTACAAGGAACATTTAGAGCCACATAAACACATGAATTCGGTTTATTCATTAAATTCTTTAGATTAACTAGAACGACAAAATTTTCATGAATACAGCTTAAACGTTAGTTGAAATATTAACGTCTAAAAATCGAAATTTTTATTCCTGGTTGACTGACATATAGATTAAAAACCTAACCCATATCCAGATGACCTAGGAAAATGAAATTTGACGGCCAGTTGAGTAATAGTGTCAATACAAAGAAAAAAATCAGGAAACAGTGAATTTTTACGATTTGAAGTATTTTCTGAACAATCGATTTTTATTAAAATCTGATGCCTTTCGAAATTGTAATGATAGCAAAAACTTTCTATTGTGCAGAAATATAGGATTATTGATAAAGGGGTTGGTAAACGGTTCCATAGGAATAATAAAATTTGGTAAAACCAAATGTGTATGCCTTAAGCGCTAAAGTAAAGTAGATTGAGAATAATATTAAAAATTGAAAAGCACTTCTAAATATTTGTATGTCAATCACGCACAAATGGCTGGATGGATAAAAAAATTTCACATACAGGTAGATTTTGTACCTTAGGACAAAAAGTTCCTTCTTTTACAAACAATATCTCATTCCCTTCTGGGAAATAGGCATGAACTTTTAAAAAAATAAGAATAAAAAGAATAATTAAGTACTCCATAATTATTTACAATAATTTTTAAAAATTAGGAAGAGTGTAGATTGACACTGGTAGTCTATTTTATAACGCATTTGTTGTAGAAATAATAAAAAAAATCTAAGAAATAAATGAACTTTAATTCTCTAACATTAAAGAAGTCTTTAATAAACTTTTTTAATGTTAGTGACCATAGAAATGGTTACTGCTCTTCGATCGACTCGTATTTGCTAAACAAATATAGAGTCACTATCAAACAATGGGTTCAATTACAATTAAAGATGATTCTTGAATTAAAAATGTTGACATGACCATTGATCTGATAAAAAAAGTATTACGCTGTTTATTATATGAATTTTGTACGGAATATAATAATGATTGCCGGTGAGTTTGTTTGGCCATAGTTCTAATAGCTCTCAATTTTAATTTCTTTATATCAATAATACATTACGAAGTGGTGAATATGAGAAATTATTTAGTACATACAGATGTATGTACTAAATAATTTCTCATATTCATAATATGATCTCATATTCATATAAACAAGATTGTTTACACGTCATTTTATTTGATTTTTATGCTGTGTCTAGGAATTAAATTCTTACAAATGAAAATTATGATCGAATTTAATATTTGAAGTAATCGCCTCAGCTAAATCCCGACAACCGACTTAAAATACCGAAGCAGCATAGTTGTTATCCGTGTAATAGTAAGTTTTATTATCTGATTGTAGTGATTTTCTTCTGCCACGAGCCGTGCGTATGATGTCTCTGCATTATAAACTATGAAAAAACGATTGTACAGGGGGCCGTGACGGGCGCCAGCATGAACCCCGCGCGCAGCCTGGGCCCGGCGCTGTGGACGCGCCGCTGGGCCGCGCACTGGGTGTACTGGGCGGGCCCGCTGGGCGCGAGCGGCGCGACAGCGCTGCTGTACCGGCGCGTGTGGGCCGCGCCCGCCGGCAGCGCGCCGCGCGCCGCGCCCTCGCCCGTGCCCGCCCGCCCGCGCTCGCCTCTCTAGCTGCCCTGACCGCCTTAATCGTCTATAATTCCACTATTAATAAAATAAGTATTTGTTTCAAAACCTCTTTCATTTTCTCCTTTGTTCCAAAACAAACCCGGCAAAAAGTATATCCTTCCAATCAATAAAAAAATTCGAAAAAACGTAATACAATTGACAAATTTATCGCTGAACATACACAAAAAAATACATACCGACGAACATAGAACTTCCTCCTTTTTTTTTTGAAGTTAATTAAAAATAACTAAATACCCAAAATGAAACCGAACTAGTTATGCCCATGGATATTTGTGTATTAAAAATTTGGAAATTATGTAATAGCCTTTTTTTACTAAGTGTAAAATAGTTTTTACCAGAATGCTAAAAATTTCTTTACGCCGTTGGTCATACATAACTCTTGAAACACATAATTGGAGTATGAATTTACCACACGTTCAGAAAGCAGTTTCTCTAAAGAAAAAGGATCGGGAAACTTAAGGGTAGCTCTTTCAAATTGTTTTTCATACAATTACAAATTTTCGCATTTTTCAAGTTTGTGGGAATGTGGCGGCTTCCCACGGCAACCTGAATACAGTAATCTCTATAAATATAATTCTATTTACAGAGATTGATAATCACGTATTATAGATATTACAGAGAGATAATGACCACATATTTTTTATCGGTTTTTAGTCGGTTGAGTATTTTCGTTGTTATATAGTAATACAGTTCACGTTAGCGCCCACTTACTTATGTTCGTTCTTACACTTTCCAGTAAGGTTAGGCGAGTGATTTGGCGAGTGTGTCGGTAACTTAAGGTGTCGAAAACCAGCCATTTTAACGACACACTGACGAAACTATTAGTTCGAGGATGATTGCACTCAAACCAAATTATAAAGATCCTGATACTATTACCAGCGCTATCGGAAGTGGTTTTGCAATTTTTTCTGTAACATTCGGGATCAGAACTGATTTTCTATTTTCTCTGCACAAAAGTAAATTTTATAGCCAGGATAGTTATATTTATTAACAAATCGTTTCAAACCGCGATCAAAAGCGGTTTAATCATAAAGTATAAATATCCCATGATTTGTATGTGATGGGTTAGATTATGTTAGTAGGTAGCGCGAAAATAGACCTGTTTGACCGGTGAGATACCACACTCACTTAATAGTCTAGTCGACAAGTTCAAGATCGTGTCAATTATTGATAAAGGTCCTAAAAATATTGGATTCGGATAGTTCATTGGATTCGGAATGACGTCTAGAAAAATGTATTTGAAGGATTTTTCTCCAAGATATAAAATGCAAAAGTTATTAACAAATTAAGATGGAAAAATTTTATTACGTTTTTTCGTTTTTTTAATTCCTTTTAATATTTTTATTATTTAAATAAAATTAAGAAATATTATTTTAAATCATAATTTAAAGAAAAAATAATTTCTTAACCAACTTTAATTTTAACTAATTTTATCCTTTATTTTTATATTTAACCTTTTATTTTATTTAAACAAAATGAAAATATAAAAAAACGGATTTAGACAATGAAAAAATTTAAAAACTCATTATTTTTTTTTGACAACAAAATAGCAAAAAAATTTTTCAAAATATTTAAGTATTTGATTTGTTTATAAACAATTCATTAACAAATGCCGTAAAGACTTCTTTCAACGTTGGTTAATGTCTCTATAAAATGCAAAAATAGCCATAACTCAAAATTCAATTAAAAAATTTCAAAAGCTTTATTGAGGATTTTAATTTTTTGTTAACTTAAGAAAATTCTAATAAACAATATACTCAAATTCAAAATACTTTTATAACGTGGTCTTGTTAAGTATATTTATAAGAAGAGCTCCAAGAAGCCGAAAAGTTATTGGCCAATTACTTAAACTTTTATACTGTCTTTTGTAAAATGAAAATCCACGAAAAATTATTTAGTTAATAATTGTATAACTTTTGGAAAAATTAACAAAACTTTTTTCAACAGAACTTTGTTCCTTGAAATATTCCGATGACACCACAATTTCTTTAAAATTTAATATTGATATTTAATCCTATAAAAAAAATATTTATCTGATAGACTGTTAAGCTGTAGCGCGGCCATGCTGTATCGGCCGCGCGGGGCCCTATTTTCTGCACTAAATTAAAATTATAAATAATGGAGGAAGAGTTCCGAAAGAAGAAAGACTTTCTTTTATTAAATTTTCCATTCTTTATGAACCTGTATTTTAAAATTTCTTAAGTATTATTAATTTTTGAGTAATTGCTAAAAAACCAACAACCTTTTTTTTCATTTTAATTTGTTAATTACTTTTGCAATTTTTATCGTGCAATAAAATCCTTCGAACACATTTTTTTAGATGTCTTTCCGAATTCAATGAGCTATCAGAATTCAATATTTTTACAACCTTTATCAAGAATTAATATGATTTTGAACTTGTCGACTAGACTATAAAATACGGGAGTTAAGTTGTAGCTATGACTGTTATGTTTTGTAGTGAATAAGAGTTTTGGAGGTCTACTCCCACTCCATCAGATACACCAGCAGTTTTGTAATTGGAATTTTAGGAGTTTACGTGTAATTCAGGGCGATTATTCTCTGAATATTTCTGCTCAAATGGGCAGTCATCTTCTGGGAAGGGCACATATCCCTATTTTCCGGGGGCAAAAAGAGCAAGTCAATAATGACATACTCACCAATGCTGCGTGTGGACATTTACAACATTAGGGAAGTCCATCCGAACTTAAACACCGTCACCGCCACCTTGATTCCAAATCGGCTTTACTCTTTTTAATCGAGGTATAGTTATTTTCTCCTACTGGTGTATCGTACATTAACTACACTGGCTACATTCTATACATTCTTTTGTGCCCTGTGTGAATGTGTGTCTGTACGTCTGAGAATATGTTCGCATCGGCAAACTTGAAGTTAAGAATTGCTCGGATTATACAGAAAGATCTGTAAAAAAATTTTATGTTGGCCTCTGGTCTGACGCAAATAGTATCATTACTTATGATATTGCTGGACGTGGAAGGGCATAACCCATCCTTGTTGGATCTTCTGCTGACTTTGCATTGTAACAATTGTAAGCTCTTCTTTTACGTTCCCCTCGTGTCGTTAGACTATTGTTTGGTTCAGAAAAAGTGCCTTTACTCATCCATTGCAGTCAATTCTAGCGGGTAAATGCCCATATTTGGCATAATAAGGCGGCGGAGAGATAGGAGACGCATATCTTTTTTGTGTTCTAATGATTGGGGCAAATTTTTTTTTTAGGTCGGACGATCTTAACTCTTGTACTGACTCTGTTGATGTAGTGGTATTATAGACTATGAAATTATATATCCTGAAATCTGGGATTGCGACAAGTGGCAAAAGTCTGTCTTGGCTTGGTAAGTCTAAGAAAATGTAATTTTGTCGTTTGCAGTAATGCTATCAATCGCATGGTAGCTGGAAAATCAAGTCAGTACCGACCTACTGTGCAGACGCGCTCGCCAGGCGGGCCGCCCTCACCAAGAAGACGGCAGCGGACTACGATCGGTTTCCGCTGTCGAACGCGAAAAAGGTGATTAGGGCGGCCAGTCTAGAGGAGTAGCAGCATCAATACGCCGAGGGAAACATGGGTGAAATCACCAAATGCTTCTTTCCCCTGGTGAAGCAAGCATATAGGGTTTTCAGGAAGATCGAAATGACGTCCCAAGTGGCGCGGACCCTAACGGGCCACGGTGGGTTCGCGCAGTACCTATATAGGTTCAAACTGTGGGACTCACTGTACTGCGCCTGTGACCCCGCTAAAATCCAGGATGTGCTGCACATTCTCGAGGACTGCGATATGTTCCATCGGGAGCGTGTAGCGCTGGAAGCGGGGACAGACGTTCGGATCACGAAGCGAAACTTTCGGGAAATTCTGGAAGATTCGTTTAAAAGAGAAAAATTTTTTAGATTTCTGCGGCATGATTGTTAAATGTTGCAATAGGATAAATCAGTAAAGTGAAGATATTTAACGTTAATTGTATAAGTGTCTGGAACGTAAACTGATATACAGTAGAAATATACAGGCTTGGGCTGGTTGGAAAAATATGTACTAGTAAATAAAAATAATTGACTATGTATTATCAATACGTGCTGAAATAATATACGTATAAGTGAATATGTCATTAGGTATAAAACATTGTAATTAGGTATAAGACATATATGAAATACATAGTTTAATAAAATGTAATAGATAAGAAAAAGAGTCATAAAAATAAATAAATAAATAAAATAAAATAATAATAAAAAAAACATTAAAGAAAATGTTAAAAGGCAAAAGATATATACGAAACTAAATAAAATAGAAAAGTTATTATGACCCTTCCCTACCATCCCTAGCTAGAGTGAGATGAGGAAAAGTTTATCTGAATCTGACAAATAGTTTACAAGGGCAGTGGTCTACATGCCACGGGGCAGAATGTAAAAAGAAATACCGAAAAGTTCTTCATGGAACGGAGCATCAGAGCGCAATTTAAGGTACGTAGCGTGCACTATAAGTTTTTTGTAACTGGCAACTTACATAATAATTATTTAAAAAGTAATTACTACATATGAAAAGGGAACGTTGTGGCTATAAAATTGTTTCATCTAACTGTCAATTGTTTTTACATTGTAGTAACATTTTAAAATTGATATCTTCATCATTATGATTTTAAGACAGCTCAGCAAAGGCTTGCTCGGTTTTAAACTGCTTTTGGCGATGAAGCGCCATGCAAACGACTATTTATAAGTACATACTTTACAGAAAACAAAGGCGGTCGTAGCAATCTCAGTGATGAATTTCGTGATGTCTGCACGTCCAACGCTGTTAATAATAAAAACATCGATGCTGTGTGATGTATGATCGAAACGAATAGGTATGTGATCTAACATGAGATTCAGGCATCATTAGGTATAAGTACGAGTCAAATATAATAAATTGTATACAAAAATTAGGGTATGAAAACGCTATGCTGGCGGGGGATCCCACATAATTTGACTGGGGCTTAAAAAATGGGCCACGTCACTTCGCCAATGCCATGTTTACCAGGTTCAAGGAAGGGGCGTCAATTGTGGTGTGGGGCATAGTATCAGATGACGAAACATAGATTTATTGCTAAGACCCCTAACAAAGCAGCAATCGACGGTATAGGTCTATCCAAAGGTGAGCACAGTTAATCTAAAAGTTAATTTCGTTAATCGTTAATTAGTTAGTTAAAAAGTCAATTTGGATAAGCGGTAGAGCGTTAAATTCTCGAAAATTTAACGCACGTTAAAGGTAACCATTTAAAACTTGTACTGTTTTTGTGCTGAGAGAAATAGGTACCTAAAACTAAAACAAGCAGAAAGAAGAATTAAGCTCACATTTATTTATTTCGATAATAAAGTAGGTAGGAATAAGGCTATTATTAATAGTAATTTAGCATTAAGTAATTTAGGTGCATGTTCCCCTTCATAAATGTTAGCATATTAATATTGACATCCTACAGCATTGATCGTTTAGCCCGTAAAGTATCTTTGCCCGTAAAAAAAAAAAAAACGTTCTACTGCAGCACTAGTTGGGACAGCAGTGTTATATTTAATAAAAAGATTTATTAACACTGGTTCACCTAGAAAGGCAGCATCCGTAAATGATTCTTTTGTGTTCGTGTCTAGCCAAGTTTTTATCAAATCTGAGCTCTGTTTTCCAGATATTTGTGGCCTCTAAACCTATTGTCTTCAGACAGAGTAACAATGCTATAAAAATCTTCTTCTTCTCCTTTATTATTGCTGCTACTACTAATACTGATACTATTTATTCCCTTTTTTCAATTAGAGCATCTTCAATTTTGCTTCCATAAGCTTCCTAACTGTTGAGAATTTGCTGCTATCATACTTTTCCAGCCACAGTAGTCGAAACTTTGGGTTAAAGACTGCAGCCAGCTAGCATACTTCGTCTTCTATAAACCTTTCAATTCTTTTTTATTCCAGATAATAAGGCATTGGCCAAAGGGGCATAACAATGCACTTGGTGGATAAAATTGTGCAGTTTGAACACTGTTGTTGCAATGGTTAGTAGTAGAGTCCCAAGATATGCTTGAGCTTCACCCTGAATTAAGCCTAGCGCTTTAGCCACTAGTGTACGGAAATTATACTAAAATTATGACAAAATATGTACTTACTTAATGTTTAGAGTGAGTAAAGTAAATGATTCAATTGGCTAAATAAAAATAAAATATTAGGTACATTAAGTAGATTATGTTATATTTACCTTCACATCCTCCTTCATGAGAGCAACATCTTGATCATTGAAAGCTTGTCAGTTCAAAACTAGGCCATAATTCGATGAAGAGCAAGCCTTTTTGTTTCCAAAATTGTGTTGAGGACTACAAGAGTATCATAGATGGAATTCCATCTTGTTGTATTTGGTAGATCCAACATGACGGCGTGAGCTTTTGCCATAGCAGCTCTGAATGGAGTTTTGAATATTTATGTTTTTAGAGCAGCATCAACATCTTTGCTTGCTATTAAGTTGTACGTATGAGCGGCATATCTCATTTGAATTGGCAAATCACGGTTTTCCATTGTGTCATCTTCATTGGTGTTACTAGCAAGCATATTATATAATGAAATAAACTTCAATATTTGTTCAATATCAGATTCAGCTAAAAGGGAAGCAATATCATCATCAGTACCAGAGTTTACATTATGGGATGTTGATGGCATATCTGGCAGTAAATCAGCCTTTGTGCCAAATTGTACAAACGCCTTCATAAAGTTGCTGCCATTCTCGGTTGTTGTCCTATAAATAAATGTAAGCTTACGTTCAAGATATTACATACAAGACTTAATTAACGATTTATCACCAATTTACCTAATAACTTTTTCATTATGATATTCGTAATGAATATTTATCACTGTTTGTGCAAGAACGTCATATGAATGAACACCTTTTATTCTCATGCAAACTAACACTACATGCTTTCTCACTATAGTAACACGATCTATCCAGTGAACAGTCATTCCGAAGTAACTCTTGCTATGAACAAACCCTCAGTCTGCTGTTGTAGCCAGTCAATCTATTTTGCTAAATGTACTGAAACAATATATAAATACAAGTAAAAACCTTTTTTTAAGTATTATCTTTTTTTTACTTTATGGATTATTTTTTGAGAAAAGTTTATATTTCATAATTTTTAGTATTGACAAAGAATTATTAAAAATATTGTTTTGATCAAATAGGGTACGAAATACCTTGTTTGTTTTTCAAAAATAAAAGGTACTTTCTTGATCAAATATTGCTTCAACTAAGCATGTGAATCATCTATACGTCTTCCCAATGTCCTCCTGGAAATTGAGTTTTTACCGGGGTTCAGAGTTTTAATTACACTCTCAAACGTATTGGATTCTACAGCATGTAGTAGAATCATGTTCACAACGAAAAAGTTTACAATGCATCTATCCACACTAGCTTGGGATGCGCCACTGCCGGTAGCCAAGATCCCAAAAGATTCATCAATGATTTGTTTACGTAACCTTTTATTACCAGGTGAAGGTGAGAATATATCACTTCTGTTGCTATCGCATTCTATATTAAAAGAATTCACAGCATTTGAAGGCATCACAGTTTGGGATTAGTTTTCTTTTTTCCACGAGTTAATTATGCCTTCACTTTTTCTTCAAACTGTACATATTTGGACACATACGTCATTTTCATATGTTGTTTAAGATTATTAAGACTAGACACGTGAGCCTTTATTGTACAATGTTTAGGCAAACACAGTTTGCATTCATAAATCAACTCCGCACCTTGATTGCAATACAAAGTAATCACTTGAGTGTGGTCAAGGATTTGATTTAATTTCAGTATTTTCAATACTAATGTACATGATGAAGTGCAATGAATTTATGAATGTGAACAACAATTTGATCAGTTTCACATCTGACACCACTAACCATCCAACCAACACAAATGATAAAAAACTAAAAAATATACTATGAGTAGGTAAGTTAGGTAGCCTACAAAAAAGTTAGGTTATATTGTCATATTGGCATAGTGTCATAGTGGCAGTGGCACTGACTGAGCAGACTCGCTTATACTCACGCCAGACCAGCATAAGTTATTTACGCATCTCGCACATATAACTTATGCTAGGTGCACTTGCATATATCATATCGCTCGTTCACCATTCGACTCGCCGACAGTCGCCGAACATACGAGCGTGGCGTAGCAGGTGATGCAAACAAACAAAATGGCGGCATTTTAATAAAAGACTAATGTAACGGACTAAAGTTAACGAAATTCAATTTCACGGAGGTTAACAAGAGTGTTAACATTTTTTGAAGTAACTTAAAAGTTAATCCGTTCAGCCGATCGTTAACTTCGTTAATTAATGATTAACGGATTAACGAGTTAATGACCACCTTTAGATCTACCGAGATAAGTCGAAACCAATGAAAGTGGAGCGCGAGCGAAATACAGAAGTATATCTACTTAGAAAAGTAGATCATTGCTTCTTTTTTTAATAAAACTGGACACATGGCTACTGTTGCTTTGAATAGTATTGGTACACAACCATTTGTTTGCCGGAAGTTATTGATGAACTCCGTAAAAATAATCTTAAACGTCGTATCATCTTGCACCACGATAGAGCCAGTTCTCACACGGCCACACAGATAAATAAATTTTTGAAGGGGAAAAACGTAGAATTTATGAGTTTTCCTGCATACGTTCCCGACCCTGTGATTTTTTTTGTTGGTAAAAATTAAGAACCAATTACACAGTCATCGATTTTCATCACCAGAAGAGGATATCGAAAAGTATGAAAAACATATTTCCGAGGTCATTAGAGAGGAGTGGCATAAATGTTTTCAAAATCGGTTTATTCGTATGAGCATTTATGCTAACGGAACATATTTGAGAAACAATAAAGTCATTATTGATTATTCATAGTAATTTATTCTCATTCATTATAGGAATTTTCATTACGCCCTACGTACGCGCACAGATCCCAAATCCGTAAACGTCGGTGGTCCTCAAGACTGTGTATTGCTTCCTTCCTACTTTTTTCGTTCACCAAATATAATAAACGAAATCTTTAATAAAATATTTCCTAAAATTCGGTAATTTTCAGTGTCCAAACCAACTTGTTATGAAATCGAGACATCCTTACAGCAAATCTCGTAATGGGACGAACTCAGCTTCGTTGAATTTAGTTTTAAAAGACACAATTTTAAGTGTTTACTTCTAAAGAATTACATTCATTCCATTCTCTCTTCAAAATCACTATTTAATGTCGCACTGCATATCAGGATTTTTGATTTTGACGCATCCAAAAGCGTTCATTTTTGTGATCAACTAAAGAGCAAAGTGAAACTAAGTTCTAAAAAGCTTAGGGTACTCAATAGAGCACGACAGTATTTTAATCTGAACCTTGTCGTTCTACATTACCAAACACAGATCCGACTACATTCACAGTATGTTGTCGTTTCTGGCCTGGGGCACCTCAACATCAACTTTTGTCTTTAGACCGCATCCAACGTCGAGCGTCTTGAAGACCCAGAGGCCCTGTAGTATCGGACCAGCTTTATCGTATATAATATTAAGAAAGAGCTCTGAAGAATTATTCAATTTCATTCCTGCCGCTGATTTCCGTAATCGTTTTAAATAGATTTCTATTCAGATTTTTATTTATTCTTAAAATACTTAAAATCGTCAATTTAATCCGATGTTTTGCTCTGTTTGATAAAGAGACCCCTGATACTTAGTATTGAAAATTATTTTCTTATTTTATCTCGTGAATAATGGTTTGATTAAAATTTAAATACCGCTCACTCACAATTGGCCCCGTCAATGTTAAAACTTAAGCCCCTTTTTATTTAGATGTAGCAAAACTGTATAAAATTATAATGAAATGTGTTATAAATTTTACAAGGCGTTTTACTCTCTTATAAGATGATGGAATATGTGCACGCTATTTGATTCAAATAATTTATCGAATTTCCAAAATCTTAAAAAAAAACGCTTCTTTTAAACATTCCTTATTTTGATGGCAAAAATCTTTCTTTTTCTTTTTAAGTGATATTGAATTATTTGATATCACTGAGGTGCTCTTTTTAGTGGATCATCATAAATTTATTTAATTTGAAGGCATGTTGCATTGCGCCTTGACAATACTTGTAGTTATGTATTGGTAATATATTAAATAAAAAACTGACAAAGTGTTTTTCGAAATCGCTAGAACTTTGTGTTATAAATCATCACACTAACTATTATATTTTAAGCGGGAATCGAACTTTTTTTGTAACTCAAAATAAACCATTGCTTTGTCTACCATGATTTTTTTTACCTGACTGCTAATTAATCTAACTGCTAATTAAAGTTCTTATTGTTTTAGTTACCTATCAACTTTTCGATCATATGGTTGAATTGATGTCAGGCTTTTGCAACCACATTGCAAGATATACTGAAAAAAATCAATTAAATAACCAAACAAACGATTTCTTAGCGTTAATCTATAACCTACATAACTACCACGTTATTTTTATTAAATAAGTATCATTGAAGTATCAAAATTGATTAATGTTATTTTAATCTATTTATGTAATATAATTTAACGTTTTATATTGTGTTACCAATAATCGACAGTTTAATTTGCTAGTGCTTAAATATTCTAAAAACAAAAATAAAAGTAAATGTAATTATAACAATTACTGTGATTATATTAATAAGATCCTTGTGTTAATTAAACGCAAAAATTTAAACAAGCTTAGAATAATTATTTGTAAAACTATAAAAGTCAAGTACTTTTACTTAACTAGTACAGTGATATTTATTAGGAATCTCTGTATGTTCAGTTAAATGTTTTAATACTTATTATAAATGATTTTATTACTTTTAAGGAAACTACTTTTGTACTTCTAATAAAATTGTGTTCTGGTAGTTTACTAAATTACTTTTGTTGGGATTCAAAAGTCTAGATTAATAAGCGTTACTATTCGGTAATTTTAAAATATTACACTCAAAAGAACAAACACTACAATTTGATGTCAGCCGGTAGAGCGAGGAGCAATGTAGAGGCTCTTGGTATTGTATTGGCGCGCCTGTAGTATGATGTAAACTTTTTTGTTAGCACCATCTACCGAACAATATTAGACAAGTTCGTAAACATAAAATATTTTTATTAATAAAATAGTTTTGTGTAAAAATAATGCAAATGTTTCTTGATATTAACAAAAAAATCATTTTGTTGGTATTATCGTAAAAAAGCTGTTTGTATTTTGTAAAATACAGTTTTTAACATTACCCTTTGCATAATGTCACTTTTAGCTAAGTGTTATAGTTCAATTTTTAAGATAAAATGAATCAATTTAATTCAAAGTTATTTGTCACAACAAGAAATGTTTTCGGTAATATTTTGACATACCGATGTTTTGTACAAAAGAATATTCATTGGTAGTTTAATATTTCCCGTCCGTACATTTCATAAAATATTATAAAGTAGTTCTCAAGTTAGAATGGGTTAACCGATTTGTAATTACTGTAAAATATAATATGAAAGAAATTTTGATCACAACATGTTACGTTTTTTACTACCTTTTTACGTTATACTCACAATATAATCTTATTTATTTAACTAAAGAATTTTGTATTTTGTCACATAATTTTATGTAGGCATATCTTAAAAAACACCTTAAATTAAGGCATTTATGTTTTTAATTTATTTTCATATAATTTATAGTCACTTTCATGAAAAAAAAATTAGTGAAATCGATGTAATAAAAATTTAGTCCTTTATTGACATTTATTTTAGTCATTGTAAATTTCGTAAATGTTACGTTTCGTTATTATTACTAAATACTGTTGGTTATGATTATCATGAGAATTGTTTTATGCATTTTACAAAACGTAAGCCTTAAATTAACTAATGTGGATAGTATGCACTGCCAAAGATATTTTGATGCTTTTATAAACAAAATGTACTGGTCAATTATTATTTAATCTCACTTTTAAATCGGTCTTTTTTTACAAATAATTAATTTGATTTGACTATATTCAAATACAACCATATTTTAATATTTTTGCATTAATACAACACATAAAATTATAATTTGAAATAACGTTCTTTTGTGGCATTAACAATAAATCGTCAACAAAAACGTCTTTTCTGAAATAAGATATATTTTTGAAGAGAAACTTCTAATGCGACTTCCAAAAAGGTTGCGTTAAACGTTTAACGCTACCATGGAGGGGGTATGAAAGCACTGTCGCGTTAAACGTTTAACGCTCCTGGGGAGGAGGAATAGAAAGAGACAGAGCGAGAGTGAATACGTGGCACTCAAACGCATTCGCGTAGTATACCTGTTACAGGCCAGCGCGAGCGTTAGCAACGAGTAGCGTCCAATATTCCAACGCAAGAGAGAGAGAGAAAGAAAGTTAAACAAAGGTAGAAAGTAGAAGAGAAAAAGAGAGTGAGTCAGTAGATTTCGTCTCGCAACTGTTTTTCACAATTGTAACGTGCGACGCAAAATGCAATTTCTACCCCTTCCTATTTTCATTTCCACATTACGAAGTTTCACTTCTTCCGCGTGGAGGGGCTCCACGCACTATTTTTTTTAGTTATAGTGTAAGTAGCAGGTAGGGTGTATTCACCACAATTTGATTTCAGATTTAACATTAGCGGACTAGTCATCCACGCTAATCCAGTACGGGCTGGGAATTGTTAACTGTCTTATTCGAATGTCACCAATGCAGTGATGACGTCTGCAACCAATGCCTAAGCGAGTTTTCCGAGCTGTGGAGCGATTTATTTAATTTGACGTCACCAAAGAAACTGTCGAAATGGGAGCCTCAGCCTCCTCATTCGGGATTCCGAACCAACCACGCAAACAAAACTAAAATTGGTATTGTTTTAAATTGGCCTAAATCAAGCAGGTATCACTTTTCTCCTTATGAATTTGAAAATTGAAATTGATCTGAAATAATATCGACACAAAAATGTGTGTGAATGTAAGTTTATACTAAAACGTCCTGCGTGTCTATATGGTCGGCGGTTAGATTGTTACCATTAACCACTAAAAATTGTTGAAATATAAAAAAAAAACAATTAAACTAGATTTTATTGAAAATTATTTTCGTTGAATGTAGTTCTATTACTCTGTCTTTTGTAAGATATTTAAAATACATAGCTAAAAAATGAAGACAATTATCCATGGGTATAAGCAGGTAGACTTTTTTCAGGTTTGTTTTTGTTATAATAGCTACATGTGATCGATTGTGATTGTATATATTTAAGTCGTGTTTTTGCTCGTTCTTGAAAAACTCGTGGGACAACTTCCAAACGAATGCTGAATTGGCAAATTCTTAAAATAAAGTTACATATTCCTTAAAAAAGTGTTACGTTATATAACCTATGAAATAAAGATATTGCACGACTTATATTGAGAAGCGATTGAAAGAGCTTTACCATCGATTTTTTTTTCGCCTTTTGTTATCCATTATTTCTATTGTTGTACTCTCGTTTAGTATACGAAGACAGTAAAAGTTAACCATTGTACAGATTTCTTAATGAAGATTAATTTGTCAACTTCAAGAAAGTTTTTGTGTAAAAGAAACGAGAAAGAAAACATCAAAAATAGTTTGAAAAATTTTCCCGTCAATCAAGATATAGGTTGCGTGAAACTTAAAACACTGTAACTTGTGAAAAAAATCCACCTATGTAGGCTTTTCTTTAATACATCGTCTTGTCACAATAGGTGTCGAGTTCATAAGTGGAGTACATGATGTTCCTTAATTCCAATAAATGATAAATAATATTATGTTTATACCTACAGTGTTATATATATACAGTGTTTTATGAATATAACGTATAATCTTGTTATAACTACATCGCAACCAGGTTAAACGTGTTTTTTTGAATGAGAAATTGAATTATCTTTGGCTATGGTATCCTAAAAACTGTTTTGCCAATTCGCGCGTGGTCGGTGATCGAAGCCGCTGTCTCTACTGATTTGAAAACAATGCCACAGTTACAATGAGCCGTGCACTCGACCATCTCCTTCGTGCTATCTGTAGATGCAAATAAATGGAATAGTATGTGTAAAACGTAGGGCGCACTAAAAATTTCTGGAATGAATGAGAAAAAAGTACTATGGATGATCAAAAATGAATTTATTGTATTTCAAAATATTCCCCGTTGGCATACGAGCATTTTTTTCATACGAGTAAGCTAATTTTGAAAACATTTATGCCACTCCTATCGGAAATATGTTTTTCATACGCTTCGAAATCTTCTAATTCGATGAAAATTGATGACCGCCTAATCGGTTCTTAATTTTTGCCAACAAAAAAATGTCACAGGGTAGGGAGCGTATGCAGGATTGCTCATAAATTCTACGTTCTTCTCGTTCAAAAATTTATTTGTCTATTTGGCCGTGTGAGAACTGGCAGTCGTGGCGCAGGATGATACGACGTTTACGGTTATTTTAACGGAGTTCGTCAATAACTTCCGGCAAAGAAATGGTCGTGTGCCAGTACTACTCAAAGCAATAGTAGCCATGTGTTCAGTTTTATAAAAAAAAAAGAAGCAATCATCTGCTTAGAAGCTCTTCGTTCGCGCTCCACTTTGGTTGGTTTCGACATATTTCGGTAAACCTATACCTTGCTATAAAAGTTTTACTATTAATTGTATTTACTATTAATGTAGATTGTATTTTCATTCACATCGACATTAAATTAATTCGCCCTATTCCTACAGATATCCCTAAAGTTTCGATGAGTTGATGCTTAAATTGTCACATTTAATTTATATGAATGAACGGAAATATGTTGGTAGACTAATAAGTAATTTTAATTTTGTACATACTAGGTTTTACTAGCCGTTGAGGAGTAGTTTCTGGTGACAAATCGCAGTATTATCCTCTAGCTCTAAGGAGTGCTGTGGCTTTCAACTTCGGGTCAATAGGATGACATGATGACTGTCAGACGCAAACACTTGATAGCCAATAAAAAGAGCTCGAGCACGCTATAGGTGCCTATAATATTTTAGGGTACCACTCAATTTTCATTGAAATTCCATCATCCGATCCTGACTTACTACTCGGAGAGTATGCTTTTTTAAACAAAAAAAAAAGATCGGAATCGGACGACAATTGACTAAGTTGTCGCGGAATATACATAAAAAGTATATACAGACGAACATAGAACCTCCTTTTTTAAGTCGGTTAAAAATGGTGCAGGGACCCTGCGACTGCGCAGACAGAGCCGTAATGCGTATCGGCCTCGAGTCATCTGGGTGACGTTCACTGAAGTGTTCTTAGATATTTTTTTACATTCAACAACTGACGAATTGTGGAATAGAGAGCGAGAGTGCTGTGTAGATTATTTATAGAATTGTTTCCGAATTAAATTGAAACCGCACCGCAGTTTTGCATTGCTCGTTCATAGTAAATGATTATATGTTTTATTTTGCATTTATGTAATATATAAAATAATAAGTATTAAGAAAGATTCACATTTAAATTTCGGGTCTTTTTCCAAAAATAATGTACATCTATGTTAATGAAAGATACCGTGTAAGATAGAAAAAAATTGTAATAATTATAATAAATTACAACTTTCTCCCTTTGATTTATCCAAGATACGCAACATTAATTCAATAGTATCTTTAGAAATATTTATGGAGGTCAACATATCATTACTAGTGTATTTACCTTTCACAGTATCCATATATTGTCTTTTGACGTGACAACGTCTTATAAATGGTTTGCCGGGTGACACTTCAAGAAACTGCGTTACGCCCGCTCACGTTATGCGCTCACAATGAGAGCGAGTGAGGCACGCGTCCCACTCCCTCGGGCATGGTTAGCCCGCCTAAGAGCGAGAGAGACAGACATAAAAAGTGAAAGGCACGCGTCCCTTCCACTCAGATAGGAACAAGTTAAGTTGTAGTAAACGCTGTTTCATTGTACGCAAATGTATTGCAAGTTATTGTATGTATATTTGTATATAAATACGTATGTATGTGTAAAGGTAAAAATAAAATTTTGTTAATATGAAATTCAGTGCGAGATTCTTTGTATAAATTAATGTTTTAAATATAATTCTTTGTATAAATAAATGTTTTAAATTGTTACTATTATTTCATCCTTCTTCCTACTATACGAATGAATATTCACATTAAAATGATTTTACCACTCAAAGTCGTTGTCACGTAAAACTTTCGCCCGTATACCGACTTTACAGGCAACCAATTTTTTATAATCAGCATGAGATGAATTGATATTATAAATACACTTTCGAAAAACTTATTAAAAAGAGTTTACATGATAATTGTATATCCGTAAATTTCTCATTCGCAAAGGTGAATTCTTGAGGACAATTAAACCCACCACGTTTTGATTTGGTGTATTGTCAAAAATTTTTGGGTGTATGACTCAGATGGCTTCTATATTATTCGTGAAACGCTTAAAGCACTGACAATGCTTTAAGCATCGTGCTCACGATGTTGTCTTGTACGGAGCAAAATACACGTGTCCCGATCTCTAAGATTGCCGTATCTTTTCCTTTTCCTGTGAAATTTAAGTTTCTTAGATATAACTTTTAAAAGGAGCTTGCTATATCAGATAGGGAAGCAATTATTGTGAGTAAAAAATGGGAACATGTAGTGCGAAACATTGGTATATTTTTGGGTAAAAAGCATTTAGTGCATCATCGATAGTATCAGAACTCGGCAAATGATACCAATCAATATCTTTAAGGTATTTATAAATTTCAGTGCAATTACATTTGTAAAGTTATATCGAGGCGAGCTTTTTTCATGCACTAGTGAAAAATGTAAATAAAAAATTAGAATTATAAAAAGAGGGTGAAACAAATCAATTTTAGATAATGAAAAACTTTCAAACAATTTATTGTTAAAACGAAAGATCCAGTACATTATCCCTGGGAATTGTGAACAAAATTGTATTGTTTAAGACCATAGTATCTTATTTCGTTAACATATTTTAATACGCTTTTATTTGTTTGTGTGCGTATATATATTTTTGTAACGGACTCTTAAAGACTGAATTTCACACACTTCTAATTGTTGGGTCATCATGAAACTAGGCATTTGAGTTTAGCTCTAACGGCCATAAAATATTATGGTATTGTTTGACTGATTCTATGATGGAGCCAAAAAGTAGGCAATGAAAATTCATAACGGAATAACATATTCTAGCCATGTTTGAGCTTCTTGGCATTATCTTAAAACACATGTCGGGCATGATTAGTTTTTTATGGTCTGATAATGAAATTCAAAGGTAGGCACTGAAACTACACAACTGAACAACGTATTCTAACAATTCTAGTTATTTTTAGCTAGCTTGTTAGAATTGTCTTTAGATGTACTCCAGTCGTGAATGGTTTTCTAAACATTGATGACAGATCCAGAAGGTTGACGCTAGAATTCCTTAATGGAATAATGTATTCAAAGCGTGTTTGACTTGTTAGAATTGTCTAGAGATGCACTTTGTCTGTGATTGATTTTCAGTGTTTGATGACGGAGCTGGAATTTCACGGTGGAATTTCCTATCGGAACAAAGTATTCTGTTTGTGTTTGGACTCTTTGAAGTTGTCTGGAATTGGTTCTCCAGTCGTAAAATATTTTCATACTTTGATAATAGATTCAGAATTTAGGCGCTGGAATTTTACAACAGAGCAAAGTATCCGAATCGTGTTTTTGGGTTTTGAAATTTGCGCAATTCTCTTATAAATAGCTTTGTCTTTTATATGGTCTACTAACCGGTAGTTTGGAGTCAACCTGAAAGGTAAAACCCAGTGTTATTACGCAAGCAAAGCTGAGAAATGTGCTAAAAGCTAACTGGTATAAGGGTACTTGTAAAAATGTCAAGTCGTAAGCCTCGCCTCACTGAGCGAAACTTTGTTCAAATAGGCTTGTCTCTCTACGGGTAAACCATAAAAATCACATAAATTTGGGTATGGCTATTTTAGTTTTAATATTTGACTGAAAAGTGTAAACGTAAGTGAATAGTGTTAAAACCTTTAAAAAATCGTGCTTTGAAAAATACATAGGTACTGTACTAAAAAAATTAGGAAAATTTCTCTAACGTGCAGGGTTCATCACGATGCTTTCTTTCTACATTATAAGAAACTAGAAAAAGGAAAAATGTATATTTTTGTTATTAGTGACAAAATTAACTTTTCAAATGATAAAGTTAATATTATCAATATGCACATGAGCTGTAGGAATACTCATCGGTATATGCTTACTCTAGGTATTCTTGTATCTGTACCTTTTGAGCTCTATTTGAAACGTCGCAGACTGGTCGTCTGCGACGCGGTTCGAGCACCCATTGGAAGCTTCAACAGGTTCCTCGTGACTGTTCGATGACCGTCTCGTGAGACATGGTGCATTTTAAAATTTCCTTTCTATTTGTTCTTTTGCGATTTTTCGAAAACAGACAAATACACCTAATAGTTTTATTTAGCCTTAGGGTTGACTTTGCAAAGACATTATGTCTATTGTTAGTCGGAATACGACTCGTTTCCTATTTTTAACTTAGATTTTATTTTAATTCATGTAAATGCAAAATGTTACCACGATTTTAGGCTTTTAGTAATTCATTTCGTTAAACTCTGTAATATATTTTTCTAATTTTTTGCGCCTAAATATCCATATTTTTAACTTAAGTAATAATGGGATTAATATACGCAGCCCGCTGGCTTAAAAGACTGGAATACCGGAGTATGTGGCGCGTCGCGCACATCGCGTCCTGAACAAGTTGTAGAATTAAGTTTTGTGAGTGTAATGAACGTACTATTGTAAATGTGCTGTAAATATTTGAACTTTAATTCATACTAAATTTTAATGAGTAATGGTCTTCAAGAGCGTAAATTATATTAAATAGAATTTATGTTGTATTTTCAGTGAAACTAACGAGCCAATATATTAAGATATCTGCTCATTAGAATCTCAAGGATAAACTATCCACCCGTATCCATCTTACATAGCATGTAGAAAAATAGTATTCTTATCAAAAAATGTTTTGAATAACCTAATGTTCAGCGTTGTCAAACCTTTTCTAGAAGTTACTTTTTCTCTTGAGCCCTCAGACGTGGTCCGCAACGCTCGATCGCCGACAAAGTACTCGTTCGCCGCGGGAGGTGTGAGTCGTTAAATACAAAAATAAACGGATTCGCTTCGGAGCCCCATTCGCTTTCGTTAGTTTTTGCGTAATTTTTTCTATGTCAATTAACAAAAGTGGTCGGTGTGTCGTCGTCGCGCGGGCCCTGGATCGCCAGTCCGCGGCGTGGCCACCGCAGCGTCACGGCGCCGGCCGGCTCCCAACCGGCCGTGAGTGTCGTCTCGGACGGCCACTGCCGCCGTCACGACGCTGTGCTCGAAGTCCTTGAGCTTGCGCAGCGCACGCGGTATGCGGTTACTTCTAGACGCTCAAACTTCTAGGCGTTCGAGCGACGAGCCTCGCCCGTGATGTATAAGTGTCTTTATGCACTTATTCGCCAGAGATACGGCCAGTAAATTTGAGTAGTACTCTAGTATATGCGATTATTTATTCTCATTTTATGAAACGATCCATGTATTAGAGATACGATTACCAGAAATGTCATGTTTAGAATTACGAGTAATAGCTTAAAACAGACGTAATAGGGAAATAGCAGAAGAGCGGAAATTGTTTGGTAAACAGTACAATAACGATAATTTATAGCATAACCGTTCTATATATAGATTAATTAAATGGTTCTCTAAATGATCAATACACTACTTTAGTGTTTGAACATACGTAAGACTTCGACATCGCAAAATAGAGAATTTTCAAACTTTAAAATTTTTAATTCTATTAAACTTTTTCAGTTATTTTAAATGCGAATGATTCTAATAACAACAAGCTTTGGAATGTGCCTAATAGTACAACTGAGCTATGTAATATTTGGTTTTGAAATATTTTAAAATTCTTCATTACGTTTTCATATTCTATGTTTTTGCGGACTTAATTTTAGCAGTGTCAGCGCGAGGTTTGTACAGCGTGTAACGAAGCTCGGGTAAGCTGAAAGATTTAATAGATTATAAAATAAATAAAAAAATAAAATGTAAACTGGCTTCTAAATCCTATGTATTTTATGATATTTTTTAAACGACTTTTAAAACAATTAATTGTTTTTAAAATTATTTAATTGTTACTAAAATAATTAGTTCTTTTTAGAGTCGGTTCCGACTAAAAATAAATCAGACACATTTGTCTGGCTAGAAAATCTTTTGTCCTCAAAATTTAACATCACATGTTCATATTTATGTATTGTATGTTGTTTTGCCTTAATTTAGCTGAAACCTACCAACTAATTAACCGAAACAACTAATTAGTTGTTTTTGAAGTCTGTTTAAAATAATATTGCCATCGATTTTTCAAGGCGGTATTTATTTTCTTTTTTAATTTATTTTATTGAACATTTTTTTTTATTATCGAACACCATAGATTTTTAATTCGTCTACCTACTTGGCATGAGGATCAGGTCAAGGTTAATAAATCGTCCAGGCACCTCCTTTACTTTTGTACTGAACAAGAGGAAAAACAGTTCCTATACCGAATTTATATTCCATTGGTAATCATTCCAGGGTTTTTACATTCTTAATTGGTGTACAACTACCAAATTATCCTTATAAAAACTGTATAACGTATTTTTATTCTTCACCTTCAATTCACCTTATTTCTATTGTTATCGCTAAAAAGTTCCGATGTGTTTCTGTTAAGATTGTTACGTTAGAGTTTATATAAATGAAAACAGTATTTAATAATAAGTAATTAATTTTGATTCTGTGTATACTAGGCTTTACTAATAGCCATTAAAGAGTAATTTAGACGACAAATCGCAACATCACCAGCACAACAGCGTGAGATCATAACTACCAGAGGCCAAAATATGAATATCACAAGTACAGTTTAAACACATTATACATGACAACATTTGAAGTTATCCCTCGATTTCTTTAGGCTCTCATTCTCATTCATCCATTAGATCCTGAGTTGATAACTACAGAACAGCCCCAAGAGTTTCTCTTTCAACAAAAAAAAATAGAAATCGAAATTGACGAAATTATAGCCTAATATATATATATATATATATATATATATATATACTTATAACATATATAAAAGAACAAAGAAATTTAACCGTGTAAAGTGGGACTAAATCGAGTTCAAAGGACTCGGTTACAAACAAACATACAAGAGAAACAAATAAAAGCCTGTTAAAAATACAACTGAATTGAGAATTTTCTCATTTTTTTGAAGTAGGTTAAAAAATAGCATTTTATTTAAATAAATATAAACGTTTGAAGTTAAAGAGTTGAAAGATGTAAATTACATTATTATATTTTTGAGCTCGAAGAGCCTGAAAGAAAGCAAAATTCAATTTTACTTTCTTTGATCTAGAAAGTAGTAACAAGTTTCAAGAATGTTCTATGAGGTCAACCGATTTTTGAATTATTGAATTCTAAAAGTTTAAAGATAAATCTTTGAGTTTTCAAACAACTATATTTTTGAACTCGGGGAGCTCAAAAAACACATCGATATATATCATAGTGGTTAGTTTTAGACATGACCTGTAGTGTCAATCATTTTAAATTTTTTTGATTTGAGATCTATTTAACTTTATTTATTATATTAAAACTAATATTGTTTTGATGTAAGTTGATTAATTTAAGAGAACGAATCTGTTGACAGCACTAAGTTAAAGCCTAAACGGTACAACCGAACTAAGGTACAGTTTAAGAGTAACAAAACCACCGAAATAACCTTCGGTTGAAATTCAGAGAACAAATAATAGATAATCGTATAATTCCTAAGCTCTAATCGAAATCTATAATCAACTAGGATTTTTATTAGTCATAGCCACCGACATACCTGCATTCCTGTGTTATAGTTGAGACCACACGTTGTGAAGATACTTAGCTCTTATAGAATCACTGAGAGTTAGCGATTGTTGAAATCTATTTGACTGTCAGATATTGAATTTACTTTTTGGAACGAATCCCTTCCACCCTTTCTTCGGCTTGCGTCACGCGTTGACTGGAATCGTAACATAGCACAAAAGCGTTATGCCTCCTCCATGCGACTAAATTCAATACTTATACGTAAAGAGATGATATGTATTATTGATTTTAAAAAATTGTATAATTGTACAAATTCACGAATTTAACAAAATATTTAATATGGAAAACACAAGGCTGTCTAGTGCCTTGTTATTAATATCTTGATTATTTTATTATCGATATCTCGATTTATTAAATATATTTTTCCATTTATTTTGTTTTAACAGCAATCACACAAAAACTCGCACCTATTTTTTAGAAAGGTGAAGGAAAATAGATCGGCAAAACAAATCTATAGAGCGAATTTGCGCGATGGAAAGGTCGATAAGGGTCGCTCCAAGAAATTTCCATGCACACCATATTGGTGGCACATTAAAAAAGTGTCACATTTTAAACACCCGAAATCAACGAGCTTGCATGAAAAATTTTATTGATATCAGTGATGCAAGAGGTTTTATCGGTTATAGAGTTTTTACAGAATTTTTCATCAATACTGCCATAACATAAATACCACAGGAATATTAAAAAAGGAACATTTATAATTTATACTGGTATTTTGTATTCTACATCGAATATACTCTATAATATGCAAATGTATCGAGCGACTTCCACATTACAATACTCGTTTATCGTTAATGTCAGATCCGTAATATGCTCTACGAAATCTTGTTCGAACGTAAACAAAATAACCTGTCGAGGCGCCGGTCGTCCTCGGACGTCTGCGTCTACAAATACAACCGCTATTTTTAATGTAACGCTCAATATATCGTGACGCGGGCGCCCGCGGTAGCGTTTCGGTGTGGATGTCGTATGTCAAAAGTCATCACGCCGCGTGTCTTTCACATCTCCGTTGTCGTCAGCCGCCACCCCGATACGATTATTTTAACCTCAATACATTCGCCCGGTCGCCGGCGCACGCGCTCGAGTGCCGGTCACTCCGCTTCGTTGTCCACTTTCAATACGCTAAGCCTATCTTTACTTTTCTTAAAGTAAGTTTTGCTTTTGTAAAAATGATTTTAAACAAAAACAATATGTTTAAATGCACAATTGGTGATTATTGTTCTAGTCGATTGGGCGACGCCAATCAGAGTAATATGTTCATCGGGTTGTTTAAATGTGTTTTTACTTAAATACATTTGTTCCTTTGTGACACTCGAGAGCCGAAATGCTTTGATATATTTCTATGGTTTTAAAACCGCTTTCTTTCTCTGCGAGTCTTATTGTGTTCTAGATATGGCTAAGTAATCGGTCTTATTTTAAGCAAATCCAGTTAAATTAGCTGAGATGGCACGAACATGCTTCTGACCGATCACACGAGGTACAGAATACGTACTTTGTTAAATTATCATGCATATTTAAACAAAATGAAAACAGAATTAATTAATTATAATTTGCTAGGTCTTTGTTTAACATCATACGTGATTGTAACAAAGATAAATACAAGAAAAACTAAATATTGCTTGCATTAGTACATAAATAATATACTGCGCATACCGCAGACGAATTTCTCTATCAGATTCATTCTCTAATTAAAATTTGGTGCTTTGATTAAGAAAAACCATTTTTCCATTTAGGGATTTACTTGCGGAATATTATTTATTAAAGTGATGTTCGTTAGAGACAAGTGTCCCCCTACAGCTAAATGGCCGTTTTTGGATACATGAAAAAATTCATGACAGTAGCATATTTAATGACGTTAAAAGGAAATAATCACAGTTAAGTAGACTTTCCAAATCACCGAGTAATAGTAGATTATCTTGTAAAATATTTTTGAATAAGTAAAAAGCAAAATTGCATGCAAATTCCATTGAAAATTACTTTGATAAGGCTATTAATATATAAAATAAATGAATAAACATAAGTATATGAACCATATACAATTATGGAAATATAAATTATGGAAATGTAAAATCTTAACATCCGTCCTATGCAGGCCCGGGGTAGACGTCATTAGCCACTGAACCGTGAACTCAGTTCATAAGTTAGTGTCATACTCTCCTACAAAAAGTCCCTCTCTAAGTCCGTACTGAGAGGGTGCGGGATATAACGAGTCTAATTCCGTAGACTCCGTATACTGCTATTACGACTTATATGCCAACTACTACGGAACTGCGTGGCCCGACAAGCACTTATCCGGTTTTTTAATATTTCATTGTGTAATTACTTCGCAATAATTCATAATTAGACGTTACACGTTCATAGGGTGGCGCATCTGGTGGTGATTTTAATACATCTGGCACTCTGGTGGGTGCGATTGTCTTACTTCTCTGACAATAAATAAATGTAAAAAGTATGAATATGAGGAAGAATATGAAATATTAGCATAAAATATACGTAAAAATTAAAATAAATAAAATTTCAGGACTTCCGTCAATCCTCTCGGATCAGTATCCAATTCCATGGGTAGGATTCGAGGTAAAAAAACAGATTCGAGGGTCAGCGGTGGGTCGTATGCTGCATGTTCTACATGTTAAAGGCGAGTGTCTAATGAAATATATTTGTCTAAAGAAAAAAATTATAAAAGAAATACTTTTAGTACATACGCGTATAATAAATTTGTTTTAATTTTTAACATTATAGAGAAATCGTATATAAGATTGTACTTATATTATATATTTACCGGTTATATATTTCAATAAAGGTTACCTAATAAACCAATATGAGTTCTTATGTAGTCATGCTCCTTGACACGCGTAGATACACTCTAAAGATTTTTTTCAGCCTCCCGGATCCGACACTCCCCTTATCGCTTTTATTCGAACTCAGCTTTATCATCTTCTAAGCAACATGAACCTTTTCGAGTTTCAAAATATAAGAGAACTTCCTTACTGTAGTTACTGTTTGTTGAATAAGATTCTGTTTTATGACGCAATAACATGCCCATAAATAGTTATCGGTCGTTAATGAAAGACGCCGCGCTGCGTTCGTTCTCGATAACATTTAACATACGATAACAATAATTTGCGCAATTTATTAACTGTTAGGCAATATTTAATTTTAAAATAGATAAGTGTCATTAACGGCCGTTATCAATTAACCCATTACATTTCATTTCACAACTGGGTTACCAAATTTTAATTACACGCCACCGATAGCATCCAACACCCAATGTAATGAAGCACGTGGACGCAAAAACCGAAAAATATTATTGCATATAACTGCGTTTCAGAAAGTTATTTATCAGACAGTTGCAACGTGAGAGCTTCCACTCACACCACGATTGCCGCTCGACTATACATACCGGCGCCGCGCGCGCAACACCCGAGGAGTCAGCGCATGCGGATTGAGCCGCGACAGGTTTGGGAGGGCGCTGCGCCACTCTGGTTGGCGCACTGAAGGAACAGCACGTTTGTTATTGCGCAACTCCAAAACCTGTTGTTTGCGAGCTCGCGACGTTTATTCAAGTTTAAACCTTGCGTAACTGAAAAAGAAGGAGTACATTTTAAATGTCAAAGTGCATCGCATCACACGTGCCGTTTAGAACGTAACCTTGGACGTTAGTTTGCTTCGTCCGTGCTAGGCGATTTTTGCGTATCTATTCATTTTGTAGACAATGACATGATAAATATTAATGAGTAAGTAGTATTTTAAAACGCTTCTGTCGAAAAATCGCGTCGAATTTTGTGTTTCGAGCTATTCAAAAAATTACGAAAAAACAACACACCCAGAAGTTACAATTCAATGCAATGCAAGAATGAAAAGAAACTTGTCAAATATTTCAACTTGAAACTCGTTGTATATCCAAAAATTACCACTAATTAAACTTGGCAAATTATAAATGACTTTCGATAATATCAAACGCAAGGAGTAATTTAAAAATGCGACAAGATATACATGTGATCAGTTTGGTAAAACTTATTGTGGCGCACGTTCAGGGAGGTGATTCTAGGGCCATGTGGAAATAGTCACATTTTTTAAAGAGATATATAATAAATTATAAATTTAATAGAATAATTAGTATTGAATTATAGTCGTTCCAATCGTTTATTTAACTTTTGACAGATCACGCGCGTAAAGTTCTACTATAATTTTCGATACAATCTAATACAGAGAATACCGTACTTCATCGTAACAGAAAAAACGTAAACATTTGTTTACTATTCGATTCTACTGTTTAGTAGGGGTGAGGAAAGAAATTTCGAAATCAATAGAAAATAGTTGCAACTAGAAATAAGAAAGACTCAAATCGAAAAAATTGATCCTAGGAAATAAGGACTTAAAAGAACTCAATAACATTCTAAATATATAACAATAACTACAAAAAAATTGAAAATCAAAACATAAGCTCAACGAAACGATTAGAAATTTACAGAAGTAACAGAATACCGAAGTTCGATTCCAATACACATGCGAAGGATGTTTGCATTCATTCATAGACTAGAAAAAAGTCGATAATCTACAAATAGTTGAACAAATTTTCTAAATCATAATTACGAAGATTCTCGATCATGTTATCTTCTAGAGCAGCAATACTCTAAGTTTGTTCCGTGGAACCCTAGGGTTCCGCAATACCCCTGTAGGGGTTCCGCAAGAATTTAGAAAAAGTCAAAACACCTGTCTCTGATCGAACGTTTGGACTTCCCTGGTCGCGCGTATACTTGTGAGCGCGCAGTTCCTTTGATAAAAGCCGCCTCCGAATTTGACGCTATAGTTATGAACAAGCGACTTTTGGCTCTAACATCAAAATCATAAAGTCGAGATTGTTTACAACGCATTTTTTGTATTCCTATTTTTATTTCCGTTTTTTGTTTATCAAATGCGCCAACTCGAGTATTTTTGAAAATATTCGAGATCGAGTTTAGGGCGCTCGCGCGTCGCGTCCCATCAGTCAGTTGACGATTAGCGTTCGGAGCGTTCCTACCTACCTACTTACAAGCTGGGTAGCGAATTGCGGAGTTTAAATGTGATATCAAACTAGTGTTTATTGTTGTACTGCCTGCTGTATTCAGATTGTATCAGTTTTATACATTTCTTCTTTGGTCTAACTTAGTCTCTTATACGTTTGTGCATTATTTTGACCCCACCATCCTGACGTGTAACATTACCTATTAATAAAGAAGAATGGAACGTTGGCTTGCAGGCGTTAAACGTGTTGCAACATCTTCTAATGACGCTGAATGTTCAAAAGCAGTACGCGCGGAGAATACAGCAATTACTGATCCAGGCGATGATGCCACGACGTCAAACTCCACGGTTTCAAATACGAAAAAAAGGAAGTATGATGAATCATATATCAGTTTCGGATTTGTTGATTCCAACGACTCACCTCTCTACATGCTATGTAGTAAGCTGCTTCCTAATAGTTCCATGGCACCTGCCAAATTGCGCCGACATTTAGAAACTGTACACCTCGAGTCTAAAGACAAGAATAAAGAATTTTTTATTCGTTAAAAAGAAGAGTAATTGGAAAGTCAAAAAAATATGATGCATGTAACACAGACTATCAATGAAAAGGCCATGGAGGCATCATATTTAATTAGCTATTGCATTGCACAAACAGGTGAAGCGCACACTATCGCTGAGAATTCAATAAAGCCATGTCTGTTAGACATAACAAAATGTATGCTCGATGAAAGATCTTTAAAGCATCTTTCTACTGTGCCGCTATCAAACGATACTGTTTCACGCGAATCCATGATCTGGCAAGCTACGTCAAACAAGAACTAGTTACATGTCTACAAAAAACATGATTCGCCTTGCAAATGGATGAGTCAACTAATGTCGCTGGTCTGACTATCTTGCTGGTTATCGTGAGATATCCATATGAAAGTTCTTTTGAAGAAGTCATGCTTATGTGTTCACCGCTGCCCACAAACACTACCGGGGAAAATTTTTAATAAAATAAACATATTTTGACGTGACAACGTCTTAAATTAGGTTGCGGCTGGGAGTCACTTATGAAAAGTGTAACGCTCGGTAACGTAACGATGAGTCACCGAACGAGAGAGGCCCGCCGAATGCCGTGCGTCTCTCCCACTCAACTATGATCGGTCTGCCGCGCGCAGCACTAGAGAATTAGTGCATAGCTTGCAAATGTATTGCAAGTTATTGTATGTATATTTGTATATAAATACGTATGTGTGTAAAGGTAAAAATAAAATTTTGTTAATATGAAATTCAGTGCGAGATTCTTTGTATAAATTAATGTTTTAAATATAATTCTTTGTATAAATAAATGTTTTAAATTGTTACTATTATTTCATCCTTCTTCCTACTATACGAATGAATATTCACATTAAAATGATTTTACCACTCAAAGTCGTTGTCACGTAAAACTTTCGCCCGTATACCGACTTTACAGGCAACCAAATTTTTGAAGAAAATAATCTCAGTTGGAACGATTACATTGACATTTTAACAGACGGGGTCAAGGCGATGACAGGTAAAACAGCAGGAGCAGTGTCACGAATAAAAAATAAAGTCTAAAATTAGTTATGGATGAAGCGGTAAAAATAATTAATTTTATCAAATCACGACCACTACAAACCCGATTGTTTTAATTATTGTGTGAAGATTATGGCAGCAAACATAAAACACTGCTGCTCCATACAGAAGTGCGATGGCCGTCTCGGGGTAAAACTTTAACAAGGCTATTTGAACTTAGAGCCGAGTTACGAATGTTTCTTTCAGCGGATACTTCTTTTAATTTGAAAGACCGTTTGTATGATAAAACTTGGTTGTTCCGATTGTCTTTTATGGCGGATATCTTTCAAAAACTGAACGAATTGGATTTATCATTGCGGTAAACAGACAGCAGTGTTCCAGGCCTATAACAAAATAACTGCCTTCAAAAGAAAATTAGATTTTTGGATTATTTGCGTTGGTAAGAGAAAAATAGAAAGCTTTAGGTCACTCAGTGAGTTTGTTAGCGATAACGACTCAGAAATCTTTCAAGATGATGTGTTTAAAGAATTGGTCCAATATCTCACTTCGATGCCCGCATTTTTTAAAAAGTATGTTCCTGAAGAACAGAATACAAAAACGAAACTTAATTCATGGATTCGTAATCCTTTTTTACCCAACTTGCAAAATCCCGAAAGTATGTCAAACGGCATATATGAATCTCTTTTACAAATGTCATCAGACACAAGTATGGAGTCACTATTCAAAACGATGCCTCTCAACAATTTTTGGTGCAGAATCCGTGATGAATATCCAATGCTTGGCAAAATGGCTCAGAATATTCTTCTCCCGTTCTCAACAACATATCTGTGCGAAACAGGATTCTCAACCTATGCAGCCACGAAAACAAAATATCGCAATAGACTGGACGCCGAACCTAACATGAGACTTTAACTGTCTTTAATC
This sequence comes from Eumeta japonica, assembly GCA_005406025.1. NCBI lineage: Eukaryota > Metazoa > Arthropoda > Insecta > Lepidoptera > Psychidae > Eumeta > Eumeta japonica. Next base: position 67,011 of record BGZK01000582.1, on the reverse strand, counting down.
AAACCTGATATCAACCAATTGATGAAAAATAAAAAACAGTTTCATACCTCCCATTAGTTAGATTTTTTCTTTTTTATATCTTCTAATAATGTACTTGCCATGTGGTAAAGTAAGTAATAATTAGTAACTGTTACATTGTAATTTTATTATGCTTATTAATAAAGAATACACTTTTCAAAACTATTGTTTTATTGTAGGGTTCCGTTAAGTATTTTGCTTTCCAAAAGGGTGCCATCACAAAAAAAGTTTGAAAACCGCTGGTCTAGACGATCGGTCGGTTGAGCCGTTTGCGAGCTACGATGTCATATACAGACACAAAGGGATACAGATTCACACATCAAATTTTTAATACTTATTTGCATCGGAGGTTAAAAAGCAGGATTATCAATGAATACTGATAAAACTGAATTGATGACAAACAAGGCTAGAGTAAAATTGAGATGGGATAAAGTGAAATATGTAGTATACATATAAGAACGTTCATCTTGGACAGGTCTAAGTGGTAAAGGAAAAAAAAAATATTAGAGAAATCAACAGAAGAACAAATAACAACTGATAAAGATACAGGTTCTTTAAACAAGACATGAAAACGAACAATATATCTGTTTCTGAAACAAAAAGTTTAAAACACCTGCATTTTTTTCGTGTCTCACAAACCAAGACCGATATGGCTGTTTACACAAAAACTTGAGCATGAGTTAGGAATATGTCAGAGAGTCATATGCAAAAAGTATATTGAAACTAGGGCTAATTGATAAATAGAAAGTCATAAAAATTAGAAACATCACCAAGGTGCGGATGTGGGAAGAAAAACAAAAAGACTGAAATTGAATGGGACATATGAAGAAACCAAAACAGCAAAAATTGCGGAATAGTACTCGAAGAATGGAAAAAGATAAAGATGTAATTAAATAAAAAGATAGGGTACGATTTGCCAAAGGGATGGGGAAGAACAGCACTAGACCAAAGCAACCGCAGGGATTTAGAGGGACCCACATCACAAGACAATATAGTTTTGTTGCCGATAACTTAACTGTAAATTTTACTTGTTCATTTACAAATTTAATATATGATCAACTAGTTAGAAGAAATTAAACTTAAAGTATAGTACATAACACGTTATAGAAAATAAGAGCTATTCTATTTTATTTGTTTTATTTAACTGGATAAATTTGGCACTTTTGAATTTGTCGTGGAAATACAATAAGTTCGAACGGAAAAAGTTGCTTATTTTCCTTTCCGTTAATACATATTTGAATATATAATATCATATACACTTAATAATATGCAAAATTTACTTGCTACCTGATCTCACCTTAATAACGTTGCGTTATCTGGGTACTTTATGTTACCTAGTGTTATCTGTCGTTGGAAAATTACTTTAAGCCCACTGGTACTCTGGTACTGCATGCAATGGCGACGAAAAAAACTTTTAAAGAGACATATTATGAAGTACAGATCCTTAGCCTAGATCGATGTATAGAAAAAATAAAAAATGCACAATCAAGAAAATTAACAAGTCTAACCAAGAATTGGTGTTTAAATCTCTACAAAATTTATTTTGGGTTTAACAACTGCAACACTTAACATGGTGGATAGAAGTATATCGCTCAAGCTATAATTCTATGTGGACAGGTTGCTGAAAGAGCACTAGGTACCACACCACATAGCGATTGAAATTTATCAAATGTATGAAATGTTTGTATGTATTAAAAGCCTTCTCTTCTTACATTGTGAAATTTTATTAAATTGTTATTAAGATTTCGTTATTTTATGTAAATCCTAATAGCAATTACAAAATTCTGTATATTTTTCTTAGACACTTTCTATTTGTGTTTTAAATTTGGGGAGTAAAGATTTAATCCGGAATGAAATGTGTTTTTTACTATAAAATGTCTGTTCTTGAATTTTAATAAATAATAAAAGTCTAAAACTGTTCTGATTGTGTTGTAATAGAGTTCGGAGTACAAAAAGGGTGAACCTATCTCACGGCTCTATTACGGGGTCTGTGCGACTGACTCGTCATAGTCTATGGCAACACCTGCTGATGTTTGCAATAGAAAGCGGCAACTCCTATTCTGACTCCCGTAGAGAAGGTTCCGTGTCTGTCATAAATCATCGCAATTATTACGATATTTTTTTTTTAATTTAATTCAATTTTGTTTGTGGCAATTAAAAAATAATGATTTATTTTATAGCTATAACGTGATGCAAATGCGATAATTTGCACTAGTTATTTTGTTTACTACTACATTTTGGTTGGTTGTATTTCTTTTATTTTTTTTTTTATTAAAAATTTTAATTATGGATTTTAAAATTATAATGAAAATTAAAAGTTAAAAACGAGAACCCGTTTGTGAAATAAACAATTTGAAAAGATAATATTCAATTTGTATCAAAAACAGATATCGATAATAATTCTTTTTAGTTGTTGAAATTATATGATATTGTTCATCACTTAAATAAGTGATATTACTATTAATTATAGCCTGCAGGACCGTGGTCAAACAAACTTGAATTGCTCCTACTATTAACAGTTCCAACCTTGATTGCATTCCCGATTTCGACCCCTCCCTCTTTTCGTTGCTTGTGTGTCTCTTTTTCGCTTTCCCTTTCTATCAGTCACTCCATGCGCCTCCCTCTCTTTATCTCCCTTTCTCTTTCTTTTCTATTTCCTTTTTATTTCTATCTATATGAGTAAAGCAAACAAACTGTTACGATATATTCCTATCGAAGTTCGAGGATTGAGGTTGGATGAAAAGTAAACACTTAGAAAAATAAAACGTGTATTATTAGTAGAGATACAGAAATCAACTAAGAAACACTAACACTGACAACTGATCGTATTAACAATTGTTAAAGTATTAATTGACAAAAAAGCGAGGTATGTAACCCTTCCCCCCATCATGACCGGATGATGGAAGATAGGCTACTCTTTGATGATCAGAAGTTAAGGAATAATTTTGTGAGGAATTGCTCTTTAATGGCTGCTAGTTAACCTTCTAGCTTTAGATAATTTGATTTATTTTGAAAAATACCATATATTCACATTGGTATCAAGGGTCCGCTAATGGAGTCAGAGGATGGACAGTGGAGCTCTTCAATACTTACTAGTGAAGTCCTCGAGTTTTGCAATCATTCGTTTGGTTTTGATGAGTTTTATACATTCACTTTTGCAACGACGGTCTGATAACGACGCTTGGACGTGGGTCATGGGACTTTTAGTAGTTATTAGTAAGCTCTTCGAATGTGGGCGCATTCGTTTTGTTTTGATGAGTCTTATACATTAAATTTTGCAACGACGGTCTGAAGACGAAGCTGGGATGTGGATAATCGGACTCTTTAGTAGTTATTAGTAAGCTCCTCGAATGTGCGCTCATCAGTTTTGTTTTGATTAGTTTTATACATTAAATTTTGCAACGACGGTCTGAAGACGAAGCTGGGATGTGTATAATCGGACTCTTTAGTAGTTATTAGTAAGCTCCTCGAATGTGCGCTCATCAGTTTTGTTTTGATTAATTTTATACATTCAATTTTGCAACGACGGTCTGATGACGACGCTTGAACGTGGGTCATGGGACTTTTAGTAGTTATTAGTAAGCTCTTCGAATGTGGGCGCATTCGTTTTGTTTTGATGAGTCTTATACATTAAATTTTGCAACGACGGTCTGAAGACAGAAGCTGGGATGTGGATAATCGGACTCTTTAGTAGTTATTAGTAAGCTCCTCGAATGTGCGCTCATCAGTTTTGTTTTGATTAATTTTATACATTCAATTTTGCAACGACGGTCTGATGACGACGCCTTGAACGTGGGTCATGGGACTTTTAGTAGTTATTAGTAAGCTCTTCGAATGTGGGCGCATTCGTTTTGTTTTGATGAGTCTTATACATTAAATTTTGCAACGACGGTCTGAAGACGAAGCTGGGATGTGGATAATCGGACTCTTTAGTAGTTATTAGTAAGCTCCTCGAATGTGCGCTCATCAGTTTTGTTTTGATTAGTTTTATACATTCAATTTTGCAACGACGGTCTGATGACGACGCTTGGACGTGGGTCATGGGACTTTTAGTAGTTATTAGTAAGCTCTTCGAATGTGGGCGCATTCGTTTTGTTTTGATGAGTCTTATACATTAAATTTTGCAACGACGGTCTGAAGACGAAGCTGGGATGTGGATAATCGGACTCTTTAGTAGTTATTAGTAAGCTCCTCGAATGTGCGCTCATCAGTTTTGTTTTGATTAGTTTTATACATTCAATTTTGCAACGACGGTCTGATGAAGACGCTTGGACGTGGGTCATGGGACTTTTAGTAGTTATTAGTAAGCTCTTCGAATGTGGGCGCATTCGTTTTGTTTTGATGAGTCTTATACATTAAATTTTGCAACGACGGTCTGAAGACGAAGCTGGGATGTGGATAATCGGACTCTTTAGTAGTTATTAGTAAGCTCCTCGAATGTGCGCTCATCAGTTTTGTTTTGATTAATTTTATACATTCAATTTTGCAACGACGGTCTGATGACGACGCTTGAACGTGGGTCATGGGACTTTTAGTAGTTATTAGTAAGCTCTTCGAATGTGGGCGCATTCGTTTTGTTTTGATGAGTCTTATACATTAAATTTTGCAACGACGGTCTGAAGACGAAGCTGGGATGTGGATAATCGGACTCTTTAGTAGTTATTAGTAAGCTCCTCGAATGTGCGCTCATCAGTTTTGTTTTGATTAATTTTATACATTCAATTTTGCAACGACGGTCTGATGACGACGCTTGAACGTGGGTCATGGGACTTTTAGTAGTTATTAGTAAGCTCTTCGAATGTGGGCGCATTCGTTTTGTTTTGATGAGTCTTATACATTAAATTTTGCAACGACGGTCTGAAGACGAAGCTGGGATGTGGATAATCGGACTCTTTAGTAGTTATTAGTAAGCTCCTCGAATGTGCGCTCATCAGTTTTGTTTTGATTAGTTTTATACATTCAATTTTGCAACGACGGTCTGATGACGACGCTTGGACGTGGGTCATGGGACTTTTAGTAGTTATTAGTAAGCTCTTCGAATGTGGGCGCATTCGTTTTGTTTTGATGAGTCTTATACATTAAATTTTGCAACGACGGTCTGAAGACGAAGCTGGGATGTGGATAATCGGACTCTTTAGTAGTTATTAGTAAGCTCCTCGAATGTGCGCTCATCAGTTTTGTTTTGATTAGTTTATACATTCAATTTTGCAACGACGGTCTGATGAAGACGCTTGGACGTGGGTCATGGGACTTTTAGTAGTTATTAGTAAGCTCTTCGAATGTGGGCGCATTCGTTTTGTTTTGATGAGTCTTATACATTAAATTTTGCAACGACGGTCTGAAGACGAAGCTGGGATGTGGATAATCGGACTCTTTAGTAGTTATTAGTAAGCTCCTCGAATGTGCGCTCATCAGTTTTGTTTTGATTAATTTTATACATTCAATTTTGCAACGACGGTCTGATGACGACGCTTGAACGTGGGTCATGGGACTTTTAGTAGTTATTAGTAAGCTCTTCGAATGTGGGCGCATTCGTTTTGTTTTGATGAGTCTTATACATTAAATTTTGCAACGACGGTCTGAAGACGAAGCTGGGATGTGGATAATCGGACTCTTTAGTAGTTATTAGTAAGCTCCTCGAATGTGCGCTCATCAGTTTTGTTTTGATTAATTTTATACATTCAATTTTGCAACGACGGTCTGATGACGACGCTTGAACGTGGGTCATGGGACTTTTAGTAGTTATTAGTAAGCTCTTCGAATGTGGGCGCATTCGTTTTGTTTTGATGAGTCTTATACATTAAATTTTGCAACGACGGTCTGAAGACGAAGCTGGGATGTGGATAATCGGACTCTTTAGTAGTTATTAGTAAGCTCCTCGAATGTGCGCTCATCAGTTTTGTTTTGATTAGTTTTATACATTCAATTTTGCAACGACGGTCTGATGACGACGCTTGGACGTGGGTCATGGGACTTTTAGTAGTTATTAGTAAGCTCTTCGAATGTGGGCGCATTCGTTTTGTTTTGATGAGTCTTATACATTAAATTTTGCAACGACGGTCTGAAGACGAAGCTGGGATGTGGATAATCGGACTCTTTAGTAGTTATTAGTAAGCTCCTCGAATGTGCGCTCATCAGTTTTGTTTTGATTAGTTTTATACATTCAATTTTGCAACGACGGTCTGATGACGACGCTTGAACGTGGGTCATGGGACTTTAGTAGTTATTAGTAAGCTCTTCGAATGTGGGCGCATTCGTTTTGTTTTGATGAGTCTTATACATTAAATTTTGCAACGACGGTCTGAAGACGAAGCTGGGATGTGGATAATCGGACTCTTTAGTAGTTATTAGTAAGCTCCTCGAATGTGCGCTCATCAGTTTTGTTTTGATTAGTTTTATACATTCAATTTTGCAACGACGGTCTGATGACGACGCTTGGACGTGGGTCATGGGACTTTTAGTAGTTATTAGTAAGCTCTTCGAATGTGGGCGCATTCGTTTTGTTTTGATGAGTCTTATACATTAAATTTTGCAACGACGGTCTGAAGACGAAGCTGGGATGTGGATAATCGGACTCTTTAGTAGTTATTAGTAAGCTCCTCGAATGTGCGCTCATCAGTTTTGTTTTGATTAATTTTATACATTCAATTTTGCAACGACGGTCTGATGACGACGCTTGAACGTGGGTCATGGGACTTTTAGTAGTTATTAGTAAGCTCTTCGAATGTGGGTGCATTCGTTTTGTTTTGATGAGTCTTATACATTCAATTTTGTAACGGGGGTCTGATGATAAAGTTTGGATTTGAACAATGGGAGTCCTTAATAGTTATTAGCAAGCTTCTCGTATGTGGGTTCATTTGTTTTATTTTGATGAGCTTTATACACTAAATTTTGTAACAGGGGTCTGATGATGTAGCATGGAGGTGGATAGTAGAATTCTTCAGGGGTTATTAATAAACTCCTCGAATTTACACTCGTCCATTTTGGTTTACAGAGTGTGACACTTTACATTTTGTAAAGTTGGTCTGATGGTGGAGCCAGAAATCAAATAAAAACTACAATTAATTACACAAAAAAAAAAACACTTTTGTCGAAAGCGTTAATAATAAACAAAATTATATAAAAATATTTACGAATGCGTGTAACCTTTACGCGCGAGTGAAGTAAAACTTTTGTTTGATTTAGTGGCAGATATCCCAACTAAACTAAATATCAATAAGTTATTTTATATTCCAGGAGTTTAAACCGAGTTCATGACTTTGATTAAAAGAGAGATCGTTCGATCTAAAAACTGTAAATTTCTTAAATGTTCATTATTAAAATATGCGGGCGAAGTCGTGGGTACTGGGTATAGCTATTTACTAATAATATAATATTAATAAGCGTATTAGATTGAAGTTCCCATTTCCGAATGTTGGCCACTTTGCATTTTAATGAATTCGAAATACTAATCAAGAATGTGGAGTCTGCGACAAAGGAATCCAGGTTTTATAAACTCAGTGAAGTTATCGTTTTCCCATATTCACCACTCAATTAACGTTATTGGCAAGCCAATAACGTTATCGAATTAGTTAACGTTATTCGAATTGGCGCTAAGGCGCCAAATTCGAAATGAAGTTTTGTAAAAGTGGAAATTGCGTAAAAACGTTACTTCCGCCCGAAAAAAATTTCAGTTACTCCCAAGTCGCAACTAAAGAAGCTTTACGTTTTTAAGTTCAAAAAAACAGATAGACGGACATACTTTTTAATAATCGTACAATTTTAGCCAGTGATTCATAAAACCAATATTTATCATAAAATTTGCCAAAATAAATGTACCTACAGGCAGATCCTACTGTATATATTAATATAGATATATTATACGGTTCTATTTTAATTTGTGTAGAAGCTTTAAGCACACAAAACTTAGATATTTTAAAGAAGTCAAAAAAATTGATACCTGGTAATCCTAAGACTATCGATGGACTTGGAATCATGGGTAGATTTGTGATTTGAGGGAAAATGAAGAGTTAGTACGATAACGGCACGGCGGAATATAAAGCCGTTAGGGCGCTAACGTGTTTAGTCAACTTTCAAATGGTTGCCATATTCTTATAAGTTATCGGCCGATTTATTGGATTTTAGTTTCAAACGATGCGTTTTTTAAGTTTTAAGTTTGCATTGAGTTTATCGCGATGTTTAGGTCGAATCGTTTCAAATTTTTAAATTCAAATGTTATAATTATTTTCTATGAATATATACTTACAGAAAATAATAATAATATTTATTAAGAATGTTTGGCACTCGTGATTGATGTTATGGGAGAGATTTAGTTTTGAAGATTACGAAGCACTTGTGTTTTTGCGATCGGATTTCTTCTCGAGATATTTAAATTTTAATGGAATAATATAGAACTTTTCGAAAGGGAGCCGAGTTACTTAAGCACCTGACACCTGTTTGCTGTCGGATGAGCGGTTCGTGTAATAGTGGTATGACAATAGTACATTTGATACATTAAGATAGATTTTTACGATAAGTGCGAGTAAGACATTCATGCCTATGGATTCCATGTTAAAAACATGAACGAAAACATAACAGTGCCATTGTAAGTGCAAGTTTAAGGATGACGACGATATGTCAAGGTGCTCATGAGGCCGGGAGCCCCGGACTCGGCCCTTATTGTAAATACGGCACTGCTTTGCATAATTATTATTATATTGGTGAACAAAATTAAAGCGCGCGGTACGCGAAGCGATCGCGACACGCGGACGACGGGGGCGCGTGAGGGCGGCGGGGCGGTCGGTATCGAGTCGAGTGTCGATGATAATATGTGTTTGCGCACATCACGCGGGTCGGGTCAGGTCGGCGGCTATCGGCCCGTTTCGCCCGCCCGCGCGCCGCACCCCGCCCTCTGGCGTCGGCCGGCAGCAGCGTCGTTTGTACAGGTGGGCGCGCGTCGGGCTCGGCGCGCAGGCCCGTGACGTTCGACGGCTTCTTTCTACCTTTACTATATATAACCAGTAGCAAAAATATTAACAGCGTATTTTTTCGTAATTTTATATAAAAGAACCGATAGGCACGCGAAGTCGCCCTTCGACCTGCGGTCTTTGCGTCGACGAGCTACACGACTGATAAGCTGGGGCGGCGCGGCCGCGGGACTCCAGTAGACGCCGTTTACGACAGATCACTCGAGATACACGCAACTCTCACTGCGCAATTCGAGGTTATCTAGATTCTCGTCGAAATTGGTAAATGTCCACTCTTACCGTGGATACCTGCATTAGTATTACCTAAAATGCTAGGTATTGTAATTATTGAATTATTCGGTGACTTAAACTTTTATAGGATAGAAACTACGAGCACGTGATAATAATAGTATTTTAATTAATCTAAGAAAATTATTTTTAATGACATCAATTTATTTATATATTTAATGAAATGCAATATATAATAAATCTTATAATTCTTTTTATTCTTTGTTGTCCTTTTTGTAATCATATATTTTAATTTTAAATCTTTTCCCTGAAATAAGGCATTCTGCGCCACTCGTAACAATTTTCGTTGAAGATTTACATAACTTGAGACAGTTAATTACATTCAAAGTCGCCTTTGAATGATCTTTTTCATATTATGTCTGATTAAGTAAATATTTCCGGTACCGTCAGCACGTACTTTAACACGATCACGTTCTGCATGTTATGTTAACCTACACCCGTAGATGATAAACGCGTCTCCATACATTTAATAGGCATACAGATAGATATGTCGATAATTAACCGATGAGACGAGCGCCTGCGGCTGCTGCCCGGCGCACGCAGCAGCCTCGTACATGCTCACGTTACTCCGCATGTCATTAAGTATATTCCCCGCATCCAAGCTCGACGTGTGTTTGCATCCACACAAACTATTTCTAGGATAGATATAATATTGTTATCTAATTATAAACGTAAAAAATGTGAAAAAAATCCGTCGCTTTTTATTTAAAAAATTTAAACACATCGCCCATTTTCCTTTTTTCAAATTTGCACTAAACTGTCCTGCCTAAATACATGTTATAGAGTGTGGTGCGGAGAGATACCGTGCTGATTGGGTAGGTGCGTGTAGGGCGTACCCACGCGTAGGACGTAATGGCTTAAATTCATTTAAGATCAATAGCACTGCAATTTAAGCTATTAAAATTAAGGTTACAAAATGATGATGGAGTTTTTATGTTTTTTTTTAGGGTTAAAATTAGGTAATACGTCCTCAATATGGTTTGAATATGTACGCAAACATGTTGTAGATATCTGTATAATATTTAAGTACAACTTCGCCTCTGTGGACACAATCAATTTTCACCTTTCTCCTATATCGATTCTCTAATGTAGCTCTTTGATTCAGTGCTTGAATTCAATACCGGTCCCGTTTTGGGTCGAACGACATTTCGCTTTCCACTTCGATCCTAATTTCGACCTCGGTGTCGACCTCCATTATAGTTTTAGTGTTGATGTCGGTATTTATTATAGATTACTGTTAGTGATGTCTAAAATATGCAAAACGTGAAAAAATTTACTTTTTGTGCAAAAAGACACAGCCACAGTAAAATTATTAAAGTTAAACTTTTTAAAAATGATAGATTTTCAAAATGATAGATTAACAGAAATTTTCACTTTTACGCATTGTCAAAAAAAAGTTATATTGTATGGCAGTGTACATAAAGCGATCAGCGACAAGCGACCATAAAGAAGTGAGCGCGCCAAGTCTGCGCCGCGGCGGAGGCGTCTCGATGGCGGCCGCTGCGGCTTGCGCGGAGCGACATCGCGATGCTGCATTTTCGTGTTTTACTTCACAAGTTCAGCCCCGTGCCCGACGACCGAGGGCGCGCAGCGGCCCGCGGACACCGCCCGCGGACACCGCCCGCCTCTTTCTTCACTTTCTTATTGCGAGAAAATGAAGTCATTGAAGTGAAAGAAAAAGGATTGGAAACTTTTCGTAAGTCAAGTATAAAAAGAAAAGACAATAAATACAAACTTTTGTCGGGATTGAAATCGATAGCGGTTCACGATGTGTATCGAAAACGATATAATAATGAGAAGTTAATCGCTGCAGCTTTGCGTAGGGGAAGTGATGGTACGACTTTTCAAGTATAACTGCGATCTACGCGTCCAACGTTCTCATTCAAGAATCATTGTTTTTTATGTGCTGCTGAGATAACAGCAGAGTTTATGTCTAAACAAAAGCAAATCGTTTATGTGACCGTAATATTGTGTATAGTGTGCGTAAATTATTGATGAAAAACAGATTTTCAGAACTTGCTCAAGGTCGTAATGATGATTGGGGCCAAGCAATTATTGAACGTCTTGAGTAGGTTAATGATTTAGTCGCAGCCGATGCACAATATCACAATTCTTGCATGAAGAAATTGTACCAAATGCCCCCGACTGAAGAAAGAAAAAAAGAGGTCCATATGCAAGCGAGATTGATTCTGCGATGCAGTACATTTATTCATATCTCGAAGAAAATTCCGAAGAATGTCAGTTTTCTCTAAACGAACTAATGACCAAAATTGAAGGTGATTACCGTCCACACATAAAAACAGCGAAAGCACAACTGTTAAAAAAAATATGGTGATGATATTTTAATTGCTGTCACTGCCAATAAGGCGCCTGTTGTTTGCTTGTGAAGTACAGCGTTTAAGTTATTGACGGAAGCCAGGTATAATGAAAAAAATGACAACCAGATAGAAGAACGTAAGCGTATTGTAAAGGTAGCAACAGTAATTGTTACAGAGGATATTTGGTCTAGGGTATACGAGACAAAACATTATCCTCAATCAGACAATTTTTTTCAAGATGTTGAGCCAAGTATACCTGAAACTTTGCGAATTTTCCTGGGTGGTATACTTTTAAAAACTAAACGCGCCTCACTTTACAAATGGAAGAAAAAAAGCATTACTCTTGCACATTCTGTTATTGCCGCAGCAAGGCCATAATCTTTTATATCATCGGATCAGGCCGGAGTAGCAGTACTTTTATTTCAAAAATATGGATCCCGACGATTGATAGATACTTTATCATCTCTCGGATTTTGCTTTTCGTACACCGAAGCAATGCTGTTCGAAGTTTCAGCTATAATGCGCTTACCATTGAATATCGATGATCAGTCGTTTTCACAGTTTGTTTTCGACAACGCCGATTTCAACACGCAGACAGATGGGCACAACACTTTTCATGCTATGGTGGTATCAGTGTCGGACTGGTCATATAGTCGAGGTGGCGTTGGCCGGCTGGGCCCCGGCCTGCGCGGACCCTACTGCGCCCACCCTCAGGCTTACGAACTAAACGTAAAATAGTTCATTCAAACTTAGAGAGAATTGAAACAGACACATTCAAAAAATCCGTTGACCACGAGACCATCCCACAAACGTCTCGCAGTTTAGCTCAGAGATATGACTGTCTTGTACATTTTTGAGCTAAAAAATTATAATACGCTTTTTTTTTGTTTTTGAAGAGCTATATTTACCAATTAATTAAATTGCGGAATTTGTAGCCTTTTTTTCTTTAACACTATTTCATTATCAAAAAAATTAAAAGTTATTTTAAATACTTTTTAAAAGTCTTATCTTTTTAACGAAATAACTGATTTTGAGGTAGTTTTTTCGATATTTGAAATGATGGATGTACTAAAATCGACATGTCAAAAAATTGGTAAGTTAGTTTGAAAAAGCACTTTTCTGGAAATTTTTGGACAGCGCCAATTGTGTATCTCATCTACCCTTATCGAGGGCTTCTGGGCCCTTAAATTCATAATACCACCCGGGCACTTCATACGCAGTCCGGCCCTGGGTGGTATCCATTGTATAACATCTAAAAGTGCTATTGCTCCCGACCAAAATATCGAACGATTAAAGCAAATGCCGTCTGCAAAAGTCGTCAGTAGTTTTGGTGCAACTGAATTAAAAACATTTACGAAGAAAAACAATACGGGCTTGAAAACAATAAAGATTCAAAAACCTTGGTAGCATTCGTACGGTATCGGAGGTGATTATACCATCAGTTTCCGACTTATTGTAGCTATATGGAAAATGGGTTAACCTGTCTAACATACCTGTATGGAGTGGGTTCATGGAACAAGCGACAGCAGAACTGCCCTTCGAAAAATCTTTTATTGCGTGCTTGCCCTTCATTAATGCTCCACCAAGTAATTATGACACAATTTTGATTGCTCTCTTATTTGATTGCGTAAGAACCAGCTCCATTTCCGTTGTCCCCTTTTATGATGAAGGTATGCACAAATGTCTTAAATCCAATATGTATCAGGCATTTGAGCAACATCATGGTGATATAAATTTTGAAAATCCGATCTACGTCATCGATGGAGGATACTTATTACACCGAGTCGTTTGGCAACAGGGCGAATCGTTTTCATCTATTTGCAATAAATATATTACCTAAGTCCGATCGCATTATACCTCCAATGCCATTATCGTATTTGACGGATATCCAAAAGATGTAGCAACCCGTAGTACCAAATATGTAGAACGATCCCGACGATCACCAAAAACTGCTTCAGTAGTCATACTTTTTGACGAAACAATGACGCCAACTGTGTCACAAAATAAATTCCTGGGTAATGATGCAAATAAAAACCGCCTCATTGGAATGTTGAAGACAAAATTTGAAGCTGGACACTTTATGGTTAAACAAGCCACTGAAGATGCAGATACGTTAATAATTAATACCGCAATAATCGTTTCATCGGCATTTGATTTTGTAGTAGTTGTCGGTGACGATGTAGATATTATCGTTCTTTTGACGGCGTCATCAACGCGTTCAAACATAGACATCCTCAAACCATAAAAAGGAAAAAAATTACGATAAACATACTCCATAAATAGTATAAAAGATAAAACAGCCGCAAATCATATTTTATTTTTGCATGCCTTTAGTGGTTGTGATACCACATCAGCATTATTTTATCAAGGAAAAATAAAACTTATTAAGGTGCTTCGAAAATAACTCAGATTTAAACGAGGTTATCGAAGTATTTAAAAATCCAAATGTTGATCCAGAAGTCATTGCTAAAGCTGGAGAACGTTTCCTCATCGCATTATACAGCTACAGTGATGTGAAAAGTCGTAAAAGTACATCTTTAAATAATTATAGATATGCGTGCTTCAAAGCATCAGCATATAAAAGAAAATTTAATATTGCGTCGCTACCACCAAAGAAGCTGCAGTACGATAACATTCGTTTCGAATTTATCACCAAGTTCAGCAGTGGTATGGGAACGAACAAAATGTAGAACAATGGGGATGGAAAAAAGAAAAGAACGGGCTCATTCCTGTTACTCCATTCGAGCCCCCTGCTCCGGAAAGCTTGATAAAACTTATCTCTTGCAAATGCAAGAAAGGTTGTTAAAAAGCTTGCGGATGCAAAAAGGAAGGGCTAAAGTGCTTTGTTGTGTGCAGTAACTGTGGTGATTCTTGTGACAATTCGCAATTTCCATCACAAGATAGCAGTGAAGAAGAAGAAACAGACACTATTCTCGAGAAAATAAACCACTAAATCGAGAACGAAGAGCACCGCGATGAAACTGATGACCCCATCGCCGATGATGCAGAAGAAACTTCCGTCTTTGATATTCCAACCAGTACTGAAGACAATGAGAACACAACACTTTTTTCCGTCAACTACAATGAAGCGACGGAGATTGAACGAAATTTTGAAATAGTAAGTCAGATGTGGCTTAATGGGGATACCACGGTTAAAAAACGCGGCGCTTTCTCTACCTGATGGTGGTGTGGAAATGAGTGTTTCTGCCGAAACATGTGTTGAACTACAATTTACGGCGCTCGTACGCCGAAATTATTGATTTTAGGAAAAAAAAAGGTTATGACAAATTATAGGAAATTTTCTTCATTATTATTTTGTATAGACATGTTTTTTTTTTTTTGTAAAATGCGTCGCAAAGGAGTTATTCTCAAAAACTGCTTTTAGGCGCCATTTTTGCAATATGGCGGCGCGAGCGACAAAGATACGAGGTGGCAAAGTTGAAATTGGTAAGAGCACGCAAAATCTATAAAATCGCCAATTTTCAAAACTCCCGGAAAACTTTCCAAGTAAAAATACCCAATGACCGAAGTATAATTGGAATCAGAGTATATATTTTAAGTTTCATTGGTCATTAAATTTTGAAATTGACCGGTTCGGTAACTTTAAAATAATTTAAGGAACAACGTGCTTTGGAAAAAACCGATAATACGAAAAGTATTTCACCGATTAAAATCAAAGTCCTGGAAAATCCAAATTAAATTATGACTTGAATACCATTAGAGTCTTAATGAGTCAATTCGAAGATATCGAACGATTCGTATTTATATGAAATGTTTTATTGTACTGAGGCGTCGAAGTAGAGGAGCCCCCGCGCCGCACGAGAGCGGATCACGTGCTCTGTATACTGAGATTTCCTTTAAGACAACAATGAACAGAATTAAACTTATTGTGAAATTATAGTGATTTCGTACACGTAATAAATCAAGCTTCACTTTTATCGAGAGTGAATTCACACAAGTCCACAGTATTTTCCTATTTAATAAAGAAGTATAAACGATATCAAAACGAAAAAATTGCAATCTCTTCTAATTTTTTGTCAACGAACAATCGAACAAAATCTGGCATCGAACAAAAAAGTATAAAATCACAACCAAACACTTCAGTTTTATTCCAAAACGTTTAGATAAAACGAACCGATAAGGGCATATCGCCCGGACGCATTATCGCTGTAGACGAGCGCGCGCACGAGCAGCGTCTCGCGTGAAGATCCGTATGACGCACGCCGTTCAGTAAAAGATGCGTGATCGCATCCGTACTGTATGCACTTGACCAGTAACGGCTGTGCCAGGGGTGTACGTCTTCCTGACGTGCCCGATTCCTGGCAGCATGCCCGGAAACCTCGTGCATATGAAAAAAATCAAGAAAATATAACCCTTTTCCGGCTACATCACGTTACCAGCTTGATAATAAAATTGCAAGAACAATAATAATTGTATTCTCATTTATTTTACATTACGTAGACTACGAATTGGTCGGATTATTCACACACGTGCATTACAATTATATCAAAACAATAAATCAATAATCGCCGATGTGAATATAAATTTATTCTCGTTAAAAATACTTTTTAAAAATAAAAAAAAAATATAAAGTAAATACAGTCACGGAATATTTGTGTCTTTAATCGATTTAAAAAAAAATGGAGGCGGTCTTCAATTTGTCTATATATTTTTTTTATATATGTCGACATAACTTCTTTGTTTATGAATCTATTTGAATAGTTTTCTTTGCGTTGGGCAGCACAGTTCTATAGTGGTCTCATTTTAATTTTATTGGTGTTGAACATTTGGCTTCGAAAGCACATTAGAAAACTTCTCAAAATCAAATAGGTAATCTAGAGCGATAAAGATATTGTTAAATATATGACGGTCTCAAAATGGACGAGCTAAACCAAACTGGATATGGAATATGAAGGGATGAAAAGTATTAAGTCAAAAGTATGTCAATTTATGGGAATTAATATAAAATCGCGTCTGGTATATCTAATTTTCAAAACAGAAATTAAATGCCGTGATCGTTTGAAATTACCTTTTTACCTTCATTGACATTGCACTTTTGCATACGACTGAGCACAACGCACTATGTAGCCAACGTTTTGGAAGCAGGTGATGATGTTTCTATGCTTGTCGGACTTGACAAGGGCCTTCGAATACTTGAGCCAGTACTGTTTAATCTGTATATAGCTGATGCATCTAAAACTAACATCTATCGCAGGGATAATGATGGCTCGATATGTTGATAATGTATACATATTGAATCATTCGAAAGACATTAATTTGGCAACAATGAATTATGAGAGGGCCGCTCGTGTGTCACTGGACTATTAAGAACGGTGGGGACTCGAATGCAACGAAACAAAAGCAGAATGTGCTGTGTTTATCACGAAACGCAAGACCAAGCCAACAGTGAAAATGAAAAGCATGGAAAAGCCATGCAAGTGAATAGTCCAGTAGCTGGGGGTGGTGCTTGATCATCCCCAGATACTCGATACACTTTCAATGAATGCTCATGTCATGAACGTACATATTTCAAAAATGTAAAACGAAGCGCCGCTCGTTCAATTCCATCAACTAGTACGACTGTAAGGCGGACATTACAAGTCTTCTTGTTATAAAATAGGTTTAGTTTAGCTACTTGACTACGGTGTCGTCCAAATGCTATTAAGATAAGTAAGACAAATATGCTGAAAATAGAAAGAGTATACCGTGTGAGACGGAAATGGTCGGCCGGTTTTCCACTTTTCGTACCCAGAGATATGCTTTGGGGTCTGCTGGACGAGGACCCTCTACGAGCCTTCGACTTGCATTGCGAGCTTCTCGTCAAGTTTAAGGTAAATGTTGTAGAAAACTTAACAATACCAGATCTCAAATATTGGCGGCACGGACAACACAATGTCACCCTCAAATCTATGCGAATCGGGCAAATACAACGTGTTCCCTGTATGGGTTAAAAAAAAAATTAGTATGAAAATGATCGGTCCCTCATCGACAAGCCGTCCTTTTGTTTTAGTATAATATGGGTCTATCTGCTTTACAAACAATTCAGTAGGCACACAACGAACTTGCACATGTAATGATGTATTTGTACGTGTAACGATTGCAACGCTGTTCAACTGGTGCAAGTTTGCACGTGCTAACACAACCCGGCACGGGGACAAAGCTGTAGTACACTGATAAGATATAAATAAAAATATCGTATTCTATTATACTGTCCATACGCGTTGCGCTGGCGCGACGCGACGAGTGCGCAGAAGGCCACGCCATACGCGGCGACACCTACCATGGACAGACATATCGCTTTAACTTCCTGATAACTAGAATTTAGCATAACCAAAGTGTAAACAAAAGATAAGGGGAGCGAAGTGATACATTTGAGAAACAGACGTAAAGAAATTCGTTTATCTTCTTTGGGTGTTATGAAATTACATAATACATTTTCAAGTAGTATATTTTACGAACAAAAAACTCACTCGTGCATCATATGAATAGCACTGAATCTAATTTTGATTGCGTTCTGTATTCTGAGTTTCACACAAGTAAAAAAATAAATATAAAAACCACTTACAAAAATCTTTTACAATAATCAGATACATTTGAAATCGGTGCTAATCAAAGACATGCCAAACGTGTAGTGTATCAGCTTTCGTCGTTTTGTGTAAGAACACAAAACGTGAAATAGCTAAATTAAATATTTTTTTAAATTGATTTATTTGACTTTAAACTTCAAAAATATTGAAATAGGTTTATGTATACTGTTTTTAGTTATTTATTCAATTTTAAGCAATTATTGGTATTACAGTATATTTGCACTTACTTATCGAACAACATAAAATAACTTTGAAACAAGTCAGTAAATGTTTTTACTCTGAGTAAATTAGTTTCATTTTTAGATGTCAAATAATTAACAGCACTTACGTTTCAACATCGAAATCTGTTTATCTGACTGTTTATCTGGCAGCATTACCTATCTCACTACTTACAAAAAAAAATTCGTTATCATTGTGCTTGTAATATCATATATTTTTTCCAATCGCGTATGCGTGACAGAAGCTAATGAAAATACCTAAAGATCACCAAAAAAATTTATACATATTAACATCTTAGCATTAGTCTTCTCCTCAGAATCTGCATAGAGGACGAAATTATCTTTTTCAAGCCGCGGCGATCGTTAATGGATAGCTTTTTATGGTTTTAGATACAAGTTCGACATATTAGATATCAAATACGAAAAAATATATGTGCAATTCACACACGGTAGAAGTGAAACTTTAGAGAAGTGACCTACGAGAGAATGAGATAAATATAGAGTATCAGGAGTAGAATAATTGTAAGGTTTATTCTTTTCATAATATTTTTACCGAGTTTAAAAGTTATTTTATAATCTAATAAGGTTATTCATATGATGTATGAGCAATAAGAAATAAGAATGAAATTTATTAAATAGAAAATATTAATAAACAATTTTGGTGTGTTCAAATTTATTGAATAAAATTATTTTATCGGGAACGAATTAAGGTTTATTTTGTACACTTGTAGATTTAAATACTAGTCTTGGTTAGATGTTATCAAAAAACTCTCATTATTAAAAATGATTCAATACTATATGGTAAACTAGATTATTTTCTTGTAGTACATTCTTTTTTTTCTCGCTAAATAAGATAAAATACATTATTTGAAACCTTTCTGGGAAATAGAAGAATTGTCGTCAATAAATTCTTTCTACTGAAATTTATAACTCAAGGTAAGTTTTGTATCAACTTAGCGGCAAGAGCGGAATACATTCTATACCCTTAATAATAGAATTTTAAAAAAACGAACTATTGCAAAAAATGTTTTTATGCTTTAAGAAAACTATAACATTAACAACCCATAAAATTAAGGATAGTATTCGATGCCTTCATCAGATAAATATTAGGTAAATGTTTAGATATCAGTAAAGTATCAGAAACACACGAATTCGTTTTTGATCTAATCAATACATATGACCATTCTTTTAACCTAGATTACTTCAGGAATGAGCTTCAATGGATTTACAAATATGTCGAACTAAAAAACCTTAGGAATATTCGATCTCATAGAAAATTTACACTAAAACCATTTGACTTCCACATTTCCTGAAGTTTACAAATAAGAAAAATGAACAGTTACGATGACAGTCGTTAGCGCATCGTTGTTGTTTAAAATAGTTCACAAATATTTACGAAGTAAACGGGGCTAAAGCAACTCACTCTCACAAGCAGTAAAGATGTATTAATTTTTACGTATTAAGTTGAACTACGCTGCTCAGTATCGAGTTCTGAGGCCGCAGTTCCTTTTAGTGGTAGCACTTGCAGGAGTGACAACTCAAACTGCTTCAAACGACGTATCTTTTTCTTTGTTTCAGATATCGTGAAAAGGAAAAAATAGGTTTTAAATCGGATAATGTAAATTAAAATCTAGTTTAGAAAGAAGTTTTTTTCACTCATGTTATCCCTATACGTATAAAAGGAGACTATTTCGTGTTAAGTTTGAGCTGCTAATGCCCCTTTATTATTTGTAGGGAGTGTAGTATGCGATTGAGTGCTTTTCATTGTTTTCTCATTAATTTATCCAATTGCACGAGCTCGCACACGGTCCGTCATGTAAGTGCAATGATCATGCTATCTCGTGCTGTAGACCGAATACGGACTATCGTATCGACCTGAAATGCCGTAATGTAATCATTCCTATGTGAGAGACCCGCTCTAAGGGCTGCATATATGAACTAAAACTGCAGAAGCAGGTTTACAGTTTGAAGACACTGTATTTTTCTATATGCATCGTTCTTATAAACTACCTCTGACTATCTCTGACAATACTTCACAATAACACTCTCTGAAAAGACAGTGTTATTGTGAAATGTTTAATTACATTTCGAGAATTATTTTACTGTTCATTATTTTGTATTCAGGAACAGATCAAATAAAATCATGGTTGTAAAATCTTAAATAATATCTTAACAAATCTTTCTTCAATGTAATGAGGCACTATAAACTGGCACAGGTAACATTTGTACTCGTGACCGTCTAGCATTTTCAAAATAAACAATTTGTACCATTATTCCAGGATCCCTGGGCTATTTTTGCACTTGATTACTATCAAGCTGAATCTTCGTAAATAGCTTCGTTTTGATGAGACGCCCAACAATGTCCTGTGCGAAAATTCTCGATTCTGGTAGCTAACAGAGGTAGCAAGGATATAATATGTTTATTTAATGAGTCTCAAAAATTTTATTAGTAACTGAGGGGTTCTTTTTTTGATCTCAAGATAATTATCTAAATTACTTGAAAAAATATTTGTCCTACAAAATGTAAGGTTTGATTAATGAGTCCCCACCTGTCAACATGTATTGATCACGAAGTCATTAAAAATCATTACTAACCAGTTGTTTTTTTTTTTACTTCGTTAACATGTATATAATGTAATGGTCACCTTGTCCTACAAATTTTGTGGTACGTTATCCCGGTCCTACGCTTAGAAATTGTTAATTCCACAAGACAATTTTTTTCATTACTAACTGCATGCATGTATTATTATTATAAATTCACAAGTGTTTCCCAAAGTAAGGTAGAGAACACAGATCTGTACACGGTATAATCTTTAATATATCTCGTACTTCATTGACATCCATTATTCGTTTCATTAAAGATCATCGATTTTGGTAGTTTAACATTTGACCCTTTTTAGAAGAAGAAGAGAAGACAGTCATATCCACCAGGTCATGACAGTCATGCAGTGAGTGATACGTTAAAGGTAACACAAGATTTTGTCAACATTTAATTTGTTGGATGAGAATTCGTAATGGAAGAACAGAGTTGAGAGTCAACGGTAGGTTGCATGCTGTATGTTACTATATATTGCAGCCAAGCGTCTAATAATGAATTTCCGCGTAATAATACCATATACAATAAAACCTTTTTAGGGTTCCGTGATCAACAAAGAATTTTTAAAGTTTCACCATGCCTGTCCTCCTGTTTGTCGGTCTGCCTGTTTATCCGCGGGTTATCTCAGAGAAACTGTTATAAGGCATGGGTATACAAGTTAATCACATTAATAAAGTGGTAAAATAAAATCATATTTTTTTTTTTAGATTATTTCGACTACATATAAAATGGGGACTAATTTTTGTTTTCTCGTTTATTCCATGGTGTGGGGTATCGTTGGATAACTCATTCAAAAAACATTGAAGGTCTGTTTTTCGATTTAGGGATCTATTTGCGAAATATTAAGCTTCAAATTACCAATTTTTAATAGAATCAACTATCGATAGTAGTATATATAGCGAAATTAAAAGACAAGCTATCACAATTAAAGTAAGTTTTACAATTAAGGGGTAATAGTCCATAACTTATTATATGTATTTGGGAAAGTTGAAAACAAAATTTCGTACAAATTCCGTTGAACATTATCTAGATGATGTCGTTGGTTCAATAAAAAAGCTAAAAAACATAAGTTTATTCACAATGTAAAATTATGGGAATATAAAATCAAAACATCCATAATGCCCGTCCTACGTGGCCCGTTTTGGACATAGCTGTTAAATCGTGAATTCAATTAATAGGTTTGTATCAAACGAAAAGCTCTCTTTTAAGTCCGCATATTGCGACGGGCAAATACGGAACCCTACAGTGCGTAGCCCGACACGCGCTTGGATGTTTTTTTTTTTCAAATGCCTCTAATATGAGGCATTTTATATAGTCCCGACCGAATTCGGTCTATATACTCGTAATATAGACCGATGCCACCCGTGCCGATATTTATATCACACGATATTTGTTTTGTCAGTTTATTTTTGAACATCCTTTCTAAATAGCCATACCACTGCAACATATATTTTTCTATTTTAGTCACCTTTTTTCAAACCACGCTGCTTTCTGACATCACTGTACCTACACCTGTCCTTCACAGCATTCCACACGTACTACTCAAGGAACGCATATCCACCGCGTTGATTCCACTTTCATGTTTCTTCCATCATATCCAACTTTCAACTTTACGTAATCACAAGGATCGGTACTCAGTATGGCTGCTAAAGCGCTTATCGTGACACACTTAATATTCATGACAGCGAACAAGGCCCTATTCATTTTATTTTCTGCATTTACCTTCTTTTAAAACGGTTTTATTTAGCTTGACCTGTTTATTTATTTGTTTGGGTCAAATTTAGTAATTAATATTTTACCCCCTTGCAGTTGACGGATTGATTTGTAATTTGGTATACACCTTTAATTCTGATGACAATATAATTTAGTATATTTTGTATTATTGTAAATCCAACATAGTTGCCAACAAAATGGCGGATTACATATTTTTTTAACAAGCCCCTAAATATGGGTGTCAAATGAAAGAGCTTCACAATTAAAAACAGATAAGTATGAAAAAAATGCAAATCCAATATGGCAGCCAACAAAAAGGCGGACCCTCCACACAATGCTCTCTATATGATATTAAACGTAAGAGCTTCACTTCGAGAATTCATTACGACAAATTTAAAATCTATAACGCCTGCTGGCACAAAATGCCAGATTTCATATTTGTTTTATTATTTCTAATAAAATAATGAAACTAAGTATATAATCAAAACAAAGAACTTCGTCAACGAAGAATCGGGATTCAAGCATGGATCTCCCACCCAAGTAAAGATTTCGTATCGCGTCAAGGACTATGTGGCGTTACAGTGGATGAAATGATACGTCGTTAGCGGTACACCACCCAAGTTCAGGCATAAGGTTAAAACGTGCCGAGGACTGCGTGGCGTTACAGTGGATAAAAATGATACGTCGTTAGCGGTACACCACCCAAGTTCAGGCATAAGGTTAAAACGTGCCGAGGACTGCGTGGCGTTACAGTGGATAAAAATGATACGTCGTTAGCGGTACACCACCCAAGTTCAGGCATAAGGTTAAAACGTGCCGAGGACTGCGTGGCGTTACAGTGGATAAAAATGATACGTCGTTAGCGGTACACCACCCAAGTTCAGGCATAAGGTTAAAACGTGCCGAGGACTGCGTGGCGTTACAGTGGATAAAAATGATACGTCGTTAGCGGTACACCACCCAAGTTCAGGCATAAGGTTAAAACGTGCCGAGGACTGCGTGGCGTTACAGTGGATAAAAATGATACGTCGTTAGCGTTTTCCCCTCAATTGTTGGGCCCATCTTGTTGCAAAAGAGCCCTGCCCCTCTATTGGATTTCTGGGAGAGGAGGGGTTAACCGTTATAATATCCATTACTCGTGGGAACAATACGCCAACAAATGAGAAAAAACTTGAAAATAAAATAAGTAAAAAAATAATTGAGTTAAACAGTTTTATGGAAACAATGGTGTAGCAAATGTACTAAAAGCTAAAAAAATATTCAATAGATCCTAGGTACCACCAGTCTTCACACCATTCTCATCAATCTAAAGTATTGATCAGAAAAAAAAATCGTGGGGCGTCTTAAATTTCTATCAACAGTTAACCGCTGATGTCTTAATGCTATTCACATACTCAGGTTGTATACACTGCGCCCCACGATTTTATTTTTTAATCTTAGTCTTGCTAATATTTACTTCCATGTCTCTCTTCTTAACACAATCATTCATTTTAATTACTATCGCCTACAACTCATGCGCCGACAGCGCTAATTATTTTGTCGTCAGCCTACAGGAATCGTCCGATCCTTTCTTAGACCACATTCATATACTTAACGGCACGTTCAATTATAAAACTGCGCGCCCGTGACATGAAAGCAAAATTGTATGAAATGCTTTCGCCGACGTCAAAGACATGTTTATGTTCGTAGTTTCTGACATCATATCTTTCTTTTCAAAACGCCACAATTAAATTAAAGGAATTAGTAAATATAAGTCATCAGGTCAATAAAATGACCACTGTAATGTTTCATGACGCGGGATAGGCCGACTGCCCCTTGCGGTTTCAGTTATGTACACACAAATTGATTCTTCAATCTTGTATTTTAGGTACTGATTTCGCTTCCGAGTTTCTGTATCAAGTCTTAACAAATTGATAGTATATAATGTAATCGACCTTTACTTTAATATTTTGACTTAAAAATTGTGAATTTCTGTGCTGAATGTAACTACGAATGATATTTTCGTACGTGACAGCTATTCACCGAAACTCTTGAAGTTGCGTGTGACATTTGGACATTCGAGCTGACTCGAATGACAACTCACTCATTGAAATTCGTTTCGTTTTTATGTCGTTATTATCTTACGTTGAAGTGCGCCCGCGCGAATGTCCGTAAGCTTTTTATGGTTATGGCTAAAAGTGCTGTCGGCGATAAAGAGCTTATAGGTATATAACTGTACGGACTATCTCCCAAAAAGTATCACGTGACTATTGATAACTGAACATACACACTTACAACTGAAAAATAGAGTTGCTATAATAGTTTGTATTACTGACCTAGCGGTATTATTGTCTTACAAAATACTTATTATAATACTTTTATACATAATTTAGGAAGCAGTCGCTTTTTTATTGAAAAGACAGTTTATATAATTTTATCAACATATCAGTGTGAAAATTTTATGATGTAGTCCTAAAAGGTATTTGATTTAAAAAAATGAAAAGTGGTACTACATAAAATAAAAACAAATAACATTTTGTTTTCTACTTATTTATATCCATACTTATGTGCAATGAGTAAGTATTCAGATTTCAAAAATATTCAACTCGTGATAATTTTGAACATTGCCATCTTAAATAGTTCTCTAAAGCGGTTTCTACTTCTTTTGAACTGCGCACTCTCCTCTCGGACACCGCCGAGGTGGCTACTTTTATAATCGTTTTGGAGTCACTGTTTTTTGTCAATAGTTCATATTCCTAAATAGCGGGAACTGTGTTTTCATGACAGTGGAGTTTTAAAATTAATGATAAGGTTTTTCATTAAATACAAAAGTTTTGATGTGGAATAATTGGAGACATCAATGAATGTCTCCAATTATTCTTGCCGTCATCTGATTTCGATGAAAGAAACCTCGGTAGTGTTCAGAGTTAAGCTAAAAGCTAAATTTTATTTTGACATGACAACATTCACATAGATTCGGAGATTATCGTGCTCAATTAGATAGACAGATAAAAATTAAACTGTTTTCGGATATTTATTCTAGATCGCCTCCGATCGGTTACTCATAGATATGATAATGTTCAAGTACGTCGTTTCTATAGTTTCATTCCATGAATACGTGTCGCGGTTTTCGTTATTTCTTTTATAAATCGTGGCATGCGTGATGTGCGTACAGAAATATGATTTGAATGAGAACATACCGGTTTGAATTCCGATTGTAGGCGCATTGACCGATGACTTTTAAAACAAACTCAAGTTAGCGCTTGCTCCATATTTCGGAGAGCTTTTTGAGCAAACGTTCTCGGGCGTTATCACTGTATTGGTCAATGTAGCCACCAGTCCGCACTATGTTTGAATGGTGGTCCAAAGATCCCGCTGAAATAAAAAGATCGTGTGAAGGGCGATAAGGGCACAGCACACAATATCGCAGCACAGTATACATATGTGCTTTTCGGTTGTTGGGATGTAACAACACAAAAAAACAGTCTTCGCCGTATAAATAAAGTGCTCTTCCTTTCTTTTTGCTCCTTACTAATAAAAATTCGTTATTTCTCATATAAAATTAATTCACTCCTATAGAGATTGAACTTCAAAAGAACGTTAAAGTACCGGTTACGATCATTGTATCGAAAAGTCGAAGTTTCAGGTACATTTCAAATAAAAAAATATGCAAGTTTTGTTTTTTAGAAAATAAATTTTGGGAAATCCTTTCTAAAACGATGCTTATAATATAAAACTAACATTTTCTTCATATTCAGAATTTCTATATTTAATCGTTTTACCTATTTCATTCAATTTTATTATTTCAGAAGACTAAATTGAAGACAACAGTTTCTATGGAAGTCCAATCATTTCTCAATAAATTTCATATAATGAATGAATAAAGTATAGAATAAAATAAGCAAATTTGAGATTTTACTATCTAAAAATACTACCAACATTCTATTTAATACTACCAAATTTTAGGACGTGCATAGGAATGACACGTCAAATGACGGATCCACAGACTAAAATATATCGTATACCCATCAATTGTACTAAATACATATAATACGACAAAATTACAGCTATGCACATAGTAAATATAATAATTGGCCGGTTATAAATACTATTTGTAGTAAGAATTGTAACGATGGCGACGGTAGTGTGTAACACACGACCGGGCGTAGCGAGAGGTACACGGAGCTGTTGACACGTGCGGGCGGACGAATGGGCCTTAAAGATTCAATACGTAAATTTCATTCGACCTACGACAGAAACCGGACAATAACGGGGCGATCACCTCGCCGGCCGCCCTTTCTCTTCTAATATCTCTTAGCATATCTCTGTTTAAATTTTTTATAATAGATAAAAAATCAAACAGAGATATGCTAAGAGATATTTAAACCGTGTAATATACTAAAACTTATAGAATCTTCGTTAATGCATGCGGCTATATATAAAAGTGAAGCATTGCTCGCCTCTTTGTTTTTATTAAATACTGCATATATTAAATTCGTAATTCTCCCACAACATTTGCTGTGCTTTGGCCAAAATACAAAATGGCAAATGTTGGCGTGTTGGGCTTATTAGAACCGTTGTATAAGACAGAAAACATGTATACCTCTTGTTGAAATATGAATTACTTTTTGTAAGAAGCTCACGATCAGATTTGTATCCAAAATCGCGTCCAGGATGGGAATTGAAATTGTGAGCGTGAACAGAACGGAGCCGATAGCGAAATCAGTATAGGAACCAGGTGCGAGATCGACATTGGGGTTGGAACTATAACCGGAAGCAGGATCGGAATTGAGAACAAGTCTGGGATTGGGATTATTAAGTGACCGGATGTGGGATAGATGACGAAGGCGGGGGCGGGATCAAATCCCATAGCCGAGAGTGGAATAGGAACAGAGAACAACACCAAAATAAAGATTGCTGCTACATTAAGCTGAACCGAAATCGAAACCGACATGATGGACCGGAAACGGAAGCAAAATTGAAATAATGATGGCCATGGAACCATGATTGTTGGTGGGAACAGAACTTTGGACCAAGTTTGGAACCGAGAGTGCAATAGGGTCCAGTAGAAACGATGCGATCGGAGTTAAAAATGGAATCAGGTTTGGGACTTTGAACGGAAACAAAATTAGAAAGGAGAATAATACTGACGTCGGAAGAATTTGGAGTTGGACAGGCTTTGTAACCAAGAGCGTAAGCGAAATAGAAGCCATAACTTAGTTAACTTAAAATCGAATTCAAGACAAAAAAACCGGGCAAGTGTGGATCAGGCAACTCGCAGTGTAGGGTTCCGTAGTTGCTTGTCACAATATCCGGACTTATAGAAAGGCCGTTTGGTGGATAATATAAACCTATTAATTGTGTTCACGGTCTGACTGCCAATAACGTCTAAAAACGGTTCCCCATAGGACGGGCGCTAAGGATGTTGTAATTTCATACATCCTTAAATTTGCGTGGTTCATAAACTTATATTTTTCTACCTATTTTAACTATCCCGTGATACTCTACACCGCGGAATAAACGAGAAAAAAGCATCTCTTCTTCATGTGCAAAAAGGAGGTAACCTAAAACTTTTTTAGAGTTTACTCCTTAAGAATCAATATTTCATATGTAAGCCCGCGGGTATGTAAAACCATGGGGAGTAAAATCAATCTCGGCGTTACGTTACGATATGTATGATAATGAATAACAACTGGCAACTTGCGGAATTTTGATCTCAAATTATAAATTTTATGTATATTTACATCAATTGATATTTATTATTTAATTGATATTTATGTGTAAATTAAGAGAATTGACAGATAAATAAAGTTTACAAAATATTATGAAATATGGAAATAACCTCTTCGAGTGATGTGAGCCAGAATTTGATAAACACGTGGATGCGGTAATTTGGTAAGTGTATAATAAATTAAATTGTCTATACATATATATTTTCCGACGTGCGTATATCAGATTTTAATTACCACAAACAAACTGTCACAGTATTCAATGATGTCGATATTGCTCCTGGAGTAAATACAACGAAAGATGACGTAAATGGTCAATAAAATCAATCTTGCTTAAAACTTTATTATATAAAATAATCATTGTTTATGTTTTCATGGTTTTGTTGTGTATTATACGAAATTCATTGTATAATTAATATAAATAAATGTATCATGCATGCTTTAAGTAATGTAAAAAATGCACTCATTAACCCTCATTCTCTAATCTGTTTATTTTATAATCGTTCATAGTTAATTTTTACGTCGGCCTACTTAACATGCATACTCGCACCAAATTACAGCTTTACAGTACTAAGAGTCTCTGAACTAAGCCACGGGCAGACAGACAGTCAGAGAGACGGATGAACGGAAGGACATTGTGAAACTAAAGGATTTCATATTGACTACGGCACCGAAAATCGAAATGTAAACCCGAAAAAGGATCCGAGTATGAAATGTGATGCGATCTAAGCTCAGACGAGTAAAACTGTGGCCAAAAATTAATAGAATGTGATATCGATAGCTATATTTTATTATCATTAGTAATGTTTTCTTTCAATAGTGTAAAAAATACCATGTAAAATCAAAATAGGTTCAGAACTTAAAGGGTCTCACTTTAAATTTTTGATATTCATCCCATGGACTTTGAATCTTAAATTCCGTCAGGTATTCGTACTCGACACGGTCGGCTCGTGACACTCCAAAAACAGCAGCAGCCAAACTCCGCACTAACGTCTTCGTAAGGGAGCTGTAGGTTATAAGTATACATTAATATAATACATTGTTATATAAATGTTAATATATATATGTGTATGTCTGGGGGGAAGTGTTTCTCTATATTCTCAAACTGACATAGCGTGTATTCGATTATGCTAAAGAGGTGAAATTTTCAGGACAAGATATCCTTGGTAGAACTATCAAACACAGCAATTATTAATCACTTAGCTTTTGTTATTTCAGAATTATCCACATCTGAAATGCGTGGGATTCAGATCGTCAAATATGATGATTTCGTAACTGATTCACTAGCTGAGGACCATTAAAACTTCTAGGATACATCCTAATGTAGCGGAAGTGTGAAATTTGGTATGTAGGCTAGGAATTGCACACAAACAACGAAAAAATTAAGAAATAGGAAATGTTCAAAACACTTTTGACGTGACAACGTCTTAAATTAGGTTGCGGCTGGGAGTCACTTATGAAAAAGTGTAACGCTCGGTAACGTAACGATGAGTCACCGAACGAGAGAGAGGCCCGCCGAATGCCTTGCGTCTCTCTCCCACTCAACTATGATCGGTCTGCCGCGCGCGCAGCACTAGAGAATTAGTGCATAGCTTGCAAATGTATTGCAAGTTATTGTATGTATATTTGTATATAAATACGTATGTATGTGTAAAGGTAAAAATAAAATTTTGTTAATATGAAATTCAGTGCGAGATTCTTTGTATAAATTAATGTTTTAAATATAATTCTTTGTATAAATAAATGTTTTAAATTGTTACTATTATTTCATCCTTCTTCCTACTATACGAATGAATATTCACATTAAAATGATTTTACCATTCAAAGTCGTTGTCACGTAAAACTTTCGCCCGTATACCGACTTTACAGGCAACCAAATTTTTTATAATATTTTTTAAATTACTTTACTGATATATTTCAAAATTTAATCAGCTGTTTTATTTAAAACAATGTCTTTCGTTGCAAATTGTATCAAAATCAATGGGTTCATTCAAGAGAAATTATCAACAAAAAATTCTAAAAATAAAGGGTTTTGACAAAATAACATGTGAAATTCTTGATATATTGTATTTGTTACTAACTCATCTTTTTATGCTTAGATAATTATGTAAAATGCCATAAAGCAGATAAAATCTAACAATACGTATGAAAGATGTAAAAGTTGATAATTAAAGGAAAAGTGGCAGATTTTTGAATTACAGGAGCTCAAAACATATTAGAGATATATTTTCGAGCTCGGAGGAATTAAAAAAGCAATAAAATAGATTTTTCAGTGTAATGAGCTCAATAATTTATTGCTCCTTTATTTTTAAAACTTTGAACTCAAAAGCAGTAAAAATTTTCAGGGATGGCCTGCAGATCCGACCGTTTTACATATTTTTATATTTATAACATGTACATTGCATTTTTTTATCATATTTCTTTATTTAGTGACTACAGATATGCACCTTTTGTGTGTAGATAACCGTCCTCTTTAGGAGGGTCTGAAGGGAGATGTATATAAAGAAGGAAGATTTCTTGAAGTCCTAGAAGACTGAATTTGCATACATGTTGGGAATTGCATATAAATAACCGAAATATTAAAAGTCGGATATTTTCTACTCTTACTCCTTATATAGATGGTGCGACATTCGAAATTCGAACCCTTTTTAAAGTAGTAAAATGTAATATTTCGATCGGTTACCCCGCTCAAAATTTATGAGAGTATATACATACACATACACACACACACACACACACACACCTGTAGCTGAGGAGAAACTGCTAACAGGCGCGTCTCCACGTGTGGATTGGAGAAGCTCTCATGCCCTTTTCAGGGCATAGAGTTGGGGTGAAATAAAATAGCTCCCGTGTACAAAACTCACCGTAATGCTAAGGTCATGTCTCTGGCACCGGTGGTCTAGGCTTAACTGAACGGACCGCGAGTTAGAAACCTTCTATAAAAAGTTACCCCAAGTCAAGAGCGGAACCGTCTCGAAGACTGAATGGCGCTGGGGAACAGGCGACCGCTACGGTTCAACCCCAGGGCACCTGGTCCAACCTTGGGTGTATCAAGTGGCCTTACTCCAGTATCACTGTGGGCTCTGCTGGAGTGGACATTTATTTCCTGTACTCGTGGGATCAAAGATGAAAAAATATTTGAAAACACACAAGAAGAAGATGAAAGTGGAACAAGCGGGCAAACTGCCCATCAAACATCGCGCAATCGAAGCGCAGAAACGGAGAAACTGATGAAGGTCTTATCAGTCTCTAAAGAGGAACGGATTTCGGGCAAAGGACGGAACGCTTTAAAGGCAGCACTAGAGTCTGGCCTGGAGTTCACCAAGGAGCAAGCTATGGATATCCTGGGAAAGCTCATCAAAGACTTACGAGGCTTTGCAGACCCAAAGTGAACGTCCATAAACCGATCAAAACCAGCTGGCGAGCATCGAAGGTGTCTTCGAGATACTCCAGAAGCTGGAAACTCAGGAGCAGGGTGAACGACAGAAGACCTCCCAGAGGTCTCGAAGAGAACACCACCTCCTCGGACGAACGATGTGACTACCGACACCAACACGGAGATGGAACTAGAGACAGATGCAGACACTGAGTCTACTGCCCAAGACAACCGAGAGGTAAGGAAGGCGAAAAGGAAAATTCGCTCTCCTGAGGATGGAACAGTGCGCACTACTAAGAAGCTGAGAGACTTTGGACCTAGCCCACAGCCGAAAACGACAGTACAGAAGACCGAGAGAAAACGTGAAAACGTTTGGCAAGAAGTCTTGTCTAAAAAGAGAAAAGAAGCAAGCCAAAGAGCGGTTACCGAAACAACCGGCAAACAAATCTCGGCCGGAGCCTAAGCGGAAACAACCGCGAAAATTCACCAGACCGGACGCCTTAATCATTCGACCTGCTGAGAAGGCTAAATATGCCGAAATACTGCGTCGAATTAAAAAAGATGTCCCACAAGATCAGACCCGTGACGTGGTTGACAAGGTCCAGAAGACAAGTAACGGGAATATGCTTATAACGCTTTCCCGAAAGAGCGCAGATAAGGGACAGGCTCTGCTGAAGACTATCCAGAGCATCCTTAAAGAAGAAGCCCAAGTCATCTGTAAAGGCCCAGAAGAACAGCTTGAGATCCGGGACATTGACGAGGAAACAACTAAGAACGATGTCCGGGAGGCCTTACAAGAGGCAGCTGGGGATGACTATAAGATACCTGAAGAGGTCATTAAAATTCGTCCAGCCTACAGAGGCACCCAGACCGCCTCTGTACGCTTACCAGCAGCAACAGCGCAGAAGATACTCGGAGAGAAAGGCAAGATACGAATCGGCTGGGTGAATTGCCGTATCAGAGCAGTGAAGACTCCACTACGATGCTACAAGTGTTGGCACTTTGGACACACTACTGTTCAATGTAAAAGTGAGGTCAACCGATCTGGGCTTTGCATCAAATGTGGGCAAACAGGTCATCAGGCTGCTCAATGCCCAAATAAGTCGAAATGTGTTTTATGTGCAGAAAAATCCGGCTCCCAGGATACCGCTCATCGGTCTGGTTCTGGTCGATGCCCGGTCTTCCAAGAAGCACTACAGAAGCTGACGAACAAACGAACATGAAGATACTGCAGCTTAACATCAATCACTGCGAAGCTGCGCATGACTTGCTTATGCAAACAGTACGAGAGCTGCAAGTTGATCTTGTGATCTTGTCGGAGCCATATAAACATCTAGCTGGACAACCTTGGGGGGACGGATGTCACCACCAAAGCAGTGATCTGGGCCTGTGGTAATCTTCCTTTCCAGAGTGCAGTTAACAATGGCAGCGCTGGCTTTGTGGCAGCATCAGTAGATGGCATCCGTTACTACAGCTGCTACGCACCACCTAGCCTCTCTATTGCTGAATTTACTGACTTTTTTGGATCGACTGACCGAGGATGCGAAGCAACATCATCCAGTGGCGATAGCCGGGGACTTCAACGCCTGGGCAGTGGACTGGGGCAGTAAGCAGACTAATGCACGAGGAAGAGAACTACTTGAAGCATTTTCTACACTAGATATTGTCTTGCTCAACAGTGGTGACAGGCCGACCTACACCAAAGGTGACGCAAGCTCGATTGTAGACCTGACTTTTGTCAGTACCAGCCTTGCTAAAGGTAGCATCAGCTGGGTAGTACTAGACATCTACACTGCAAGCGACCATCATGCGATACTCTGGGAAACATCTAAAGACCGGAACCTCAGGGGACCTATCAAGCAAACCAACACCATTGGTTGGAAGGTGAAATCTTTTGACCCAGAAGTACTACTAACAGCTCTCGATAGTGATCCGATCGAGACTAAATGTGCAGAAGACCATACTAAGGCCTTGATGATGCGAGTAACGCAAGCTTGTGATGCCAGTATGCCTCGCAAACGTGTTATGAATTCAAGACCTGCGGTACATTGGTGGAACGACCACATCAGCAACCTCCGTAAAGAGTGTCATAGAAAGAGAAGAATATCTCAGCGTAGCTATAAACGACCTAACTCTGCAGTGCTGATTGCAGAGTACAAAAAGCTCGTCATGAACTAAATAAGGCCATAAAAGAGAGCAAAGTAGATGCTGGAAAGAGCTTATACACGAGGTGGACAAAGACGTCTGGGGTCGGCCTTACAAGGTGGTCATGACCCACCTGAAGAAACAACAAATGCCGTCACCTACGTGCCCTCAACTTCTTCAGAAAATCGTCACTGCACTGTTTCCACAACAACGCAGCTTTGATTATCAGTTAGAGCCAGGCGAACTGGACGACATTCCACCTGTCACTGAAGAAGAATTGCTGGAGGCCTGTAATCGCGTAGGGAATAATAAAGCGCCGGGATTGGACGGAATTCCGAATATAGCCTTGAAGACCATCATAAAGGCAGCACCATCATTATTCCTAGAAGCTTACAACTCATGCCTCAAGGAGGGGACTTTTCCTCGTAAGTGGAAACAGCAACGATTGGTACTGCTACCGAAAGGTAAGAAACCACCAGAAGAACCGTCATCTTACCGTCCACTCTGCATGTTAGACACGGCGAGCAAGATATTCGAGCGTATAATTCACCAGCGAATAGATGCAGTAGTCGACCCACTCCTCGCAGACAATCAGTATGGATTTCGGAAAGGACGATCGACCCTGGACGCAATCAGTCTGGTTGTTAATACAGCGAAGGAGGCCATCGCAGGAACAAGATGGAAGGGTGGAGCGAAGAAGTATTGCCTGGTAGCTGCGTTGGACATCAGAAATGCTTTCAACTCCGCCAATTGGGACTGCATCATGCAAGCTCTCGACGAGAAGAACGTGCCAGCATATCTGCGCAGACTAGTGGTTAGTTACTTCACAGACAGAGTGCTGAAATACGACACGAAGAATGGCCCAAAAGAATATGATGTAACCGGTGGTGTTCCGCAGGGCTCTGTTCTCGGTCCACTCCTGTGGAATATCATGTACGATGGTCTTCTGAGATTGAATCTTCCAAGATGTGTCAAACTTGTAGCGTATGCAGATGATGTTGCCGCAGTGATCGTCGCCAAACATCTCGACGAGATTCAACATCTGTTTGACATCACTTTTAAACAGATCAACCAGTGGATGGATTCAGTGAACTTACAACTGGCCAAGCAGAAGACCGAAGCAGTGCTTATTACCAGCCGGAAAAATTGAAACAATTACGCTAAAAGTCGGAGATCAAGAAATCACATCACAACCTCATATACGATATCTGGGGGTGAAGCTTGATGCCCGACTCAACTTTAAGCAGCAAGTGGAACACGTCTGTACTAAAGCATCAGCAGTAAGAGCTAGTCTCGCACGACTGATGCCGAACGTCGGAGGTCCAAAGCAGAGTAGACGGCTATTATTGTCATCTGTAGTCACGTCGGTGCTCACCTACGGAATATCCATTTGGGCTGACGCACTAGAAAAGCAAGATTCGTGGAGAAAGGCTGGACCAATATATCGGATGAGTGCACTACGAGTCGCAAGCGCTTTCCGCACCGTATCTGAGGAAGCTGTGTGCGTCATTTCCGGGACTCTACCTCTACGAGTCCTAGCTAAGGAAAGACGGAACCTTTACCATCGAAAGACGACAACCACATTGAGCGCTGAAGAACTCAGGATAGAAGAACGACAGAAGAGCATCGCACGTTGGCAGCGTCAATGGGATGCCGCAGAGAAAGGCAGGTGGACGCACTACCTCATACCGCGGATTGATGTTTGGCTGAACCGGAGTCACGGTGAGGTCAACTTCTATCTCACACAGATGCTATCAGGACATGGCTGCTTTCGAGAGTATTTACACCGCTTCAAGCACGACAATTCTCCGGAATGCCCGTCCTGCCCAGGAGTAATCGAAAATGCGAAGCATGTTTTCTTCGAGTGTCCACGATTTTATCCACAGCGTGATCAACTAGAAAATGTCTTGCAGCAGAGTATTCAACCAGAGACGATAGTAGAAGCAATGTTGTCATCAAAAGCCTCTTGGAACGCCATCAACACATTTGCAACAGAAGTCCTCATAGACTTGCGTTCCATCGAAAGGAAAAGGGCAAGTGACAACAACTAGAAGAAAGAAGTTATAACATCTTAGCTAGCAGAAGAAAAAGCAGTAGCTAAATCCTCCCCCCCCACGAAGTAATGCCTAGCGGCGGATACCGTGGGGGGATCAGAGTTCAGAGGATAGCGGAGGTTTTAGTCGGTATTAGCATTAACACGTCACCTTAAGTTAATGTTCGAGTCCGACATACCAGGCAAAACATCTAAGCCCGAGATTCGTAAAGGAATTTCCTTCGCTATATAAAAAAAAACACACACACACACACAGAAACACGCGCGTTCGCATCGTATACGTATACGCACGCACAGTATATGAATACAAGCACGGCCGCGTTTAGTCAAAATATTTCTAGTTTGAGTAACTTGCAGGATGGTAGTATCCGAAGAGTACTACGGTATGAATGAAGATTGGTCATAAACACGTTTTTATATGACGTGATTTTTTTACAAAGAGACCGTTTACTTCGAGCCCTTATGATCGGGTAGAGTCGGCAGAAATAAAAGTCGTCCTGTCTCGGACACGATTTATCTATTGAAAATCACCACCGAGAGCAAGATCAACTTTGGCGATAACAGTCTGAAGAGTCAGTTGCTGACGCCATTGTGTTCCGCAGCCTTTTTTGATCAAACATTCTTGATGCAGTTGTTTATTTCGTGTGTAATGGCTGAGGAGATGTCGACGCTAACGAGTGTGTTTGTCAGCTGAATTACTACTTGATCCACCTCACTTAGGTGTCGTTAATTGTTCGGTTAGCCTAATTTGTGGATCGATTTTGAAAGCTGTCATCTACACACTGTCTTTTGATCGTCGTCGAGGGCAGAGGGGTCTCGTTTGTCAATATAGGGGCGTTGTCAGATTCCTTTGATTTCAGAGCTTCCGTCAGGTACCGATATGCGTGGTAAGATGGTAAGAGACTTTCTGTAAGATCCTGATAGTTATTGTGTATTACACACGCTTTCTTTCGCGATACATGCCGGCAGTAGCGTTCTTATGTTTCAGAAGCCTCTCGGTGCTATCAGGTTTTTGAAACCAATCTTTTTAAATCATGTTTTTTAGGCACTCTTTTCTTTATGGTTTCTGTGAACACAATGTTACTCAATGCCAACTCTAACTGTTCATCACCCAAATGTCCTAAATCTTGGTCTATGTTTTGAATTTTCACGAAAATGGACAGAATTGATTATTTCAGAATACTCATAAAGACATATATAATATCTAGTGTAGCTTTGAATTTCAAACATAGTCTTCTCAGTGAAAGCACAATTTTCCTGTCATCAGGTACTTTCCATCGGCGACCGCACATTGCTGCTGCTTGTCTGGATTCTATCATCAAAATGTATTAAATCATTTTCTAAACAATTATTTTGAATATTTATGAATTATAATGAGAGGCTTTGGATTAACTTTTATTTGTAGATTTTAAAGCAGTAACTGAGAAAAAACATCCAAAATTACATTTTTTCTTATTTCTGATTCATCAGAAAATACATTGCAGGCACAGTTTTCCTTAATGTGACCTTAACACATTCTATTTTTTGTATCTGTCTATATAAAAACGTTGCAAGCATTCATTTGTTTTCCTCGAATTTGTCAAGCTCGCTACCGTGTACATGGACAAGAGTTGTGTAATCACAATCTTCTTTGTTTTCTCGTAGCAGTGGCTTCAAAATAATGAGAATAATGTTACATAATTCAGTAAATTTTCTATCAAAACCAAGATAAGAAATCTTTTTGTTAAATTTTTCGTTGAATAATGCAGAATCACAAGGACCTTTCTCCATATGTTGGAAGCTAAAACTATGAAAGTTGAAAACAATTTTTGAAGTTAACACGTGATATATTATGAACTTCCACTATATGAATGAATAATAATACCTTACGGAACTAGAAAATAAGAACATTCCCGCCTGCCAGTCTCGCCTTCGGTCCGGGTGACATAATCCAGCGAGGGAGTGTTTTACTTTTCTCCCGGGATGCACATACTATTTTTTTTCACGCTCGGTTGAAAAGTTCCATCCAAATTGAACAAGTACTGGTAAACATGTTGTAGGTAGGCCACCGTTGACAGTGTGAGCACTATATAATCCCAACATGTCTCGCCTGGAGAGAATGTGGCACTTTTCTTCCCGATATCGCAGATTAAAAATGAACCCAAGGAGGAAATATAATTTTTGGGCTGGATAATATTAAATAAGCCTAAATAAGCCTAGGCACGGAGGACGGATACCTCACATGCCCACCTACTCCTATGACCGCTACTACATCATCCCCCCTCCAAGAAAAAAAAATGTAATGAAAGTATTTTTTTTTGTGCACAAACTTCCTAGCAATTAACAATCTATGTACTGGGACACATCTATATGCGGAACGACGGACACGAAGAGTGGTGTGTTAAGATCACACTACATCCTTTGGCATGGCTTTCGATTTCAGTACTTTACGGTGACTATATGCTTATTAATTTCGCATAAAGACGCGTAGCCATGCTGACAGGATGTACTCGTTTACCAGCAGAAAAAGATAGACGACCACTCGGAGAGACTAAACATACTACTTGTATATGTTTGGTCTCTCGGCCGCCACTGAACCGCAGTGGCTCGGCCAGCACCCTTCCAGCGCCACCTCGCCCTCGAATGTTCTCAGCATCTGGAACTATGAGTTATGTGAGGAAACTGTTCTAATAATATCATCAGCCGTCATTCCTGATTCACATCATGTTAGAAAGCGAACCGCACGGATCAACCATCGCAATTCTACGAGTATAGGTCGCTTCCCTTCACAAACGGAATCTCCTATTCATACCTTATCTCTTTCACACAACCTTTGATAATTAAAAAACGGATTACGGTAGGTCTTTTTTCCCTTTTAGGCTTTTTTATCGTGCCTTCACATGAGCGCGGCGTTGGCCGTCTGGAGGTCCACCAGTTCTCGCACGCGACACGCAACATAAGAAAGGATATGTTATATTACAAAATTCACACTATTTTATTATCATCACATTTCATTAAATTTTATTGCGGGGCATTAATTATTTAACTCGTTTTTATACTAATATCTCAGTATAAGCTAAGTTTAAATAAAATCATTCGTCTTTCCGTTATTCACAATACCTATTTTTTAATGTTATTAATCACATTGTGGCATAAATATAACTGTTACTATGGCCACCTCTCACATTTGCATTCTGTCAACATTCTTGGTCTTTTTACAGGTTGAAAATATTACATTTTTCCATTATCTAAGTTGAAACATTTTCAACCGAGATACATGAACTATATCCCGCATACGTTCATTGAGCGACTCTATTTTATATGTTGCGCTCGATAATTTTTCTACAATTCTATATGGCCCTCCATGACATCGCATTAATTTTGAGGTTTTACCTTATTCTAGGCACACATACCATTACTAAGTCTCCTATACGAAACTCCAAATATTTCTCACCCCTATCGTGCCTAATTTTTTGTTTCAACTATTTGTTGTCTAATATTTACAAGAGCTTTATTAATAAGGTTATTAACAAATTCTTGTCTCTGAGCCATGTTATTGTATGATATATTTATATGTCCTAACTGGACGTTATCTAACGGGAAGTTTGGCTCTCTGCCGTACATTAACATGTATGGAGACTTCCCTGTAGTGCTCTGATCGGTTACATTATACGAAAATATCACTAGCGGTGAAAATGTACACCAATCTCTTTGGTTACTGTCGATAGACATTGATAATGTTAGTGAAATCGATAATGTTGTCAAACTCCCGTGTTGTATTGAAAGGGGTAAATGGGTCAATTTTACCATTTACCGGGATTACGTCACTAGACTTATATAAATGAAACTAAATTTAAACACACATTTTATGTTGTAAAATATTTATATTTAAATATCATTTTGGTGACGGATTTTATGAGGCAAAATGCAGTTGTACTAGATTATAATAAAAATAAACTTGCTTTCAGTAAGAAAGGATTGGAATGCACCGCTCGTGTCTCACGCGTCAGCGCACACCGAACAGAAGTTGGCGTCCGCGGTGATGACGTATTTCGAGGAATGGGTCAGCAAGAATGAAAGATACTTAACGATATGCAATCTACCCCTGATTTCCATGCCAGAGAAGCAATGGAAGGCAGGTGATTTTAATGTAAATAAAGAGTTGTCTGTCTGTCAGTGAGATGAACTACAAGGGGTGTTGTCGAATCAATCATGAGTCGCTCCGCAAATAGTTATAATCTCCTTCTTTTTTTGGACAATTTTGCCAAAGAAACCATAGTCAATGAAGTAGCCGTTTAGAAAGAAAATTGCTCAGGACGTATACGTGTATACTTACGATGTATATTTAACAGCTGTAGCGGTTAGTAACACGATGTTCCCTCCCAAACCCGCCCATCCCGTCGTGCGGCATGCGGCGGGCGCCAGAAGTATCCGCCGCAATTGAGCGTCGCATTAATCAGTCCGCTTAGTAATAACAAGTCTGCTCGGCCCAACCGGACTCACGGCTTTAGGTATTTTTTTATAAAGTGTTACGTTTACGACATTGACGTTTTTGAAACTAAGATTGTGTGTGTTAATATTCAAAAGCTTAATAACAAAGTCTTTTACTGCTAACGAATATGCAAATATGATTTATTGTTGAGGAGTCTGCAAAGGTGACATCGCTCGGCTCTAAAACTTTATAGTAAAACTTATCCTGACGATCAACAACCGGCGAGTCCACAAATAATATTGCGTGCTGTTCATCGTTTATGCGATAATTTGTCTACATGTGGAAAATCGGAAACTATAATAATACCGCCCTCTGACGCCGAGCGTCACTTTCCTGGCCCGGCTCGCATCTGTCATCATGCCGGCCACGCCCTGTATTTCAAAGAGTTCTCTCAGGCCGACGGCTTCCACGGCCTTACCAACAGCTGCATCGATCATAGTTATCGTAGAGCCTTCATCCAACAAGGTGTATGTGTCTACACTCGTTTTAGGTCCTGATAGGCATACTGGTATGATTTTTAGGTATGCCTTCGGGGTCGTGGGTCGCGCCGAATTGATGACCGTAGGATTATTCGCTGTCGGTGCGTCGTTTTCGCGTACAGGGGGTTGTTGGTTGTGTAGCAGCCGATGGTGTGTCTCGCAGCACCCGTCGACTCGACAACTTTTACATCACTGGTAACATTAAACGGAAGGTATTCTTCATCATATTTATAGTTTACAGCAATACACTATTTATTGTAGGTATTGTTAGACATATCAGCTTCTTGGTATCGGTACTTCTACGTATAAGGTCTGCGATATTTCTGCAGATTCAGGTCTTATATTTTTTAGGTCTAGGATGGTTGAAAATTTTATGACGTCCTCCTTATCGCGTTTCTTTCACTTTTATTCGATACCTCATTCGGTAATCAAATAAAAAATAACTTCTGCGAGATCCTACATCGTTCGAAATGTATTTTTATTCTTATGTACCTTTGGATCTCAACTTGAATTCGTTAAGCGTAGAATCTTATCGTTGGCTATTTTTAGAGGGCATATAACACCTGTATTACCATATCAATATTAAAAAAAATTTCATAAAATCCAGGTGGTTTACTCTTGTAGACTTGCGCCAAAGGAGGAATGGTCGCAGCGGAGAAGCTCATAAGAGAAGAATTGTCAGCGTACTTGTACGCAGGTGGAAAAGGGCAAGTCATCTGTAGGTAAGTGACTAGATAAGTTTTTAAAAAATAATACTTCGTATAGCCTGTTCGTCACATGTCAGGTTGTGGCACGGGGCACGCGGACGCGGCATGTGCGCGCTGTCTGGTAAAGTATTTCCTAGAATTTTCTTCCATTATTTTTATAATAAACTTTAGTTACTTCGGCAAAGTTGTTGTAAAAAAGGAGGAGATTGTGAATGTTTGCGGAAAGATCCATGATCGATTCCATACTGTATATATAAAGTGAGAGTGTCAAACAAGTGATAGAGTTTTACATTTAGGTAGTCTGTTTACAAATGGTGGTAAATATAATATTGTAAGTTAGGTATGGCAGAAAAAAATATAAGTAGAATCATTGCGGTGGAGGTACGATCTCTGCGTAACATCTGTGGAGTGTCTCTGAAAGATAAATGTAGAAAGACTGTGGTGTGGTGTCAGAGTGGTGTGGTTTGAAAGAAAATGTAATAATTAGAGTATAAAAGGTATGTTGCGATGGTTTGGCATCTACAAAGGATTAATGAAAATAGCTGACAAAATAAATCTATAGAGCAAACTTGCATGATGATAAGTTCGTTGAGGGTCACCCTAGAAAATTCTATGCAGACCATATTGGTGGCGTATATAAAAAACGGCCAAATTTTAAGTACGCAAAACCGATGACTTGCATGAAAAGACTGATGGATATCAACAAAGCAAAAGAAATATGCAAAGATCGTACCATGTGAAAATCTACAGTTTCTGCCTACACTTCTGG
The DNA here is from genome assembly GCA_005406025.1 of Eumeta japonica. NCBI lineage: Eukaryota > Metazoa > Arthropoda > Insecta > Lepidoptera > Psychidae > Eumeta > Eumeta japonica. Next base: position 24,599 of record BGZK01000582.1, on the reverse strand, counting down.
GAAAAAAGCCCGAGTTTATAATAATAAAATCCCAAGCCAAAACATATTTTCACAACACGTGATCAATCAGCTAGGGACACTGAACTGATGAATAAGTCTTTAACGCTATCTGAGGTAATAAAAGGATAGTATTCAACTTAAAAATCTACAATAGCGACAACATTTCATAGGTTCCATATTACGAGTACGTGATATAAAAGGGTTTGTAAAATCTCTAAGTATCTGGTTTTAAAAGAGATTTCATTAGTGCTTTCAAAAGACTGACAACGGTGGTAACAACATAAGTGGCTTCGGAGCTATTTGAGAACAGATAAACATATAAATGAATGTTTTACTATATATATTATCGCTATATGTCGTTCAACTTATCATCATGAAATTTGGCATGTATATGTATCTGGAGAATCCTTTTGTATTATCATATTTGCTGCAACTCCCCACCAGATGGCTTTGCAGTATAACAACTTCTGTACCGTTTAATACACTTCACCACGAAAATTTTCAAGTATATTTTTTTTGTCGTGGAAAAATTTGTGATATCTCCTTTGTTATTATTTACGCTATCTGCTTTCCTGTGGAGTATTGGAGTATTGAAAATGAAGGTGATGGCGAAGATTGATAACGAATGATAACTATAAATGAATTTAAAAATTAAGCTTATTGTTATAAGTATTGTTTATATGTTAATTGATTACATAAAATACCAATTTAATGTATTATTGAAATTATAAATAAGATTTAGTACATTTATGTAGACTCGATTTAGATTGTCAGGACAACGTCCGCCGGGTCCAGCTAGTGATGTGTATAGAAGTCGCCGTAATGGGCCAACAATTACAAAATAACTCGTAACGCTTGCTCTAGAAAACATAGTTCAGTGTAGCTCACGTTTTATAATGATAGCACAAATCGTCTATAAATAATTATTCAATCCATCGTAACGGTGTAGTGGGCGGTTGTTGCGGTGGGCGTGTGCGCCGGCAGCATCGCCGGCGGCCGCCGCTCCGAGCGACGTGAGGCGACGTCTGTCGTGATCGTGGTTTCGATCTGAGAATGCGCAGTGCGCACCACGTGCGCCCCGGGCCCCGCGCGCACCCACCGAAATAGTTTGTTTCTGTATTTGTTGACATCGCGAGCGCGAGGTCGCGGTCCGCGGTGGTGCCGCTGTGGTCGCCGGCGCGCAGTCGACCGACAGCGGCCGCCGCGCTACATCACGCCCAGCAGCGGACACACGCACCGCGCCATGTCCCGAGACGACGACGGTCAGTACCCGGCGAGCGCCCGCGCCGCGCCCGCCGGCGGGCCGGCGCGGGCGGGCCGCTGCCGTGCATTTTCTTCCTTTGCTCCGAGCTCCGCGTGCGAGCGCGGTCGGCGCGGCGCGCTCCAAGCGGATAGTTCGCGATCGCGATCGGCGCGCGCCGCCGCATCTAAAGGTCGCATCGTATTTTTAATTGCTAACGAGTGACGTGTCAAAAGTTCGCGGTGCCTTTACCTGGCGCCCCCTAGCGTTTGCGATGTTTCACATTATAAATTAAAATGATCGTGTTTTAATTACCTGTTTCTATTCACTAGCACGTAGCGAACGATCGAATAGTTAGTCGTATTGATTGTTCGTCGCAAAGTTTGTTCACAAATAATAATCAGCATTTTTAAGATGAAGCCGTTACCCGTTGAGGTAGGTACATTTTTAAACATCTTTCTTTATGAATAAATTAATCATTGGTGTGGAGCCAAAATAAACGATAACATTGTAAAATACGTACTCAACATGCATTTGAGTACTTTACATTGTTATCAACTGCTTGGCCGTCGCCCTGTGTGTGGACCGGAAATAAATTGATTTTTATGTACGTCAAAAAATCAAACAGAAATATTCTCATTATAAAAACGTAATTATTAAGAAATGTAAGTAGAATACATATTTAAGAGTTGTACGTGCGTTACGTTTAAAGTTTGAGACATATTTAAACGACATTTTCTATCTTATGGGTTTAGTTACGTACCTATGTCAACTAAGAGTAAATACGTCGATCTTAGTGATATAGCTCGTTAATCGATAACTGATAACTCTGACGGAAGACCGATCGCCAGGTAGAGTTACAAACGTGTATGCACAGATATGGTCATATAGTGCGGCACATCCAACATGTTAAGGTATGTCAATAGTTTCGTTGAAAACTGCACTGTTTCTTAATATGCATGTAGGTTATAATAATATTTTTTTTCGATTTTAAATAAAACCGAATAAATAAATAAAAAAATTAAATATAAAATAAGTAAATACTTATTTTATATTTTCCAAATATATTCCAATCGGTTCAGGAGTTTTAGCGTCCAGTAGATATACATTTTCACATCCATATTTTCACATTTGTTATATTAGCGTGGTAATTTTATGTTTCGTAGATACGAGGTTATGGACATACATACAAAATTACATACCTACATACGTATTATATGCATAATTACAAACATACCACTGGAACGTACCATAATTATGCATACTTTATCGCATGTAGGTATTACGATGAGTGTTCTAAAGAACTTTGTTTTTGCCGCTGATTTCTGTCGTCGTTCCGCTCGTCGGAAAACCCATCAGCCCCATCCTGAAGGCTCGCGCTCTAACACCGTACGCGTGTACGGCGTCTCTACCACGTACGATAAAACATTTGGATGATCGACTATCAGCGGTATTCCCAATAAACTATGATAAGGGGTTTTTCAAGACAAGAGAGCATATTCCTTCTTAAAAGGCCGGCACGCACACGGGACTCCTGTGGGGTTGCAGGTTTTTATGGGCGTCAGTGATGACCTCTCTGCACTGAGAAAAATAACCATAAGAGAAAGACAGGTTCCGACCCGGCAAATTTCTTTTGGGTAATAATTTAATCTTTAGCTTTATAACGGGCGTTGTTTATGTAAAAAGCCGTTACGAATTCAGCTTTTATTTTAAAGTCGGTAAAAAGGTCTTATGCCTTGAACTACAGTGATAATTTATGTACCGTAACCGTGATTTTTAAAGCAACTACGCTTTCAATAAAATAACTGTATACTACGTAACAAAGCAATGATGGACGGGCTTACTCCCGTCGCCCGTTTACATTTTATGCCCATCCCATATTCAAGCTTTGATTTCAAAACTGTTTTCCGTTCTTATAATTTTACTTACCGACTAAATAACAGTGTACCGAGAAAACCTGATACGTTATTCGTTATGATTACCCGGCCCGTCATGTTCGTTAAGAGAGAGGGAATAAAAAAACCAATCCAGCGCATGACGCGCTCATCGGGCTGACTGTAGACATGTTTAATGCTCCTAACTCCAAAAGAATTATTTAGCCCGAAATTTAACACTTCTTTCGGGGTTCAGCTTTAAAAACAATCCATTTTAAAATTACGGTACACCCAGTATTATCATAGATTAATCATTATAATTTTATTAAAAACAAGACTATGTTCTTTCTGCTTACTATTGAACATAATACATATTACATAAAACTACTATCTATATTTTATTTAACATATGTTGTTTAAATATATTTTATGGACTTAGTATTAATTTTTATATATTTTTTTTGTTATTATACTCTTATTTGAGCAATAATAATAAAAAAATAAGAACGAGTTAAGTTTAACAATTTTATAAGAATTGTAACAATTTATAAGTCCATAAAGGAACAATAACTATCAAAAAGTACAGAAATTTAATAATTCCAGTTCTGTCAATATTAAAATATAAAATTTTTTGTTTTGTTTTATATTCTCGATACGTATTACAAAAATAAAAATGAAAAAATTAATAGGCATTGTATTCCGCAATGGCTATTTATTTCTTGTTTTAGGTCACAAAGAAAATAATTTTGACAATATGATGGGAGACGACCGTGTAATTAACGCGATTTCAGGCGGATGAAACTTGAATCAAAAGCCACACCGCGCTCCCCAAACTATTTATCATTGTACTGTAATCGTGAACGGGTCGGTTTATTTAAAGATTATTTTCGTTGTTAACTCATATGTTTAAATATAATATTAGCAAGGCGCATTTTCTTTGAAAATTATATTAAAGAAACACTCGGTTATAATGGAAGAATGTACTAAATGCTTGAATCGAAAATAGAGCCTAGAAAAATATATTAATTTTTCAAGGTATGTAGTGATTGTCGTATATACTTCTTTTATGCAAGTTTTTTAGGCATAGGAATCTTGATATTGATAAAAAATTGCTAAATTTAGGCATACTCGGTCATTTGCAAATAAATGTGGCTTGAATTTGTTGTAGATAATGGAGTAGATAGTTTTGCCCTGCATGAGCCATAACTTTTACAGTCATTGCAATTAGCAGGACTTACAGCTCGATTTTGGGTTAATTGGGTTAAATGGATAAAAACATCTCCCCCAGAAGGAGTTAAGATCGGTAACTTATTTCCATTTCCTTTGAATGTTCCGTTTTGTTCCCTTTCCTCGGTTTATACTTTAATTATTTGTTTCAGAAGCATAAAAATACTGAAATAATGGATATATCATCTCGCTGCACACCTAAATCAAATATAAATTTACCAAGTATTATTTCACACCTCAGGGAAGAGTCACCCATGATGTATTTGGTACCTGTAAATACAGATGATTATCTTTTTTCTATATCTACCACCAATCTACCAACACCAACTACAGCTTTATATGTATACATATGACTCATGATATATAACTCAGCCCTACTCTAACTATAAAGTTTCTTATACTTGATCTACTTTTACAAAGAAAAACAAAATATATGCCTACATCATTTATAATAATTCTTTGAAAGTCAATAAACAAAATAAGTTTGTGTGATGCTTGGTCACAAAAAAATCTAAGTCTTAGATTCTAAAATCAGAACCCTTTATATGCAAAGTGTTTATTAAATATTAAATAAAATTATAATGCTTTCATAGTATATAATATTATTGTACGAGTATAGTACTACAACTGGGATATTGGAATGTGCAAACTTATTATTTTATAATTTTAATATAAAATCATATATTCTCCAAGAGTTAAGTTTTTATTGGACCAAATACTTTAGGCATTTGTTGGCTATTTATATTGTAGGTAAATAAAGTGTTAGTTCTTGTGTGCTTTAATTATGGTCGTTTCGAATTGTTCAATTGGCAATACGACCGCTTTAACTTAATATGGTTCATTCGTTTTTTTTATTATGCACATTTTCGACAAAAAATGTAGGGTAATTACAATCGTATTTAAATAAATTATTAATAAAATACAACACTTGTTATTTTTTGTATTATTTCTAACTCTCATACCTTTATAGTAGGTGCTTGTGCAATTAACGTCTTTCTCTGCCTTGAAAGTGATTCAATCGAAAAGTCTCTCGCCACTCGATAGAGGTTTCATCTTTTTTTATAGTCTATCTTTTACTATAAAATTATACAATTAAACGAAAAAAAATCTGAAAATACAAATAAATATTAAGATTAAGCACTCTTAAATGCTTTCATAGTCGCGTAATAGTTATTTGCTATTAGGTACCACAAAAAGTAACTATATGTCTGGTTGTACTGAAGATACCAATTGTCACAGTTGCAAAATTTATCAAACATCCCTCGGTTGGCGGCGAGTGTTTTGTTAGTATCTTTGACAAGGGGTGAAGAGTCTTTCCGGTATTAGTGATGAAATACGAGAGCGGATTCGGGACTCGCAGAGGAGCGGGTCGACATCGGGATCGAGACAGAGACCGGACTCAGAATCGATCATCAATTTTAATGAGGTCCTTTCGAATACGATAATTAATTGTAATAATCATGCAACCTGCAATTTCACTCGCGAGAAATAATTATTTTACGTCGTGGTCGTGATTGCGTCATGCACTCGCGTAGGTACCTCATTACTTTAGTGCTTATATATATAATTAGGCATGCATGTATGTCATTCCATGGACTCGTAACCCGAAACATAAAATTACAGTTATAAAGTGTATTTTGTTGCGAAAATGAAATGACCTATAATAATGAAAAATGTCCTTTTAATTATAAATATTGAAATTATACTTCTTTTGGCACGTTTGGATGAGAGTGAATTTGTGAGCTGCGCGCGCACAAACGACATGATGAAGTTAGCCACAGAATAGAAATAATAAAAATATATTTTCAACACTGAATATAGTTACAATACTGAGTGTTCATACTATATAGTACATAGTACAGAGTGTTCATGCTATATATTACATAGTACTTATATTCATAACCCAGTTCTTGCAAAATATAGTATTCATATGAATAATCAATTTTGAGTATTAATTTTCTATAATTATTATTTTTGTTCAATTTATTATATATATAAACATTATTTGTAAACTTTTAACATTGTGTTGTGAAAAATTGTGAAAATTTGAAGTGTTTTTAAATATTAGAGGTTAACCATGTAAGTATAATATATAGATATATTTCTAACGAACTTATTATTTTTCTAACAAGTAATTGAATAATAAGTACACACATTCTTTTTTAAAATGTATTTGACTCATTCACATAATGAATAATGATTATATATTTGTACTGTATTGTTATATTGTTACGTTAATAAAACATTTTCAATTAAACAAAATCGTTTTGATTGATTTTAATATTTATTGTCGATTACTACTGCATTTGAGTTATTTTAAATATTATTCATACGCCAAAGAAGTATAACTTCTAACGCGTGTACATAAGTACACACACTCTTTTTTTTATTCTTATTTTAGTTTAAATGTCGTTTATGAAAGCTATAATGAAAAATAAACATAATGAAATATTATATTAACGTAAAATGCATGAGAAAACAATACGTTCATCAAACAAGATTGAAACTACGATATTATCATTAAATTTTTTTAAGTATAACAAGGTAAGTATGTACAAGAAGTGCACTAATAATAATAATTTGTTGAATAATTTATTAAGTATAATAAAAATTGAATATTAAAAATTAAACCGTTGAAAAATCTCCTCGGATTGTAATTCATGGACCGGCGCTACACGAGACGGATATGTGTCAACTGTCTACGTCGGCGTCGCTGGCCACAAAACGAGGGCGACAGATTTGTTTTTACAAACGAAAACATAAGTTTGATTAGAGTTGCCGATTTGTCCCCCAGTACCGCACGAGGCGCGTCATTAGCTGAACGAGAAACGAAACGACCCGGCCGTCTAAATCCGAGCGCGCGGCGGCCCTGCTGGCGCTCAAACCGCGAGATGCCGTTGTTGAGTCAAGTTTTCGTCCACCCACTGCGGCAGGACGCCCTCGCCCACGATCTACTTATTTCGTACTGAGAAACTAAACTAGATTTTCCCAAAAAAAAAATCATATTGAATACATGTTTTCAGTTCGAATCGGTTGTTTAAAATTTAGGGTATAAAACTGCACTATATAGGTATATACTTAAATATTTCATCGGCATAAAAACCATACTCCTATGTATCCTTGCTGTTTTTTTTTTTGAACGATATTAGATACTCGAAAGTTTAGGTCTATTCTTATATATAAATTATAATAAAAACCCTACCCATTCCCGTTCGCACATTCAAGTTAATATTTAATGGTCGTCATCAAATTTTGTATGCCTAAACTTTTGAACGTCCACTACGTGGATGTGCGGGCGGAAAAGCAGAGGGCGGTCGCTGTGGACTCCGATAGCGGGTTGTGTCCTGACTCTAGAAAGTGCTCTTTCCGCAAATGCCAAATAATACCGAAACATTTTTAATAAGTAAGAGCGAGAATTATAAATCTCCACAATAGCATATACATGGGGAACTCAGAAAGTTTTTCGATATTAGAAAAAATGTGCTACAGATAATTATTTTATATTATATGTTTTCAGAGAATTCTCCATCGTCATCTATGCAGTTTTTCTGTGTCCGAAAACTACTGACAAATATTTGAAAATGTACCATTTAACACTCATGTTCATGTAAGTCACGTAACGGAACAGACAGCAGATGACCCCTCCAAGAAAAAATTAGTTATTAAATTTTGCTTGCACCTCTCGTTCACGTCATTTTGACATATGGGCGTTGCTTTACTTTGAAATTGTTAGTCGGTCGACAGAAGTTTCAATCTGGGTCATAGCTACTAAAAATCAATGACTCATCCTCGGTACGATTTTATGAAACAGCTAAGATTACTTTGAATTTCGTCACGGAATCGTTCCACTCAAACCTGCTTCCGAGTCCTCGTTAGTGCGCAGTGCGCAGCGTGAAATTATCATTCTTATGCAAAAATGTCTCGTGTGGAATTTCATGCACAATTTGCAGTAAATGCCGAAGCTGTTTGTATGTAATTCATCTATTTATTGTCTTGAATTACATTTACGCCGTCATCACGTTTTCTGTAACAGCCGTTAAAAGGCGGTCAATTGTTTCTTCGTCCGTCAAAGTTACTAGGCCGCGCTAAATAACTTGAACCAGCGGCAAACAATCGCTTTAGAAGAGCTTCTACCTTTCAACCCCATTCAGTCTGTGAAATGATTTTTATGGTTTTAGTTGACATTAAAAATCGTAGAAAATCAGCGAGAAAAATGTTCTCGTCTTAAATCGATTTTTTTCAGACAGATGAAGTATTTTAAATTTCTTTTCACAAATAATAAGGGAAAATTTGTAATTAGAATATTCATGTTTTTTTCTTAAGCAATTGAATCATACAACTCGTTAAGAACCAGGCAATGTGTTTTTCGTAAAATATTTTACGAAGCTGATATGCTAAATACATTTCAATTATCGGGAATACAATCGAAATCGAAACCTAGAGAAATTGGCACCAAAATCGAAAGCAGAGCTGAAATATTAACCAAGATTATAACCGAACGTGAAATCAGTACAGTAGTAGTGATAGAGTGATTTTTATTTGAACATCAAAGTACAGTAAAATGCACGAAACTTTGCCGCTCTGAAATGGCTGCAAATAATATACTGCGCAAATATTACGCTGCCCGACCTTCTTCTCCGGTGCGTTCCTACTTTACGCCATTGCGACGTTTTCGTGACGAACTTCACAGTGACAAAGTTTCGTGTGTTGTAATGTAACCAAGTAACTTCATTACGGTCGAAGAGCGGTGGCGGCCACCGGGTTTGATCCCAACGTGTACAAATTGATCGAAATCAAATGCGAAATATATTTTTTTCGTAAGTAAAATTTTCACTCGTAGGTAGGGCAGTATCCCTCAAAAAAGAACGAGCAAGGATCTTGAGAGTAGTTGTTTTCAGATCAAATTGTACTCAATCACAATCAAATATAATACATATAAAAAGAAACAAACCTCTAACAAGGCGAGCTGGTTACGTCCACAAACATTTATTCTATAAATATTCAGAAGTTGTACACTACCTTTTTTATCAAGTTTTTGTTTAATAAAGACATAAAATTTGTATAAGGATAAATAATAATTTTTAGGGACCTCATTAAATATGACTAAGAGCCCATTGAATGAACTCGTAACTATAAAGTCAACTAACATGTAGTCACACTTTGTTTTTACTTTCGATATAGAAATTATACCTATCACTATTTTTCTTATACGTTAGGTCGTTGAATTTGGAAGTTACGATCGCATTGGTGACTAGAATCTGAAATAAAGGGACAGTCGGAGGGAGTGTCGACGGGGGGGCGATTGAAAGCCAGACACGACGACGAGGGGCTGACATAATTCCTCTATTGAAAATCTACTGAATGTGATATTAATACCTAAAGCAATTGAGATTTCTTCTACAACTTATCAGTTTGTTATCTTCCCACGGGAACAGTTTATGTTCATTTCCAATGATAAATAATAAAATACGAAATAAACGTACTCAACATAACATTTTTAAATATGTAGTGCCATCAGTAGTCTATATCGTAGCGCCATTTGTCAAAAAAGTATGGCAGCAACAATATAATTAGATTTTAAAATTTAAAAAAAGGCGCTAAAACAGAAACTATTAGTGTTTTATTTATTTTTTTTTCTATATAAGACACCTATATAGATAAACTTGTAAAGGAGACGTTTATAAAAACAAAAAAAAATCATTGCAATAATGAGAATCGTTTGCGAAATCATCAGTGCATGCGTATATACAAGAACTAGCTTCCGTCTGCGGCTCCACCCGTGTTGACAGAATGAATTTTTTCATCCTATGTTTCGAACGATTACGATAATTAATCAAGATGCTGCCTGCAATCTCGTTCTCGATTCCGATCCCGGTCCTGTTCGCAATGCCAATTTGTATTACTCTTCAATTAAAATCTGTTCTCGATTTAGATAGGTTGCAGTTCTGATTTATTCATATTCTGATTCCGGACACGAATTTTATTCTAATTTTGGTCCCACAGTCGACTACGATCTTGATCCCGTCTTCGATCCCGATTTCGAACCCGCTCGGTCTCGATTTTCGATTCTGCTTCTCGTTTCGTTTGCGATTTTGATTCCGTTACTGGTCACAATTCCAATTTGGACGAAGCCGGGACAGACTATAGTTCCAACAGAAAACTTATGATACATTACTTGGTGATATGGTTTACTTTTTATGTGTGAAATCATTTTTAGAATCTGTAATGAAACAAATATGCCGATAAAACCAAAACAAAACGCACGTAGTCTGTTTTATTCAAGGAGTTTCTTATTATTGAAATAATTCTTAGCACGGGCTTAGCAGTAAGGTTCAATAAAGAAAATACGGAGAAAACGTCAGTAAGAATCTAGTTTCTTTGTTCAGAAATCTTCCGTTTGTGAGTAGAACATATCGGCAGTTTCATAATAATTGTATGAAGGGTTCAAACATAGAAGAAACCACTAACAACTCACTAATTTCAATATATTATACATAGCCACTTCCTCTATCTAATTATGAAAGACGTATCTCACCACTTTTCCAAGTCTTACCTTGCTCCATAAAAAAAATCATACAAAGTTCAACCCTTTTTAACTTCGGTAAGAAGCTAATTACGCACCCAAACACACAGAAATATAATTAAAAACAAATGAATATGGCTACTAAAAACATAAAAAAACAATGATATGTTTATGGTTATCATATAGTGTATAGAGATAACACTGAACCTATCATTTATTCCATTACAGGTTCTGAATTCACACTAATTTTCAACGGTCAAACTGTTTTTAAGTTATAAAAAACAAACACACAGACAGACAACCTATCATTTGCGCAATCACTTCTGAAAACAAGTGATTGTGCAAATGATCGTTTAGTATATACTAATAATTGTAATATTACAATAAATAACTACATAGCAATTTTCATCATGATCGGTCAAACCGTTCTTAGTCGTAAAAAAAACATACAAACAGACGGACAGACATACAGTAACCTATCATGTGCGCAATCATATTTTCTTACGGTATATAAATTTTCATCACAAACGATTAAGCCATTGTTGACTTATAAAAGAACAAAGAGACAAACAGACAGATATACGTTTTAAAAATTGTAGAATTGGGTCAGAAGTCAAAAAATGAATATCTATTATGAAATTTTACATAAGAATTGAATGTATAGACAAGCGCTACAGTTTTATATAGTAGTGTAGATTGCTCGTTTAAATAGAATAGGATATTTACTAGCTTTCCTACGCGGCTCTGCCTGTATGGAAAAGGAATGAATTCTTTGGATATTGAACCCAATCCCACACTTGATTAAGACCACGATCTCGATCTTGATCTCGATCATTAACTGTATTAATTATGCTACACATAATTTCACCCGAGCGTGATACTAATACATATTTTATATCAAATTCGTAATTATGTGTTAAATTACTTAACTGAAATGTATAAGCAAAAACAGCTATCTCTCACAGTTTGATACCGATTCCGCATTCACTCTAAGTTCTGATCCTGATCTCACACTCGGTTCCAGTTCCGCTTCAACTTATGAATCTCGTTAGATCACCATTTATAACTTAACTATAGTAATCGACTATCCTAATTACTAGTGCTGAAATAAATTTTTTTACTACTTTTCTCTTGAGATTGTTCAGAAACGCTGTGAGAGATTGCATTCCAGTTTCACTAACTTGCGCCGTATTACTACTAGCGTAGCAGTATTACTTTTATTTTGTAAGTCTTCTGATGAAAAAGGACAGAAACCCAAGCCTTAACCCGGACAATCACAAAAAATCCATTTATAATAAATTTATTGAAATCAGTCAAATGACACAATTTCACGCGTTCACCTCTAAAAAATCCGTCTTCATACCTTTACCTCTCTACGGAAGCACTTCCCGTAGTATCACACCGAGCATTGGATTCCTTGCTGTCGACGTATCGAAACACTGCCAATTTCGTGATCAACTAGGGAGCAAAATAAAAGTAGCTTTTAAAAAGTTTGGGGTGGCCCGTAGAGAACAACAGTACTTCAAACCGCATCATCGCATTATACTTTATAAGACACAGGTGCGACATGTTCATAATATTCGTAAGAAACATAATGAAAGGTAGAATTTCGAATCAAGGAATTAGTCGGTGAAAATAAGAAAGGATTGCTGGATTTGCTGTCTGCAAAAGTCAACTACGAAGTACATAAAAAGGACTGGCTGAGCTGAAAATAAAAGTACGCTATGATAGGATATTCGGGGATAATTTCCGAGCAAAGCAAAAACTTTTACGAAACATGGTGAATAAGGCTTGAAAAATTTAAAACATCATATATAAACATGATTAGAAAAGATAATAGATGTTTAATGAATAAAGAAAGTCATGTAAAAGGGCACTAAAAAAAATATTTCGAAAGGAACAATTATTTGCATGTGAAAATATAGTTTCAATTGACAATGTTACTGTACCTAAATATATAAATGATAATGAAAATTTAAATGAAATAACGATGGATGTAAAGCATTAAAACGTGTGAAAGTTGGGAAAGCTGCTAAACATACTAGGGTTTTATTAGAGATTCTTGGGGGGAGAGTACAGTGGCAAGCTTCCTGTACCAGCTCTTTAGTAATGCTGGAAAAATCGTAGGGTATCTGATGACTGGTGCAAAGTCGTTATTGTACTTCTCTATAAAGAAATGGCTCACAGCAGGTCTGATACGGCACTGCATTCTCACAGAGGTTCCAGTACTTGCGTCAAAAGAAACGGGGTGTCAGACCCATATGTTCTTCTTCATACAGCTACACCGTGGCTATTTAAAAATTCACGAACAAATGTCTATATTAGTGAAAAATTATGATTGAGGGTTAAGAACGGATGAGTTGTCTGTCAAATACCTTCTATACATCGATGACCAAATATTGTATTGTGTGAGGTGTTAATTCGCTGAAATCCATAGTAGACGCTTGCCTGCTACATGCATTAACATGCAGCATGTAACCCACCACTGACCCTCGAATCTGCCTCTCCACTACGAATCTCTATTCAAAGGTTTGAATATTGATTCCAGAGGATTGACAGACATCGAACACCTAAGCAAGTGTTATTTATTTTTATAATTGTCTTGGTCCGCCAACCGTTAAATTGTTAATTCCACGTACGTTTCATGCCAACCAGGCACATCCTCAGGAAATGGCCGATAGTCACATCCATCAGGGTGTAAAGAGTGTTAAAACAACCGACACAACCTCGTTAAGCGGACCGCTGCATGTAATGGTCAAAGAGCAACGAAAATTTCCATAAAGCAGCCACACACCACAACCAATAGACATTCTGTCAAATGTCATAGACTAACCATCGCCAACATTACTCTAATAGTTATAAGCAAGCGTCCATTATTGGCGATTTATAAACGTCAATTTGGTCATTGAGCATATTATTATCATCTTTATGTTTTAAAATTTCGAAGGATTCCAAAACATTTAAACGTAACCCCTTCTAACACACATGCAAAACATCGAATTTGTGATCATTATTAAGCTCATGACCGGTTTCTATTAGATGTTTAACAAAATGGGATTTGATGATTTATTATTAATAAAAACCGAAATATGTTCTTTGTATCTTTTTTCAAACAACGTCCGGTTTGTCCTATATATATCGATTTACAGTCATCACAAGTTTATTTATAAATTCCAGATTTTTTATTATTGTGTGATTTATCTTTGATGTTACATAAAGTTTTCAAATTGTTGTTTGTTTTAAAGGCCGTATAAATATTATATTTTTTTAATAATCTTGAAATTTTCTCCGAAATTTTACCAAAATATGTCGAACTAGCTATATATTTCTTTTCCTCTTTTGATTGTGTTGGATAGATACTGTTCTTTATAATACTTTTCTGTTTTTTTATTAATGAGTCCATCAATATATTTTTTACTGTATCCGTTTGCCAATGCTATACTGTAAATGGCATTTAATTCTAATGAGAAATTATGATTGTTAAAGGGAATGGTGAATAACCGATGTATCATTGAATTATAAGCCGTCAATTTGTGTTGCCATGGATGACAAGAAGAAATGGATATTGTAGTATCTGTGCAAGTGGGTTTTCTATACATTTTAAATTCATGTCTATTATTTTTTCTAATTAAGGTCAAATCTAAAAAAAAATATATAATTGTTTGTTTCTTCCTCTAGTTTCAATTGGATTTTGGGGTGTATACTATTAATATAATTTTGAAACAGATCTAATTCTATTAAATTACCCAGCCAACACATAATAATATCGTACACATATCTAAAATAATACAGAATATTATCATTGTTTATTATGTGCTTATTTTCGAATTCATCCATAAAAATTTCGGCCATTAATGGGTTTGAAAGTAAACCCATCGCTAGACCTTCCTTTTGTATATAAAATTGATTATTTATAAGGGAAATAATCTTGATTCATGCACAATCCTGTTAATTTTAAGATATCGTCCTTCTCGCCTGGATTCAGTTTTTGTTTATCTAACTTATCTTTTATAATTGTTAAGGAATCTCTAAAAGAAACATTAGTAAATAAACTGTCTACATCAAATGAGATTAATTTGCTATTGTTTGGAAGGACAATATCTTTAATTTTGTTAACCAGGTCTAAACTATTAACCAAACTATATTTTCAGTTAAATCAAATTTTTCCTTTTATTATATCATTTATGTATTTAGCTAATTTATATGTTGGCGCCTGCACTTACGATACCACCGGACGAACCGGCTCACCCTCTTTATATCGTTTTGGCAAACCATACAATCTAGGAGCCTCTGAATTCATCGGTATCAAATTTCTTTTGTCTGATTCTTTAGGTAATAAAAATTTAGAAGACGATAAATTTTGTTTAACCTCCGCAATATGTTTATTGGTGGGATGATATTTTAAATTTTGACATTATTTTTCGTTATTAATTATATTGTTAACTTTATTATTGTAATCAGACTTGTTCATTATTATAATAGCGTTCCCCTTATCGGCTTTACTGATAACTAAATTTTCTTTCAATATTTTTTGTTTTAGTGATAGTAACGTTTTACGATCTACATTGTATACATAGTCCGAAATAGTACTACTATTATTAAATTTTATTGAATTCGAAATTTTGTGTAATGAGTCCATAATTTTTTTTATTTTATGGACTCATTAGATTTACTTTTGTGCAGAAATATTTCAGTATCTATCGCCAGTGTCTTATTACGCGTTTTGTTGTTCAAATTTTTTATGAAATTATATTTTATTCTTTTATTAAGAAGTGATTCTTCATTTTTATTTGATAATTTTTTTACTCTCGGATAAAATATTTTTATCGAATAAAACGTATTTTGGCCTTTATTAATAATAAATCAGACAGAACCCATTTTGTTAACATCTAAATGTTTTGGAATCCTTCGAAATTTTAAAACATAAAGATAATAATAATATGCTCAATGACCAAATTGGCGTTTATAAATCGCCATTATTGGACGCTTGCCTGTAACTATTTGGGTAATGTTGGTGTTGGTTAGTCTATGACATTTGACAGGCAGGTCTATTGGTGGTGGTCTGTGGCTGCTTTAAGGATGTTTTCGTTGCTCTTTGACCATTGCATGCAGCGGCCCGCTTGGCGAGGTTGTGTCGGTTGTTTTAACACTCTTTACACCCTGGTGGATGTGACTATCGGCCATTTCCTGAGGATGTGCCTGGTTGGCATGAAACGTACGTGGAATTAACAATTTAACGGTTGGCGGACTAAGATAATTATAAAAATAAATAACACTTGCTTAGATGTTCGATGTCTGTCAATCCTCTGGAATCAATATTCAAACCTTTGAATAGAGATTCGTAGTGGAGAGGCAGATTCGAGGGTCAGTGGTGGGTTACATGCGGCATGTTAATGCATGTTGCAGGCAAGAGTTATCAATGATCAAGTAATCTTTTCGCCGTTGGTGTGCGAGTTGCAGGAAATGACGACTAAAATGAATGATCATTAATGATTCTGTTAAGAAAAGAGGTATTAAAGTAAATGTCAGCAAGACTTAAATAACAATATTTGAGAGAAACGAAAGCATGACTGAATGGGATGTATATATAGAAGGTGAGAGTGTCGAATAAGTGAAATATTTTGCCTACTTGGGTATTTTGTTGGATATCCACGATGGACTCCTGATACTTACGTTTATATACGGTATTGAAAATCGGGTATGAATAAATTTTAAAGTAGAATCAACGCGCTTGAGATTCGATCTCTGCGTAATATGTGTGAAGTATCTTTGAAAGATAGTTGTACGAAGTGATATCAGAGAGCGGTGTGGTTTAAAGGAAAATGTAGTGACTAGAGTAGAAATTTCAATCTGAAAAGTATCTTATGCAAACCAAATTGGTGCCATATTAAAAAGGACCAAATTTTAGGCACCCGAAACCGACGAGCTTATATGAAAATATTGATGGATGTCAATGAAGCAAGATGAATATTCAAAGATCGTATAATGTGGAAATTTATAGTCTGTCTTCCATTTTGGGAAATAGGCATAGGTTTATTTTATATTAATATTAGTTATTGTAATATAATTTTATGGCAAAAATTATAGATTGATATGCAATCCGGTCGTTGACTAGGTGGAATGGAGAGCGGGGTGGAGGGCGCGTCCGCTGGCTCGACTGGCGTCACTTGGAAGAAGGATGGCTGCTGCGCACTGAGCGAGCTGTTGGCCACGGCGCTGCTCGTACTACTCGGCTGTATGACATTAATCCCGACCAATGTTGGAATTTATGACGTACGACCGACCGCATACTCCATGTGGAACGGGCCAACACCACCATATCAACAACCGACAGAAAACGAACATCAGCCACTCGCGCACGCTGCACTCGGCTTTGGTTTTTTGGTGTTAGCGAATGTAATGGTGTTCGGCGGAGTGTCCGGCGCGCACATGAACCCTGCTGTAACGCTAACCGCACTGCTGATGGGCGAGTGCACGCCGCGCCGTGCGGTGCTGTACGCCATCGCGCAGTGCCTGGGCGCCACGTTCGGGTTCGGTGTGCTAATGTACATGTGTCCGAGAGACGCTGCAACGGTAATGCGCAGCGCATGCACGGTGCCGAGCCGCGTCACGTCTCTGCAGGCGCTGTTGGTGGAGGTGGTATTGACATTTGTGCTGGGCCTGGTGTGCTGCGCGGCGTGGCGGCCGGCGGGCGCGCCCGCGCCGCCGCCGCACGATCCCGCTCTTCCCATCAAGTTCGGGCTCACGGTAGCTGGTCTCATCTACACGGGGGGCCTGCTGAGTGGCGCAAGCTTAAATCCAGCGCGCAGCTTTGCCCCCGCGCTTTGGACAAGCGAGTGGACTGCGCATTGGGTAAACATTATTTCAATCTTATTTTAGCAGTGGTCTTCTTAAATTACTTGACTCATTATTTATTTTTTTAAGTGATAAATAACAGTCGAAAATCCGAAGATAATCCTTTACTTAAGTGTTTATCAGATGAAACATATTTTTTACAATACCTCATATATAAACGAATATATCCCATATGTATCATCTATAAATAAAATACTTAAACTACTTAACTAGGTTTTAGGTTTTTCTATGTCTTAACGTTACCCAAAATGGGCTTTTTTGTGTTGCTGTTGAATTACGCAACTCCGATTTTTCTGCAATAAAATTTGAAAACTCGAAAAGATAAATTTTCATAATATTATGAATCTATAAATGAAATGAAAACACAGTCAAATCATCGGCTGTAGTTAGATGTTATCTGATAAACACAAGAATATTCAAATACAAAGCTTGAAAGAACAAATAATAGAGTAATTTACATAAATGTATGGTATGAAGTTGCTATCGGATTAAAGTAGAAACTTCTTCATCACCATCCATTTCATGAGCTGAATCGCCTTCAACGTGCTCATCTCTCTTCTGATGAATTTTCGTCATCGCTTTCGGTTTGTAGTAATAATTGATGAATTGTAACTATAAAAAAACAAATAATAAATAGAATTGAATATAAATAAAATAAATATACAAAAAAAGAACTCAAAATAACAAAAAATAAATAGTACAAAATATCTTATTATAAGTACATTATTAGTAACCTTCGTTGATGCCACGAGCCATGGTCGCTAGAACGGCGCTCACGGACCACCTACTCCCAAAGCACTACCGCCCGTCCCAGGGGCGATGGGTCGATTGAGATTAGTCAAAGTATGGAAGAAGTGCGAAAGCACGAGCAAGTTTTCACGATTTTTTGAAATCCCACTCGTCGAATAGACGAAGGTTCGTGATCTAGGGTTAATGTTCTACAAAGATTGACTATCTTCAATAAGAGCATTAGAATACAACAATAATGTTCTGATAGAATATTGATTGTTTGAAAGGGCAATTACGCCTTAACTAAATATTAAGCTATGAGGTGGTTTTACATTCAAATATTCTAAAAAGGAATTATTCGTGACGTTAGAAGAATAAGCACAAGATAACTCTAATCATCTAGGCAGAGCAATTTATCGACGTGATTTTTTCGTATGAGTTTAATTCAAAGGATGTAAAGTGACGTAGGTTACTTTTTGTCCCGGAAAAAATACGTTTTTGTAGGATAATGCAAAAATCATCTTTACAGTAAAATACATGATACTTCTTTAGACCCGAATTAAGCGAAAGCTCTTGTGCGATTTTATTTAGTTGTTAAACGAAATCGCACAGCGAAAAGCGAATGGATTCGCAGGACAGATATTTAATATTTGTAAATGCTATTATCCTAATCAATAAAAAAGTATTTAAAAAACATGGATATAGAGAACGATAAAATGCTATCTTTGAATCTCGAAAAAATTAAGCGAAAATAAAAATAGGTTACAATTCGCAGTGTAAATACCAATTTGAAAAACAGGTAAATATTTCGTTTTTCCTTACTCAAGTTTCATGCAGTTTTTGTATCGTTCTTAAACATTGTTTGTTTTATCACGGTATAACTTTTATAATATAAAAGCCATAAAAATTATATATTGTCATATATTTACTTATATTCTATCATATATAAAGTAAAAATAACATTGAACAAATATTGAAGCAAATACTTATAAATATTAAAAAAAAAAAACAGATTGCGTACGAGTGAACCAAGAAAATGGAAAAAAGATGATGTCATCCAATGAGATATGACAAACATTTGCAGTGGGAGGCGTAGGATTAAGTTTTCTCGCGGCCGCCATTCTTTATTTATGTACGCCTCCGTTCCATTTTTAGTTCACTTTGACGCATTCGAATTTGTTCAATGTTTTGAATTATTTTTTTATTGAAGTGAAACTTCTTTATCGGCGTATGGGAAAAATTTTATAGCAATGTAACGTTTTTCTGTTACGTGCCATCTTTATTTCTGGGTAACATTTTTCCGTTACGCGCCATATTTATTCAATGTTATTAAGGTCATCGTGGCATAAACATAATTGTTACTAAGGCCACCTGTCACATATACTTTCTGTCAACACCCTACATCTATTTACAGTTTGTATATATTACATTTTCCTATTATCTAAGTTGAAACCTTTTCAACCGACATACATGGACTATATCTCACATTCTTTCATTGAGTGACTCGATTTTATATGTAGCGTTCGATAATTTTCCTACAATTCTATATGGCCCTTATAACATCGCATTAATTGAAAAGTTTTACCTATCACCTTCTAGGTACATATACCATTACCAAGTCTCCTACATGAAACTCTGAACATTTCTATTTCTGAAACTCAGTAGTGACGTGAAAATAATATTTCAATTAAGGATTAGCGAAAAAAATTTTATAAAGTTATCGGCAAAAAGAAAAGATATTTATTCTAATTCCAGTGGATTTCTAACAGAAATAAGTAATTAAACCTTTTTCTAATACATTCAAGACGTGGGTGTGATTACGGTATTTATTTTTTATGGTCATTTCAGGTTAACCTTAGTTTTTGATTGTAAATATCAGTGAGTTAAGCCATTAATTACAAAAATATATAATAACGATAACAATAATAGTAATAATTCTATTATAATTAATGAAATGCTATAATCTTAGTAGCAGAAAGGTGAAATAATTGTATTATTTTTGTATCCATGTCTATGATAATAAAAGCCTTTGCATAAACTTTATCTAATTTAGCTTTATTCAACCAATTTCTGTGAAGTTGTAAATAGTAAATCATTTATCGAAAAATGATGTGTTAAAGAAGTTTCACTTCTTACGTGTGTACACTAATACACACACTTTTTTTTTATTACATTTTAGTTGTGCCTTAACAGTAAACTAAGATTGCTTTCTCGTCATTATCGGTGTCATAATGACGTCGTCGCCGAGTGTCGTATCATAATCGGGATAAATTACTTTTATCGATATATTGAAAGGCTATGTATTGATATTAAATAATATTAATAATTTTTAAATTCGACTTGTGTAATTTTTAAAAAGAGGTTGTTGCTGTAAAATGATTTAGGAAACATCGTCTCGCTTTTGATAGACCTACTCAATGATATGTTACTCAATATGATTTTTTTTTATTCTACGGCCGGGATTCTAGTGCCGGGATTCTAGTTTTATAAAAACGACACTTAGCCTATAGATATTGCATGGTTTTTACAAATTAAATAATTCATGATTTATCAAATTCCATCAAGCCGTTGGGATCTTTGATGAGTGTTCCAAGATAGAAATAGAAAGCATCCCAAATATCCACATACCCACACATCCATAAAAATATAACCCTATCTGCTGCGCTGTGCATTCGGATAAAAGGGAGACAAGCGAGAGATATTGGGAAAAGAATTAGAAAAATAGGTTAACCCTGTAGGTTAACCCTGAAACTTCCCGCTATTTTCGAGTTCAAAACACTCGAAAGTATACGGACGCGATTTTTGAGTAAAAAACGGTTTGTTTCGATTTCGACAACGATTTTCGCAAACGAATCAGCCGATTTTGACCCGGTTTGCAATCGACGTGTTTTAATAGGTTAAGAGCTGATTAGATTTTGGAATTGATCGGTCAAGCCATTTTAAAGTTATTTTGAGAAAAAGACTTTTAAAAAATTTTTTCTTAGTTTTAGGAAAATTTCTCAAAATTTACGGGTACAAATCGACCCAAACTTTCAGGAAATCTAAGTTTGGTGAAACTCTTTGGAATACCGTTTAGTGGGCTGATTCTGGTTAAAAGTTATATGAGGTTTACATACATCCACACATACACACACACACACACACACACACACACACACACACACACACACACACACACACACACACATCCACACAGACATACGGACATCATCTCAGGGATGATCAGAGAAGCTTCCTAGACCCTCAGAACGTCGAGATCTGATGAAAACTCGATTTTTGCAAATGGTGAAACCAATAACTTCCTGAAAATTTTAGAAAATGTTCAACTTTCTTAGCGGGAAGTTATTAATATGAGATTCAAAGAGAAATTATTACACCTTCTAACAGAGAGTGTTATAATTTCACTTTGTTATTTCACACAAGTGGTTTCAGTTTATTACAATTTGTCATTTCAAAGTACTTCTGAACACAGAAGTTGTATATATTCTTGTAATTGCTTCAAACCCCTTCGTTTGAACAAAAAAAATATTTACGTTATCTTGCTTGTGAAAGACTCTCAATATTATGTCACTGAATAAGGTATTATTTTTTTTTAGATTCTACTGCTATTTTCTATTTTACGGCCCTCATTCTGCTTTTATTCAAATTATTTTCAACTTAATAAGACTTATACGATCATAAGAACATTATAACAACTTTATGATAAGTTTTCAAAAAAGTTCGAATGATTGCTAACCAACTGTAAATTATTATAGATCCTAAACTGTCATTCAAAATGAAAAATAACTAGAAAAACCTAAACATGATTCAATTATACCCCACTAGATGTAGTTTGTTAACTTTAAATTTTTATTTTTTGTAATATGGTTGCGTCTGGTTGTCGTCAACTAAATTATGATTACTGTCATCCACAACAATAATCACAAGATTAAAACAAATCAATTGACGTAAGAATCATCAAAATCGGCTAACGCGTTTTGATCTCTACAGTACCAAAAAGAAACAAACATACATTCTTTCATACGTACATACATATATAAGATAATAAAAACATTACGTTGCGCATTTGTATGACAAAAAAACCTTAAATGCTATTTAAATAATTGTTTAAACAGATTCCGAAAACAACGTTAGTTGTTTCCAAAAGGTTTCTTCTTTACTTTTGTATGAAGGACCGAGGTAAAGCATTATTCAGATTTGGAATTTATTGTTTGCTGGTATCATTCCAGGGTCTTTACATTCTTAGTTGAAGTGCAACTACCAAATTATCGCATTATTATTATAGAAATTAAATAAGTTATTCTGGTTTTTTATACTATAAAAGGTTCTACGATTCATACAGATCACATTTTTGTTTAATTCCGCATTAAATTAATGTAACATAGTAAAACGAACGGAAAAACAAAAATTTTAACAAAAATAAAAACAGACTTCAAAACAAAACCTATTCCAAAATAAATTCATGTACACTAAAAATAAAAAAAATAATTGCGTATTCTTCTACAACTTAATAATCAACTTACTTTTTCTACTCACCAATACGATCTATGTGTTTACCACGCAAGAAGGTGGATAGGTACTTATCCACTTCAAATTTAACGCAACACATATCTATGAAAAACAAACAATGATCAAAATATTTTTAGAGTTCTCTTAAATAAAATGAAATGAAAAATTTTAGACTACTAAAAAGTCAATCAAATTATTACGATAATATAATGTAGTTACAATTATTGTTATTTTTGGAGTCGGTGTCAGTCAAGGAAACACTATAATATATCTAGCAATAGACACCGTCACTGTAAGCTGTTATGGAGTTCCATTGATTATAGTATTCGACTACGACAATTACTTGACCATAACGACATTACAGTAGGTAACTCAAATATCCGGATAGTCTATAAAAGATTCGGCCGAGTATTGTTGATTTGCTCCAAAGAATTGAAGAGTTCCGTTACTTTGTCATGGATCCCATGATCAAAACCTAATCAAACTCTTATCAAAGTACCCTTGAAGTACATCCTTTCTAATAAAAAAAGAATCATCGAAATCGGTTCACCCAGTTAAAAGTTCTGAGATAACAAACATAAAAAAATACAGTCGAAACGAGAACCTCCTCCTTTTTAGTTTTTGAAGTCGGTTAATAATGAATCGTTCTTTGTACGTAGGGCGCTCTTTAATTTTCTGGAACTGGTCACTTACATAAACAATATTCATAAAGTAATTACTACATTTTAAAATACAACTCTTTGGCTATAGAATACAGTTTGTTTCATCTAACTGTCAATTACACACGCACTAGTACTCGATCATTTGTTCGGAAGTTATGGACGAACTCCGTAAAAGTGAGGTAAACGTCGAATCATCTTGCGCCATGACAATGCCAGTTTTCACACGGCCAAACAGACAAATAAATTTTTGACGGAGAAAAATATTCGTCGCCCATGGTGACCAACATGTTTTACGCGATTAAAAATACGCTTCCTCTTTTGTTTTCATACTTCACAACTATGAAAATAGTAGTCTGTGTTTTTTTTTCAAAATAATTATATGCTGACTCCAATTAGGAAACACGCCGCCATTATTTTATAACACCATGATATTTTGTTTATTCTATGGCATGTGTTTAGAGAGTATATTTTGTATGTAGATATATATTGATGGGGTCCCAAATGTTGGATAGCAGATAATCAGGATAACACCATAACATTTATGGAGTTATCTATATAGTTTAGGGAGTAATTGTCCATGTTAAATCGAATTATTTCCTTATATTTGGACTATGATACCACACTGGATATTCAATCCGTATGTTAACATTGATGAAATGAATGTCATATTACAAGAGGAACTGAATGGTATAAAACTAACTTTAAAAATGGATTTCGAAAATTCTGGCTATAAAACGACGTGCCTGGTATACATCTGTTCTCATGGAATATTATGAGAATGCGAAATTTTAATTTATCGTATTTTCTATCTTCATACCTAGTTGTCTTCCGACGCGGTTGTCAATCTCCTAATAAAAAAATATACTAGACATTTGTTTAAAGTAAAGAAAAAGAGAAAAAAGTGACATTAGCGACACCTTGCTCACAATAGTAAAATAAAAATTTACATAAACTAAATATGTGGCGCCATCTGTTGGCAT